>JACCIC010000288.1:82500-105000 GCA_018907035.1 Sycobia sp. Sy_11
ATAATGATTACTATGTACTGAAAAAGAATTTTTTAATATGAAATAAATATTTACTTGTTTTGTACCAAGTAAATCATGTTCTCAAATTGAAACAATATTTACCATGGATTTGAGACTGCGTGGTCTGATTTAAGTGGATTCTTTTTGAATGAAGTAAATACTTCCTTCGTTTAAAAAGATACTTTCTCAATTGAAGAAAATAATTTACATATTTATAATAAGTACGTATATACTTGATAACAGACATTTTTTTTCAATAATCGCAAGTATATATTAATTGGAACAAATCAGTTAAAATGTGAAAAAGTAACGTGGGGTAAGTCCAGATTATATGCATGAAAACAAGGTTTCAGATTCAAATATATATATATTATATGGATATATAAATAAAAATATGCCACAGATCGTTTGCAAATGGTTAATAATAAATATGTCACTACTTTCGAGTTATACGCGTGCCTCTTTTACGAGTTTTAACGAGCAATTTAGCTTATTTTACCGATCGATAGAAAGTACAGAGATACTTCTGTTTTCGAGAACAAAGAGAAGATAAAAAAAAAAAAAAAAAAAAAAAAAACAGAAAAAATCAAGGTTCGACGTTCACGCTCAATTCGCGTCAGTAATCGATGCATTCGACGAGTAAACTGCTGTTACCTTATTTTATTTTCCTCCTTTTTTTTTTCGAATCTCTAGACGAAAATACTAATCCCTGTTTAGAAAGAAAAATGCTCCGCGGCCATCGACCGAGCACGCGCTCGCTCGCCTCGACGATGCCCTCGTCCTTAATAATAATAATAATCATAATAATAACAACAATGATAATAATCATAACAATAACAATAACAACAACGGCTACGACAGCAATAATGGCGGCCGCTACGTAAAGGTGTACGCATAGGAACGTCGAGAGGGGGAGGTATAGCCGGCGCGCGCGAGATAAATACGCGAACGGCAGATGCGCGCTCGAAAAGGGGCCACCGGTTCGCCTACATGCGTGAACGGTAGGATAAACCATATATATATACCTTTGAGATTTTCGTCTTTTCCTCGTTCGTTTTATCCGTGTCGTCCACCCCTGCCTCCTTCTTTCTCTCTCCCTCCTACCCTCTCGCGCTCTCTCTCTCTCTCTCTCTCTCTCTCTCTCTCTCTCTCTCTCTGTCTCTATTTCTCTTTCTCGCGCGCCTGATTCCTGCCCGTCAAAGAAAGCAGGTTATGCGCGCAACAATGGCAAAACGAGCCCGAGGCCAAAATCGAGGATTTCGAGGGCACTATTTTTTTCTCCATATATAGAGGGGGCTCGGGGGGGATATGGGGCGCAATCTTTTTTTCCCTCCCCTCGGCCACTGTTAATGGTCAGTGAGTTATAAGGGTGAGTCGCGTTAAAACGTGCGTGTATATATATATATATATATATATATATATATATATATATATATATATGTATGTATATACGTGCGCCCGTAGGTACGGAAGCATAAAGGATCTTTCGCGCGGGACTGAAGAGGATGCAGTTTTTTTTCCCTCTCCAAGTTGCGGTGGTTGCCCGGCGTCGGGGTGGGACGGGTAGCGAGGGCGGCGGAGGGGGGTGGGCTGTCATTGCCGAGGGCAGATGTATTACTCTCTCGCGCTCGTATTATATCGCGGGCGGACTTTTCTTCTATGCGCGTATAAACTTTCTTCCTTTCTTCATTTTTTCTATCTCTCTCTCTCTCTCTCTCTCTCTCTCCCTCTCCTTTTGTCCTTTCTCCTTTGCCGCGAGGAGTCGAGAATTTCGCAGCTGATACGGGAATGGGGAACTTCTTTATACATATACATATACATATATATATATATAGGTAGCTGGTCGACTTTCCAGCTCGCATAGAACGTTCCAATTTATAGAATGGGATAATCAATTTACTTTCTTTGGCATCGAGCCAAGGCGCACGACGTATACGTGGGCGCGTGCAAACGGCGAAAAGTGCGCCTATATATATATATATATATAATATCGGAGATGTGCCGCGTAACAGGCTGTTTTCGTAAATAGGAGAAGATGGCTGGTAAAGATTTCGTATGAAAAAAAAAGAAAGAAAGTATTATAAGTCGAAGAGGAGGCCAATCGAGCTGCTTGATATAATCTTGGGAAAAAAAGCAAAACACCACACTGTTCTACGTCAGATTTGTGGGACGATGTTTTAGATGCCTTTCTTCAAAGCGACTTTTTAGAGCTCGAAAGCCGAATGCGAGAATACTGAATTTAGTTTAAGCGCATCTCGATCATTTATTACTTCGATCGAATCAGCGCGACAAAAACGACGACGGTTCATGTGGATTTAATTTTGGTTTATTTGCCTTAATTATATTTTTTTCGTTATATTAAAGTTAAATATATCGTACATACGAAAATTAAAATCGTATTATTTATATTAATAAATTACTAATGCGAAGAGCGTGTGGGTTAAAGGTATTTACGGCTACCTAAACTCGAGTCATTTAGGTAAAGAACTTGAATTTCGTCAAAAAATTTTCCATCATTTTTTTCATCATCCACTCCGTGCACGGGGCAATTATCTCGCTCAACATCGTCTAATATAGTTTTGTTTTCTTCCTAAATAATAAACAAATTAAAGTGTTCTTTTCATTGTCAGCATTCGGCAATATTTCTTTTCCGTTGCCCGCGGCCGGTAGAATGTTTTTTCAACTACGCTGGTATACGATGAAAAATAAACAGAAATCGACGAGAGCCTTTCATCATTATTTGTATATCTGATTTAATACCATAAAGACGTCCTACGATCTTCAATACGCCTGTATTTCAGAAGGGCTCGATAAAGGCACATTTGTTCGCATTGTTGCTGCAATTTTTCATTTCGATAGCTATTTGAATCCTCTAAAATAAAGCAATCGACACCGACGACTATGGGCGAAACGAATGAAACGTTGATTTTATTTTGTCCTCGAACCTCCCATTTGAACAATCTCTCGTAAATCTCTCTTCAAATACTGGAGAAACATTGGAGTCGGGGAAAAAAGAAGCGTTGTTTCACAAAAAGTGAAAAAACTAAAAAAATAACCTTTTATCAATATATATACAACTAAACCTTAAACCTTCGATGCGCGATTATAATATATTGAAGAGTAAACAGAAGTAAAAGAAAAGGTGCGTGGGCGTGCGTGTCCGTGTCTATATAAACAAGGCAAACGTCAACGTGTATAAACCTACATTATTCACGCCCGGGAAGAGTCAACGCCTCCGTTATTTGACCGAGCGATTGTTCTTTCGCCGCGCCGCCGTCCCTCGGCCCTTCGCGCCCCGTACGAACGACGCCGACGCCGACGCCGACGACGACGAGGACTACGACGACGGAGGGCGGCGCGTGCTGTAGCCCCGGCGGCCCCTCCACCACCGAAGACGGGGACGCGCTGTAACCCTCCCGCGGGACGGGGATAGAGAGGGAGAGAGAGATAGAGAGAGAGAGAGAGAGAGAGAGGAGAGAGAGAGTGAGAGTGAGGGCGAGAGAATCCGACAGCGGGGCGACGAGGCGTATTATAACATCCGTGACCTTTCGAAGTGCCGATGGTCACTTTTCCATTTGCATTCCGCGCCTATACGTATAAACAGGCGTGCAGGCACACACGGACGCACAGAAGAGGGCGAAGGAAAGAATAGAGCATATATATATATATATATATATATATATATATATATATATATATATATATACACGTGTGTGTGTGTTTATAAGAGCTTGGGCGCGCGCATCTGCGCCGAGGCGCGCGACGTCCAGCTGCCTACGATGCGCGCGCGCGCCCTCTTGGCCGATGCACCGTCTCGCGCGCGGTGCATCTCATCTCACCCCCCCCCCCACCCTCCCTCGCCAACCTCCTTCGCCGTTCTCTCGCTCGGCACTTCTTCCCGTTTTCATAAAGGTCGGCGAGCGCGCGTGGCGAGCGTCGGCAGTTTTCCCGTTATTTGTAAACAAAGCGTCGGCGCGACGCCGCGGGCCAACTCGAGGCCGGCTCTACTTGTAATCCCCGTCGGATTCCGGAAGGAGGCACTCGAACGCCGGTCGAGGTCCGCGCGCAAGCTGCAACGAAATCCGCCCGCTGCCGCTGAACTATGTGTGTGTGTGTGTGTTTGTGTGTGTGTGCGCGCCGCGCGACCCTGGCCTATATATATTATGGTCGAGTCGCGACGGCCGCGGGCCTAGGTGGCGGCGCGATATTTATACAGACGCGCGCGTACGCGTCGTATCGCAGGCCGACAGGCCAACGCGCGCGATAAGGGGTTGGGGGGGGGGAGCGGGCGGTGAGACGCGATGGACAGAGATCGTCCTCAGCGGACTCGCGGGGTCGCGGCGGGCTCTTTATTCTTCGCGATAAGGGGGGGGAGGGGATGGGGGTTGGGGAGAAAAAGGCAACGGCTGTTTCAACTGTCATAGGTATTTTACTCGGCCGCGGTGAGATCGTTTGCGCGATTGGCGACTCGGTGAAATCACAGGGAGGTCGTATGGGAGGGGGTATTTTCTTAATTTTCACCGTGTAGCACGTGGCTTTTGATGCTTTGTCTAGATGTATTCCGGTGATTTTTAGTTTTCCTGCTTCCCCCTTTTTCAGTTTCAGCTCCCCTGACCGATCTTTTTTTGGTTATCTCCTCTTCGCCGCTAGTATCGCGTATTATCTCGCCAGTTGTCATTAATCATCGGCGCGTAGAACTCAGAAATACAGCCGACACGAGCGTAAATTCCGAGATAAAACGAAACCGATCGAGAAGCATCGATGGGAATCGCAATTAGCTTATACCGATTTATCAAGTCCGCCGACTTGAATATACAACAAAAATGCTCTTTGAGGAGAGCGATCGGTGACGCGTAATGCACTTAAGTCGTTAATAAAGAATGATCACCGACTGAAATA
Source organism: Sycobia sp. Sy_11 (assembly GCA_018907035.1). NCBI lineage: Eukaryota > Metazoa > Arthropoda > Insecta > Hymenoptera > Epichrysomallidae > Sycobia > Sycobia sp. Sy_11. Next base: position 87,400 of record JACCIC010000288.1, read on the forward strand.
ACGAAAAGTCATCGAACACGAAGAAGTCGCGAAGAATTGCACCGATTCCATTGATTACATTGTTGCGATGACCCGTCGAATCGTTCGCATAAAGATTACCGATTGCATCGCTCGTATTGATCACCGCCCCCCCTTTTTTTTTTAGTAATTCTAATGAAGTTGTTTTACATACGCTTACTGTACCTCGTCCGGTACTTTCAATGCTTGAATCATTGAAGATCGTCGACTCGTTAGCTCGTAATTCAGCGAATACCGAGGCAATACAACGTTTCACCATCGGTGCGATTTCGATTCAAAGATTTTGGTACCTGTTTCATAGCCTGGCTGATTTAAACCGATTCACCGAGCGCAGCTCGATGGAAGATTGCATCGGCTCTATCTTTTTACGACAATCCGATCCGCGCGAGTCTCTGCCAATTTCGTTGAAGGAGTTTTCGCGCGTATTTCCATTATGACGCAAGCGTCACGGGTATCATCGTCGGCCGAGGATCGATCGCCCGTCCTCGATGACGCTCGACTCGGCAAATATGGCTCCGGGGATTTGCCAACGTTGCCAAAGCCCTAAACGAATCATCGATCCGAACCACGCATATATATATATATATATATATATATATATATATATATATATATATAAACAAGTACAGTCAAGGGAGCATAAATCAACGGGCTGCATTGTCGCGAATCGTTCATTAGTCTCCCTTCCCCCTCGCCCGGCCCCTCATCCTTGGTCGTTGAATTTGATCGCGATTTCGGCGTAAGACAAAGGGACAGCGGCTCGGTATGAGGGGAAATACGAGCGGGACGTGGGGGGGGGGAGGGAGGGTAAAACAATCGGCTCGCGCACCGCGCGCAGAAAAAAAAAACAATAATGCGTCAGTCCCTGCTCGCGCGCACGGCGCATTGCCAGCTACAAAGACGCGCACGCGGCGCGAAACGATGGGCGCGCCGAAAGGCGGGCAATTATACTGGCGCGGGTTAATATACAGGAGGCTGCGAGCGCGTTCGAAATTGCCGGGAAACCAGCGCGCGCCCTCGACTTAATTCCGTCTGTGTACACAGCAAGCGTCTATGCGTATATATCTGCGTATGATCGAGCACCCATAAATGATCCCCCACCCGCCCCCCCCCCGCCGCCCTTTTTCACTTTATAAAAAAGGGAAGAAGAAAGAAAGAACAAGAAGCGGCCGAAGCTAAATGCCCGCTTACTCTTCTTTATATATATATATATATATATATATATATATATATATATATATATATATATATATCATACGGTGCGCGAGCGACCGCGAAACCGGATTTTCCGGCGACGAAGCACGCGCGATATTGTCCTCGCGCTTATATTATATACATATACATATATATATATTATATAGAATATATTGCGTTCCCCTCAAAAACTCATCGTGGCAAATAATGTCTCTCCGATACAGAGACCTTGTTCTTTGCATAATGTACACACACACACACACGCGCGCGCGCTCGCGCGCACGCATGTATGATTAAGTAAACGAATTTCGTTTTATACCTACACATATTTAACGGTTCGTGCCTGATTGTCTGTACATTGCGCGTACTATTCTGCGTATATGCATAGGTGCACGCGTATAGATATAATCTGCCCGTTAAACAAGCAATGAGGAGGGCGATGAGGAAAAAATAAAGCAAAGTGCAAGTATCGGACATATACTTAATGTGCATGCATAGGCATATATAATATTGCATATATAGTCCGCACGAATTTGACAGCTGTTGGGGAGTCGAACTTAGCTGTCCGATGATTATTATTATCATTAATATTATTGCTATGATTATTATTGTTGTTGTTCAGCGTATACGGCAACCCTGCGGAATACCCAGGAGACGCGAGCGCGCGTTCACGACTCCGGAAAATCTACAAGCATTTTTGCGCTTGCGCGCATATAAATGACTTGGGAGAGAGAGAGAGAGAGAGAGAGAGAGAGAGAGAGAGAGAGAGAGAGAGATAACAAAAACACGTCGATGAAATTACTCGCCGTATATTCGTGGGATGGATGTGAATGCGCGGGAGAGAGAGAGAGAGAGAGAGAGAGAGAGAGAGAGAGAGAGAGAGAGAGAGAGGAAGAGATAGAGAGACAGAACGAGGTAGGGAGGCGGAGTAGACAAGACAGAGAGGAATATTTACCCCGAGGGGATTGCGTGTTATGCATATTCGCGCTACAGGGCGATTTGTAAATGCATCTACGTGCGCGCACGACGCAATCTGTGTGTTATATGCATATTATATATATATATATATATATATATATATATATATATGCAGCTTTGTGTCCCGCATGCCTGCCTGCATATGCATATATATATATATATATATGAAGATGGTACTTGTTATTGGATTAAACGCTGGTGCGCACTAATGCGCTGTATAGGTCCTTGCCCCAACCCCGTTTTTTTTCTCCCTCTCTCTTTTCTCTCTCTCTCTCTCTCTCTCTCTCTCTCGGTCTCACGTTTTTCTTTTCTTTTTCGCTGATTTACCTTCATTAATCAATATGTTCGATATATATATATATATATATATATATATATATATATATATAGTATATATATAATATATATAGTTGTATATGACTCCGTATATAAGGTATCAAAAAGTCCCCCGCAATATTCGGCTTTATACATATGTATATATGTATATATATACACACGTATAGATAGGTGGGATGTGTACGCGCGATAATTCGCAAGATTACCGAATTGTGTGTAAGATAAACGCGAGGCACGTCGATGTCACAGCGAGAGTAGAAGGGGGATAAATTTCAATTACGTATACCGGCGGACTTATAATCGCCCCGCGAGCGGTTGCACGTCTGATATTAATTTTACTATGTATATTTATGTGTATATATGTCTCTCTCTCTCTCTCTCTCTCTCTCTCTCTATATCTATATATATATATATATATATATATATATATATATATATATATGTAGTACATGAGCCAAATGCCGATGTATATGTAGCAATTTTACTTTTGGAACAGCAGCGTGGCTCGCGCGTGCATCGCACTGTTTATTTAAAGGGCGCCCGCCAAAAAATTGCATTGTGCGGTCCTGTTTTTGATTTGAATTTTTATATATGGAAATAAAACAGTTATGTGCAACAAAGAACGAGGGGTAAATCAATATGTATTACATAGATATATATCCACATGCACGTAGAGGTTAAAAAAGATTAATAACCATCTGAGATTTTCTTGTTTTTTTTTTTTCGGAATCGTAACATTAACACATTAACTGCTGCAGTTTCGATCGTTTTATTGTTTTGCATTATTTTCTTGTTTTTTTTTTTTTGAACTCGGAAATACGTCGAAAAGTGTCGCGAGAGGGAGAGACGTTCGTTTCGTCGCCAACGCCAATGACGGCCGTAGAAATCAGGATAATGATATTGTACGTGGGGAGCGATATCGGGGCGATTGTGTATAGGGAGGACGGAAGATTGAGAGAGAGATGAAGAGAGAGAGAGAGAGAGAGAGAGAGAGAGAGACAAAGGTCAAATTAATCGGTCCAATATCGATATAGCTGCATATGTAATTAATGTATACTTGAATATATTACATATATAATGAAATGCATTGTATCAACGACCTTCCTATAATTCAATAATTTTTACTCATTAATTCACATTCTCATTGCAAATATCGTTATAACCAATATCAATATTAATTATTAGTTGAAGTGATGCTTATACGTTCTTTTACGTATTGCGCGCCAACGAGTTGAGTCTTTGTAAATTTACGAATTCGGGACGCATCAGTTGCCGAAACATCGATGCCAGGCGAAAAAATTGACAAACTAAAATTTTTTTTGAAATCCATTTTTGCACCCTATATTAGAGCGTCTAACGGTGTAACCGCCATAAGGTGAGAGCACAATTATCCTGGCAAATCTATGGCAAAATCTACAGAAATGTTCGGTTATTTCTTTACTTTGTCAAATTTCTTGAAAATATCCATTGGCATTTATGCAATACAAATAAATTAGTATCGTTTATATATGTAGTTTTCATGTATACAGTATTCGTACTTGATCAATTCTTTTTTCTTAACAGAGTCATTGAACATTTGCAACGACGTCATACAATAATCTCGAGTCAAACGCTCGGTGATACAACAAAAAAAAAACAGCATAAAAGTCCTAATATCTATGAATTTTTATTGCTCTAACCGTGAAAATTTCCAACGTATATTATTATCAATTTATAAAAAAAAAAAAATCAACGTCAACTGCCTTGGATCCCCCATGAAGAATATATACATACCTCGTAACTTTATCAAAAATCTATCAGAAACTTATCTATATTAACGGATCGATTGCGGTGAAAAAAAAAAAAAAATATATATATATATATATATATATATATATATATATAGTAATATCTTGTATATAGAATATATAAATCAGCGTCACATGAAAGCGTATTTTCTCTCTCTCTCTCTCTCTCTCTCTTTTTCGAAGCTTACGATCCCCCAAAGCCTCCACAATAAAAAAAATTCTCTCCTGCTTCATTAATATGGGGGAAAATGGCTCAGTCGCAAAATTATCGACACACACACACCTATATTATAATTACTGATCGAACCTCCTGTCATCTCGGGGGGGGGGGGGGTTAGAGTACGGGGTGAAACGCATCTGTCACCCATCCACGTGGTTTTGTGAATATTCTTCCGTTCTTTTTTTTTTTTGTCCATCGAAAAGCCCCTCGCGCAGGTCCGTCGCGCACGCCCGATTCACGCGCCTCGTGCAAAAATTGACGCATATACAATGTAATAATGCATACGTAGTATATTCATAATAGTGTGCGTATTTTATATCATATATATATATATATACACGCGCAGATGCGCCGTTGGTGAAATTTTACCCTAAATTTGGCGAGTCGTCCCCCTTCATTCCTTTTACTGCGCACACACACGAGCGCGCGCGCGTATGCACACATACGCATATATATAGGCAATTTAGAAATATATCAGAGCAGGATCACAGCAGCATTGAGAAGCGAAACATCGCCGGTGTCGGGACAACTCTATTAACGTTCTACGTATATGCGCGCATAATACGAAAAATCTAATCGAGATACACACGCGCGCACACACATATATATGTATATATATATAGAGCTATTCCGTATGGGATTCGCGGGCGACCATTGTCGACTTTCCGCCGTATGATAAGCCCGTGTGTATTGCTCAAAAACGTTTTAGCGAATGTTTCGCGCACTATAATGCGGACTCGCATAAGCATGCTGAATAGAGAAAATTTGTGACAATTTTGTGGCAACTAACGACGCTTTCTGTGTACAGACGCGCCTATTAATAAAAGATTCATAGAACCGGAACAAAAATGTCTCATCGAGTGTGTCGCCGAGGACGTAATTTCGTCGTAAAATACATCGAGGAATCTGTGCCGTCGGTGCCAAACGTATGTCGTTGGATTTTTTACCGAAATTTCGAAATGAACTCGTATGAGGTTTGAACATGCATGATGTTTATACGCATGCGCGTCGTCGAAGGCTCACAGGGTAGTTTTAGCGTAAATAGCGCGGTTTCGCAGATATTACACCCACACAGGACGGACCTTCCGAGTAACCTTTCACGCACACCCCGTCCCTCGACCGATCAAACCCCGACGTTATCTCGGTGGCAGTGCTCTACTGTCTCGCAATCGTTTCGCTTAATCGGGCCTCGGATCGCTGGCCGGGGCCACAACACGTTGTAACTATACGCGTGCACGACTGTACCTCGACGGGTATACACGTGACCCGACGGAGGATCGGCTAATCCGTGCGCGGTTGGTCCGCGCCCGTACACAATAAGCACGCCTAGCTCACCCTTCCGTGCGTGATTTCCATCTCGGTTGCGAGAAATTTGTGCGCGCGCGTCGAGGCGGCTCGAGAGGAAGGAGGTGTGTGTGTGTGTGTGTGTGTGTCTGTGTAAGAGAGAGAGAGAGAGAGAGAGAGAGACCGCATAATAGACCAGAGAATGTGAAATGCTCCAATTCCGGGGGAATCGGCAATCGAGGTGCATGGAGTAACAGTGAGCCTGTCTGTGCGCGCGCGCATCATGGCAGGAGAGCGAAGAGTATCAAAGTCGTGTATAGGTGTGCGGGCATCCTATAGCAAATCTAAATTGTACGTACGGTGGCTATAGATCGAGCGCCTCTGTATGCCAAGAGGGAGATAATAAACACCTCCCCAACCCATCACCATATCTCTCTCTCTCTCTCTCTCTCTCTCTCTCTTTCTGGCGGCGCGGTAATTTCGAGGGATCTGCTCGAGATGGGGCTGACGGCCGAGAGTGATATATGCTCGCCGTCGAGCCGCATCGCGCGACGCATATGTCGCGAATCATACGTTTTCGCTCTTTCACTCGTACATTATGGCGAGTGTCTCATTGATTCATCCCCTCCCTTCTCTCGAGCATTATACCTAGTTCTTTGCACAGAAATATTGCGTGTGCATAGACATATACAAATATACTTACACACACACACCACACACGCACACACACGCGCGCACGCGCACACGCACACATATATAGCCATTTGCATAGTCCTATTTTCTCACTCATTACCATTATTACCGGCGAGAAAAACAGAAAGTGAGAGAGAGAGAGAGAGAGAGAGAGAGAGAGAGAGTACGCAATGTGTATATATACAAAAGATCGAGAAGGATGCTCGTAAGGATGTATGAGGACGTGGGGACAAGAGAGGGTACGCTACACTCGACATCGTGAGCTATCGGATCGATATATATATATATATATATATATATATATATATATATATATATATATATATAAAACGCGACGCGTTGACATTTGCATCCCGCGCCATAACAGACGTGTGCATTCACGCCTCGAGTGCGACTCCATGGTCTTCGCAGTCCCACGTACGTTGCCTGCATACACGGAAGTACGTGTACGCATACTATCGCATTGCGTGCGTGCGCGCGCGCGCGCGGGTGATGGATCGCTTGTCGCATATATATAATATAGGACATAATAAGTCAAACGGTCGAGGCGTAATTTTTGGTCGGGGGCAGTCGGGGGGGGGGCCGCTAGGACGTATTGTTTCGATGGGTTTTTAATGTCACCCCCCCTCCCCGCCTTCGACCCACCACGCGCAGCAGAGCAAGCTAGAATTTAGAAGTTGCTGTGAGATGGAGGGAGAGAGAGAGAGAGAGAGAGAGAGAGAAAAGGAGAGGATAGAGTTGCGGAACCTTTGTGTTTTTGCGAGTATTATGTAGATGTATATATGTGTATACAACGGTCGGCGGTCTAGGCCTTCTCCGGTGGTGGGCGTCCAAGTGGCGCGTTTGCTATAGAATTCCGCTGCGCCTTTTGCGCCCTATATATATATATATATATATATATATATATATATATATATATATATATATATATATGTTCCCATTATTTTTTGCAGATTTGCAAACAGAGAGGCGAGCTTTTGCGAATGTTGTGTGTGTTTCGAAAAAATTGTGACAATGATTATTTTACACCAATATGAAGTTTTACCAGACTAAAGCCACTATAATTAATAATTTTACTTTTTCTAATTCTCGAACGACTATTTGATCGTAATTTATGACTGTTGGCTCATTATCATCGATTACAGTATATATTCACATATTTATATTTCTGGATCTTATATATATATATATATATATATATATATATATATATATATATATATATATATATATGCTTTGAGAAGATCAAAATATCTCATTGGACAGAAATTATAGCCATTTATTCCTCGTATAATAAGCTGGCTTTGGAAATCAACTGATGCCCATGTACAATAATACGGGAAGATAAAGAGCAAACATCGAGAGCCTCGTTTCGTAGGCTTCCACGTCACCACCCAGCCCCCCGCCCCAATCCACCCTCGCTATGACGCTCGCGTACTCGAGCCACCCCCCCCCCACCCCGCTACCCACCGTCTAAAACAAAAGCAACAAAGCCGCGCGGTGGCACATACGCATTATACGCGCGTATAATACACCGAATACAGACAAGGGCGCAAACAGCCGCCGAACTAAACAAAAAGTCCGCCCTCGTCCTCGGCGCAGCTGAAAGCGAGACTCTCGCCGTCCTCGGGCGCGCGCCCACGCCGCGGCGCTGCTCGCAACCCCATCCCTGTCCGCGCGGTGCATAAAATGCGCGTTTCAACGGCGGAACGCGGGGCCGACCGCGGGCGCGCAATAATCGCGGCGCGGCGCGGCGTCGGTCGAGCGGGAGTGGTCGTGTGGGGTACGGGTGGGGCAGGGGGGGTGGGGTTATCGTGCATTATACAGCGAAACCGGGCGGGCGGGCGGTCGTGCCTGCCGCGAAAGAGGAGATCGACATTCGATCCGGGGGGCGGGGGGGGGGGGGTCGCGCGCCCTCGCGCATTATGGTGTATGTATATATATATATATATATATATAAACCGCCGCGCACTGCAGCCACATCGTGTGCCAAAATCTGGGCGGTAGGTAAGGTATTATATATATATATATATATATATATATATATATAGAATATGCCGGTCGCTTCTCCGAGCCCTGGGGGGTGGTCCCTCGCTCTTGCTCACTCTTACCTGCATTCATTGTGACGCAACGCCACATATACACCCGTGGCCAGCGGGGACAGGGACGGGCAGTGCCTCTTTTGTGCCCCGCGACGACGGCTACGTGTCTCATTTGCCGATTGTTCTTTATATATATATATATATATATATATATATATATATATATATATATATATTATGTGTGTATGTGCATAAAGTATATATGCCATACGGGCGGTCCGTCCGACGATCCGGGCGGGTCCGGTCCACGTATTTTTGCGGGGACGGCGGGGCGGCGGTGCTGCGTTTCTCTCCGTCTCCGTACCGGCACGATGCGCATCCATCACGCACAGGCTGAGGTGTATTTTTCTAGGGGTTTTTTTTTTTTTTTTGGCTTTGTTTTGTTTGTTTTTTTTTCCTCTTCTCGAGTATCTGACATATTCGGACGTGCAGTGGTTTCGGCAGCGGCGCCTCTGTACCGGGGGCCGGCCGTTCGTAATTGTCGGCGTGATTATTGCTGTATGCTTACCGCGTAACGGGCTGCTTTGAAAAATCCCGAGCCTGCTCGAATACGCATCGGTTTCGTTAGCGAAAACGATATCCTCGCCGCATATTCTCGTCCTCGGAACGCAGCCTGGCTCATTCTACTTTGTGGGGGGGGGGGGAAGGTCGGATTGCCAAATGTACAATGCACGTAGTAATTTGTACCGAGACCTTGCACGAATTCGAACGAGACGCTCCTGTGACATTATCATCGGAATTCCACGAGGGATTACTTCCCTTTGAAATTTGTTCCGTTGCACGATACTTTTGTTGTGAGATTTTTTCGCATCAATAGTCCAATTGAAAAGATGCTCGTTGTCCATTTCGTCAACGCATAACGCGGTGTCAAAAGTCCGGCGTCGGTATGCTCTTTATCAGGGCAGGATAAATTAGGGATGGCGAAGGGAATTAAACCACTTGCCGTTCTCGTTGCCTCGCCAACCGTATGCGTTGATTCGCTGACCGCTTGGGGCGAAGCTGTAAAACGAGCGAATGACGCTCAAATTTCATATGTATTCCCGGTGGTTGTAAAAAATAAAAGTGTCGTTACATTATTTTCGAATACTGCATTCGATGTGTTGAGAGGAATGAGAGAAAAAAATTTACCGTTATGGCATATCGAACGTGGTCGATAATTGTTCCTTTTTTTTAGCATACGAGGCGGTCAACTCTCGAGCTACATAAATGGGACAGACCACGAACGGGTAACATAAACAATATTTTTAGACTCAATCTCACAACAGGAAAGCCGAAAAATCATCGCGAAGCCGTGATTTTCGAGTTCGAGAGCGGCAGTAATATAATTGCAAGAATTTCATTATAATATGCATAGTAACGATGTAAAACGCTTTACAGCATTGTTTCAATATCTGTTCAAAGGCGATGAATCGACAGATCCGACAAATCCATGGTCCATATCGTTACTCCCGTAGGATCGTCGGAACCAATGCAGCAGAGCGCTCAAACGGAACCGGTATAGGTGACCGCTGCAGCCTAATCTAGATGTATATATATATTTATACATATAGAAAATCCCGAAATACATAACTCGTTCCCCGGTCCATCGGTTGGACCAACTGAGCTTATTATATATATATATATAATCCAACCAACGCAACTCTCCATCGATCGCCCCTATATCGCCTGTTATCTTTCGACACCCGCGACAAACAAAGCTTTCAAGATAATCTCACTTAAAAGAATCAGCGATCGGCACGATATACCTCGTTATATGCATATATGTATATATAGCTTTATTTATACCCTCTCACCGATTCTTATCGAGTCGGCCGCGGGCGCGCGCGTTAAAATCACTCCTCCTCCACCCCTCGGAGTCGCGCGAGGCGCGTATAAAGCCGTCGTCCGTTTTATTTCTACATAGTCTCTCTCTCTCTCTCTCTCTCTCTCTCTCTCTCTCTCTCTCTCTCTGTCTCCCCTCCGCTCTCGGACGACTCCCGAGGCCCCACCGCGACCCGCGAGCGCCGCGCGCGACGACGGCCCAGCGCCAACACTGCCGCTGTACAATAATAGCGCGGCGCGCACCCTCGATGCGCCGCGGGCGCGGCCCCAAACAATCGCTCGGTGGCGATCGCTGGCCATTCGCGCGCCGGCGGGACTGACCACCGGCACCGGCACACACCGGCGCCCGCGTCGACGTACTGCGAGGGATGCGGCGCGGCGTGAGAGGGGCGAAAGTTAAAGAGTTGACGTTTATAGGGCTGAGGGTCTTTATAGGTATTATATGTAGATATATACAGTTTTACCCTCCCATGGGTTTTGCACGGGCGCGAGGGCCCGCCTCTGCTTCTTTTCTCTTTTATTTTGGTTTAATGCTCTCGCCAGTCGTATAATATAATGTGTGCATTACTCGATTGGGTAGGCGGTTTTTTTGCCGGATGATACTTCCTTTCTTTCATTCCTTTTTGTTGTTGTCATTCTTTGTTTTCTCCGCTGTTCGGGCTTACGGTTTATAACTTTATAGGTATATATAGAAAGAGAGGAGAATACGTTGGCAAACAACGTCGGCCTGCATCAAATGCATTGGAATATTATATATATATAATGTATAAATTGTGTATACTGTGTATGCTGTGTTTTATTAAACGCGAATGGACAATGGGATGGGGTCGTCCATGCAGAAAATAGACTTCTGCGAACGATACTATGTTCTGTGGATTGTATTTGTGACCTGAGATAAAATTGTGACAAAAGCCAAAATCATTGAATTCAACCACTAAGCCCTGTATAAAATCATCGGATAAAAACATCGCATAAATTTTTCGTCCCTTCCCCCCCCCCCTTCGGCCGATGCAATTTGACCGTTTGCACGCTGAGACTTATGCAAAAATTCTACTTGGCTCCGCAAAAACTTCACCTACATGCGTGTGAAACGTCTCCCCCCCCTCTCTCTCTCTCTCTCTCCCTAGTGATCGGATCGTCCTCGAAAACCGCGCGCGCACTGGCATTACAAAGAAAAAAAATAACCGGCAGTCATCACCCGTCAGTGTCAGTCATTTATACAGCTATATAAAATAATGTATAATCTTTTGGGCGCAGTTTCAGCGATGCACGCTCCTGCGTTTAGTTCGATCCGCCCCCGTCCCTTTCATGTTCAACAGTCATGCGGAAGCATTATTCGGATGGCAATGTCGACTCGCCGATCCGGCAAAACGACGAACCCTTCCTCTCCCTTCGACAGGAGTCGGGACCGACGTCCGATTCTCTCTCTCCCCCTCCTCTTTTGGAGTCAATCGTCTTGAAACGCGCGCGCACGCGTCGCGCAGGTACAAAACGTGGGTTGATATTATATGTATATATAGTGTACAGATTAAACAGCTGTCGCTGTATTGATGCTCTCTGAAGCTTATAGTGCCGGAAGCGATTGGACCGCGCGAGCTCGGCAGGCTGGAAAGAAGCTTTATAAGTACTGTAAATATATATATATATATATATATATATATATATATATATATATAGAGAGAGAGAGAGAGAGAGAGAGAGATTTACGAGTCACTAAAAAAAAAGAAGAGATATTTTGCCGAACGTCGATTGAACGTAGAGGATTCGACGGAATTGGACTCTGATTCGGATTTCGCAAGTATCCACCATCGATTCTTGGAGATCCCGAATATCGTCTTACGTTTACTATAATAATATAATAATAATTGGAGACTGGATTCTCGAGTTTAGGACCGGGCGAGGAAAAACTCGAAGCAGAAAATTAAGCAGCAATTGAGGCACGACGCATGTGAATGTCGCATAAGTACGCGAGTATACGACACAAGCGTTAAAGACCGGTAAAGCTACGGGCAAAATTATTTTCAGGAAAACAAAAATTGTTATATAATTAAGCCCAAATGCCCGGCATACTTATAGATACTGGTGCAATTAACTCGATATTGGACAGCAAGACACGTCAAATGAAGTCAGTAGCGAGAAGACTTTTCCCGACACTCGAGAAGGGCACTGATATTTCTGGAATACTCTAAAATTGACGTTCTTCAAAATTCTCCGCATTAGATTTTATATACCTTACAGGACTGTGAAATTCACGATTCTCAATATTTTTAAATTTAAACACTATACGTGCAATGCGCAATATCCAATAATTTGCTTCTTACAGATTTATCAGAAGTAAAAAAATACAATTTGCGTGTCGTTAATTCGTGGCCTCAGCCTTCCGTTGTTATTGTAGGTTCTAAACTTACATTGGTCAGATTCACGTTTAGTAGTCACGTGGACAATGGTTTCAAACACACGCGTCCGTCCACTAATGCGATTTCGAGTATCTAGAAAAATGCCAAAGTTCGATCCCCACCAGTGACCGAGGGACCGAATGCGTACTCCCCGAAATCGCGATAGCCAATGACAGAGTTCGCGCGCGCCACCGATCGTCGCCAGATGGCCAAGCTCATTAACGTCTATTGTCATTCCATCGGGGAAACGCGCGTCTCCCGATAACAAATCCCACAGACGTACAATGGCGCTCGCGAGCCACGGCGGCGCCGTCGCATTAACCGGCGAACACCGTTCCACCATTCCGTATAATTGGCGCGTGGGTCGCGTTCGCGAAACACGCGGGAGTGGCGGAGGGGCGGGGGGGGGGGGTGCGTAGTGACGCCATCCCGGCCCATCGGGATTCGGGGCCAACTGCGTGCGCGCGTGCACGAAGGACAGTTGGCGTCGCTCCGATGCGTGCAATAATTAATATATTCACGGGCCGGACGGTTCAGCGGTTGCGCGAGGGCTCGGGCGGTCGTTCGAATCGGACGGCAGCCGCGCGCGCGCGCGCGCGCCCTGGTTGAATCATACCCAAGTCAACGTCGAACCCGTGACGCGCGCTACGCTCGCCTATCTTTACAGGGCATCGCACGCTACCGATCCTGGCATGTGGGATGTACGTTGCGCGTAACGCGTCGAAAAAGAAGGAGAAAAAAATTTCAAATCCAACAGCAGCAGCGGCAGAACCCCTCTGTGATAAGATGACTGCACCTCATCCCCAAATCGTACATATGCCGAGCGAGGGTGGAATAACGGTCGGAAATTTCAAGCGAATGGGAGAGATAGAGCCAGCGGTTTGAAAAAAATCAGAATGTAATTGAACCGGAACGAGGCGCTTTGTATTGCATATGCTGAAGATTATACGGGTGGGGGGGGGCGGACTTTTTCAGAACTCGTTCGATTTTTTCACTTGCATTCCAACTCCCTCTAAATTAATTGAATACTTTTCTAAGCGCTCTTGAACTTTATAATTTCCTTATACAGATCCATCCAATAATGAGAAATTCTCTCGATATTATATATATGTGCGTGTCTTTTAAACTTACCCAGATAAGATTCAATTTCTGATACACATATGTATATCAGGGCCTTGACAAAGATCTCGTGATTTTTTAATGTTCCGAAAGTCGCAGGCCTCGATCAGTTACGTAATGTTAAAACCAACTGATGACCTTCGAAGAGAACGAGAAAATATTAAACTCAAATTAAGTCCAAGCGACAAACAATTAAAGCGACGATTAACCCTTAATGTCCGACTATTAGCTGAAAAATTGTTGAATAACCGTACAACGACCGCGCTCTCGGACGCCTTGGCGGACGACATATTTTATCCATATTATTAATGGCCATTTAATAACCAAACGAACGGGCCATTTTGTCCGGGCGTTTTTCATTGTCATAAACAAAATACCAAGCCAGTGATTCATTTTATAGGATTAAGAAACTTTGGCCAATTCTCGTCCGACTAAGCATATTAAACGAGGAGCAGCCATAATTCTCGATGCTCCGATGGATTTCCGCGATAGAGCGCGCCGTGCGCCGCGTATATTTTCCGAGTAATATATATATATCTTATATGTAAAAGCGTCGAACTCGTTAAGCCCGTGGATTACGAGCGATCGATCCTCGACGATCGAAGTCTTGGTCTGCCTTCTCCCTCCCCTCCCCTCCCCATCCCCGACAAGCTCTCTGCCTTGGGAGAAAATTTTGCGCGCGTAGGCAAACTCGGACCCCGTTACAGCGCCTCGAAGGTGTCTTTAAAGGCCCATAAATGTCACGCGTTTCCTGTAGCGGTATTAGGGCGAGTAATGGTGATATGGCGGGCGGGGGCAGTACGGTCAACCGACAACAAAAAATCTCTCGCCTCGGTGCAAATTCACACACGCACACGCACGCGCGCGCGCGAAAACACACACACACACACACAATACGCCTTGGGCCGTTAAAAAGGCAATAAAAGAGCGATCGCGCGTATAAGATTGTTGTTCTTCTCGCGATATCTTCTGCCTCGGGTGGAGGAGAGAAATGAGAGGAGACTGTCCGCGCTTTTCGTTGCTGTTGGGGGAAATTCGGGCAGGGAACAGTAATTACAAGCACAGTAACAACAAGAACAACAACAACAGCAGCAGCAGCAACAAAACAACAACAGCAATGATGATAATAATAACACATAAAAGCCGATCCCAGGAACATTAATATATAACGATCTCACGCGCTTCCCAAGGCTTCCACGATCATTTTTTGCTTATATATATTCAGCACTTATAATCGCATCTGCCACGCACGGCTTATGCGTGTGTGTGTGTGTGTGTGTATGTATATTTATATTACTTCTACATTATTATTGCTAAGAAAGCGCGCCGATCTTGAGCCGATGTTATGTTGAAGCATGGAATATCGATCCAGAAAGGATTCCTTATGTTACGCGCGTCCACATTAAGTTATGTATACATAATATCAGTATGAAGCGCGCGTGCGGTCTCGAATAGGAAAGGGGAACGAGTGATTACTCTTCAACCTCCTCCTTGTTTTCTCACTTTTTTTTCCTCTCGTTCCGCTAGTAATAGCAGTCTGAGAGACATGACAGGCGGATGCACATCTTATATATATATATATATATATATATATATATATATATATATATATATATATATATATATAATATACAGAAGTGTGTGTGTGTGTGTGTGTGTTTATGTCGTTCTTTTTTGGACAGCATTTCATGAAGATGAAGGCTCTCAACGTCTGCGAATATTGACAATTGAAAGAGCTAACGCATATACCATATATATAGGTCCTCTTTTGGGCTCTATATTTGCTCTCCAATAAATCAATTTCTGTTTATATTTATAATTAATGGAAATTGGAATCGGAAAAAAGATTTTTTAATTAATTTTTTATTTAATTTTTTGTTTAATTATCCCACCCTTCGGCGACGAATTCCGATTGGGATCTACATTATGATATGAAAATCTATTGTAATTAAAAGGATTCTGAATACTTTTGATTGCAGATCAAGCAGATCGGGCATTTTTTATTATAGCATCAAGTCTGTAGTTATAGTTGCATTGTCATGAGATCGGTTTCTTGCACGCACAGATTAGCGACTGCTCATGAATGTATGTATAATATTTCAATTATAATTTAATGATTATTATACATATTTCGTCGAAACAATATACAATATATACATAGCGCTATCAGAAAAATACTTTCGGTAACGACGGAAGCTAAATCCTCTGCTATGTACAAATTTAATCTGGATTAACTCAAGCTGTTCCCCGATTTCCGCTCCAGACTTCCGTGGAGGAATAAGTCCAAAGGGCTCTTTAATTCACCCCCCCCCCAGTCCCGGAAAAAATGGAAAAATTCCGCGGAAATACGTTTAATTACCGAGAAAATCTATAGACGTTACGCGGAAGAAGGCTATATTTACATAGGTTTTAATCCGCGTAACGAGACCTCGTTGACGACGAACTACTACTACTAAGCGAGCTCGCGCCCGTCTTGGATTCGTCGATGGAGCCCGATTTGTCGCTCGTTCGCCGAGCGCGCCTGCCGCATCAGCCCGCGGCTGGCGCGATATCCGGGCCAGGTCGCGAGGCGAGGAGTTCTGAAAATATCTCTCTTTCTCTATCTATCTCAACTCTCATTCCTCCGACATCCGGATTTTTCTTTGGACAAGAGTGTAAATTATGTATATATGTATATTATATATCTTTATATGTACCGATAATAGATTTTGCAGCTGGATATTTCCGTATGTAATATATTGCGATATTTAATATCAGAAAAAAAAACAACATATCTGAGGTGAATGTAATACGTGCGGAGTAAGCAGTGTATGATATTTTTTTGCGCGTATACAGCAATATTCGTTACACGCTGCGTCAAGTGTCAGCCACAGAGGACACGAATCTATTATCACGTACGCAGCGTACAATTTAAAAATCTATTATTGTAGATTTGACAATGGTACGGATTATTCGAGATTATAGCCGCCGTCATCACTATACGTATCAAAAAAAAAAAAAAAATCCCAATGGATACTTCCCTAGTGAAGAAAAAAGAAAAACATAAATAAATTAAAAAACGAGCAGACAAAAGCGAAGCCGTATTGTTTTCTTAAATCTGTTCGCACGCACGCACACAAATAGCGGCTCGACCGTATCGCGTTGACCGTGACTCTATAATAATTGCCGTATACGTATATCATTCGCTACGCTGCCTATAATTACACTGGATATCTCTTTCTCCCTTATTCTCTCTCTCTCTCTTTCTTTTTTTTTCGCAGCCTCTTAATCCTTGTGCACACAGTCCGATTGACATTCGGTCCACGCGGCACTCCTTTCTCTTTATTTTTTCCCTCTATAGTACGCACGCAACAATGTCGGGATCACGTTAAATTTCACCCCTGCCGATCGCGTGCCTGCGCGCGCGCGCGTTCGCACACACTAATGCATCAGCGCCACGACAAAGCCCTTAACACGCGGCTACATAGTGTCACTGTATGTATATATATATATGTATATCTGCATGTATGTATATATATACACGAGTGTGACTCTTTGGCGATTGTGCAATACAGGATTGCGGTTGCTTTGACCTAACACCATAAACCTGGCCCATTCCAGAAGATTACGCCCCGTCAGCGAAGGGGGATGATCGTTGCACGCAACCCTATATA
>JACCIC010000288.1:107500-207500 GCA_018907035.1 Sycobia sp. Sy_11
AAAGAAAGAGAGAGAGAGAGAGAGAGAGAGAGAGAGAGAGAGAGAGAGAGAGAGCTAAAGAAAAATAAAAATTAAGCAGTGCTGCTTAATTACTCATTTCCTGCTGGCCCCGCGAGAGCGATCCCCTCCGCTCTTCCCCGCTCGGTCGCGTACGCTTGCGTCGGAGATTCTTTTTACGATGCATCTTCGACCCATCTTCAACGTTCCCGTGACGAGTCATCGGTTACGCACCGGGCGTTCCGAATGAACTCTCTCTCTCTCTCCCCCCCCCCACCCTCGTCTACCTCGATCTCTTTCGCACACTGCGTGCGCGTATGCTTTTCCTTCTTCATGCTCTCTCCGTCTTTCTCTCCCTCTCTTCTGATCTCCCACCCGCCTTCGCTCACACTCATACACACACACCGACACACACACACTCTCTCTCTCTTTGTATCTCTTTCTCTCTATGCCTCTTTCGCTTTTCCTCCCTCTACCTCTCTCCCCGTCTCTTTCTCAATGAATCGTGTGAGAGCGCTGTGACGTTTTTTAACTCACGACCCAGTCGCGCACTGATGCTCTGCTCTATAAGCTAACATTCGCGGAATTAACGGTTGACCGCTTAACTCGCTAGATCGAAATTTCTCTCTCTCTCTCTCTCTCTCTCTCTCTCTCTCTCTCTCTCTCTGTCTCTCTCGACTCTCCCTGTTCCTCTTTCCACGCCGACGACCTCGATTTGTCAAATTCCTTTTAGTAAAATTTGCGGGATAAGTGTTATTGGTGGAGCGCTATCATTGCGGTGCCGGCTGTCCCCAAATACTCCATATATGAAAGAAGGCACACACACACACACACACACACACGTGCGCGCATACACGCGTGTAAGGAGTAAAAAAACAGATGAATTAATCAACGCGAGTGTGGATGTATCGATTGTTATACTGAGCGATAAAAATCCATGACTATTAAACAGTATTAAACGAAGAAGCTCAAACATATATAATACGAAAAACATTGTAAAAAAAATTAGAAAGTTAGTGTGTGTGTGTGTGTGTGTGTGTGTGTGTGTGTGTGTGTGTGTGTGTGTGTGTGTATTATGGAGGGAAGTTCGGATGTCGCGGAAGAGAGAAAGAAGTCGGTCATTCGAAGAACAAGTTCTGCATATATATATATATATATATATATATATATATATATATATATGTAGTAATGGCTTTTTAATTATCCCCGAGGCACCGTGGGTGGTTGCAGGTGATGCGCGCGCATCAGTTATTTCTGGCGTCTCTCTCTTTCTCTCTCCACGCGCTTGTTACACATATACGATCGTCGTGCCGTTCTCGGAGAATACAGTTTAGCCGTGCTGGAGGAAGTTTTTTTCTAACCCCCCCCCCACACTTTTTTTGTGACTCTATATTCCGGTATTTATGCCGTTCAATGTACTCGCTCACATTACCACCCGCTCGCCGTTGCCTTTAATAACCGGCCAATGAAGCACTTTAAAGCTTCCGTCGACGTGACGTACATTTGTGTATAAAAAACGGTACGACAACTGTGTATCCTATAAATTCGTAATTCCGTTCCGTGTATTAAGTTAAGAGAGATTTTCTAATTTAGTCCCACCGGAGAAAGCATCGAGATTTTTGTTTCCGCCATCGTGAGTTGGAAAAATCAATTGAGATTATTTATATATATATATATATATAGTATTTATAATAGCGTATATAATCTACTGTGTTGGGTTGGAGAAAAAATATTCACGACAATAAATTATGCACGTGACTGCGAATCGAGCTTTATACAAATCCTATAATATATAATGTATACAGAAGGGGAAAATTTGGGAGCTTTTGGAGGGAAACAGTCGAGCCGATAATATATGTTTCTATATATATATATATTATATAGACTATATATATATATATATACTATAACGGTTCTTAATACACGCCGAAATCATGGAAAACCACCCCGTACGCATTATAATACACACACAGGACGCGCTCGCTCATATATACCCATCCTATTATGTCGGACAAACGGCCAGCGGCGCGAGCGGCGGGCTGGGGGGGGGGGGAGTGGGGTCGGGAAGGCGGAAAAGCTCACGCGGCGCGCACGGCATTAATTTCATTATATTGCGAGCCGATGGAACAGCGGCGACGTGGGCATCGACCGCGGCTCGACGCGAGAGATGTCCATTTAGAAGCCCGTGCCGGGACCGTATTATACTCGCGCCCGGGCGCAGTAAATCACCTGAAGAGAGTCGGAGAGTGAGGGGGTGAGAGGGGGGCGAGCGAGAGAAATAAAGGAGGGATCCACGCTCATATGCGCACGAGTATAATGATCTGATATATAGGACATTTATATTGCCGGCGCATTTTCCGGAGATAATTACGTCGTACATATAGAGAAGGTGGTGGTGTCGGATGGGAGAACCTGTGAATTTCGCGGTCTTCGATGCACGGCGGCCTTAAATTATGTCGTCGGAGTGATCTAGCCTTTAGGCGTGGCAGTATCGGTAACGGCGCATTATGATTAATGAACGTTGTACATGCGGGTCAATGCCAAAGCTTTATTATTATTGTTATTATATGTTTTTTTTTTTTTTAAACGTTAGAGTATTGTCCCTTATCATTTCATTATCGGTGATACTAAGTTAAGAATATTCTTCAACATCCATGTATGCAATTTACAATATATCTATATGTTAATAATTAATGCGAAATAACGAATTTTTCGACATTGTTTACATTCAAGATTTAATGAACACGAGTTGCTTCGTATTCCGGGCCTACAGGACGGGTTTCGTCTCAACTCGAAGGCGCACTCGGTAGCAACTTGTCACATTCTGCGCTTCGTTGCCCTGAATACGAGGGCTCCAAAATTGCTCATTTTTCCAATTACGGCCCCACTTTGATAAAAAAAAAAAAAGAACCGTTTAATGGACTTTTGTTTACGAAAAACCGCTATAAATTTTTCTATGCCTCTCGGTCCCTTCGATCGTTCATAAGATTTGCGGTCACCTGCGGATTTTTCGCGAAATCTGTATTTCAGGCGGAGAACTCGGAAACAACAACGACAACAACAACAACAACAACAACAACAATAATAATAAGGATTATAATAATTAAAATCCAGCTTAGAAACGAACTTTGAACACATCACTATATATATATATATATATATATATATATATATATATATATATATATATAAACGATCCGTCTGCTCTATGCATTATATTATATTTGTAGATCGCAAAGCTATGCGCCCGCTGCCAATCTCAGTTCTTGGAGGGATGGATAGATGGGAGTGGGGGGTGAATAGAGCCAGAGGTAAAACCGACGCGCGACTGGCCGCCAACCGATGCGTCAAAGAAGATAATCCGGGCTTTCCCGCGGCGTTCTCGTGTGCCAAAAACCGCACAAGGTACATCAGCGCGCACACACACACACACACACACACATAATATAGGGATTCGGGTATTTTAGGGAGAATGGGAAAGAATGCAACGGGCGGAGGAGGGCTGAACACGGCGCGTGCCGCCGCCAGCGCCGAAAAGCGTCTTTTGCAAAGAATATATATACCTATCCACGGCAGGAGCTTAGCCATGTGTGTGGGAGAGAGAAAAAGAGAGAGAGAGAGAGAGAGAGAGAGAGAGAGAGAGTGTGTGTGTGTGTGTGTGTGTGAGAGAGAGAGAGACGTGCTTTGGCAGCTTATATACGCATTTTATCTAAAATATACGCGAGGGGCATTGTATTATTCATTATCCTTTTCCCTACGCGTCGGTCTGTTACTGATTCTTCCAACACTTATATTATTATTATTATTATTATTATTATTATTATTATTATTATATATATAATATAATAGAATATAAATCAAGTCAAAAGCGCCAGGGGCCTCTTTCCAAACGTATTGAATCCCTTTACTCCCCCGCTCTCCCTTCCCAACATACTACCAACGTGGAAAATTCATCGTCCAGGTGGAATGTAGAATAGAGAGCTTGCGGGAGGACTCTTGTCGCGTGTTATATATATATATATATATATATATATATATATATATATATATATCCGTATTCGACCGCGAACGCTCAATATATAGTAATTCACGGCCTTGGGGCGGGTGGGAGGGGGGAGCAGATAAGGCAAGCGGGGAGCGAAATCAAGATTCCGGATCACGCGCGTTTTCGTCATTTCCAAAGATGTCCGAACGAATTTTACGGACGCAGCGGAGGGGGGAAGGAATTACGGTTGATTTATATATACCGGGGCAATTGAGAGCGAGAGGGATGTGCGGCAGGGGGGCGGCGGTTTCGTTTTTCAGACGTAGCGCGAAGAATTATCGCCGCAGCACGGAACATTGTTTCTGTCTCTCGTCGTTGAGCTGCAAATTAACGGGCGATTTGCGGTCGCGGGCGCACACATTTCTCCAGTTCTTTTCTCGTATTTGCCGCGTTGTTTGCCATTTTTCGAGAGCTCGTTCTGGAGTAAATTAGCCAACGTACAATATCTGCACTCAATTTCTAATAATCGAAACTGCCCGTATTGTTCGGCAGTTATTGCGCATAAAACATATGCAAATGACGTCGTTGAAAAAGTAAAATGTATGATATAAGATATTGTAAATGCAAATGTGAAGTATTTCCGATTGAATTTGTTCAATTATACAAAGTTATTGAAATTATTATGTAAACTAATATTCGTATTCTAATATATATGTATATATATATAGTTAATTGAATTGCAAAACAGCTTCGTGCTTATGCGTTTATCTATTCTTATATAAGACATTAGTATTAGACAGTCAGGATACAGGATATTTTATATTACTGTTGCCTTATTAACACTGACGAACCAGTATATTTGCAACGATTCTTTTGCTTACGCCCTCGCGCGCAGATCTACACAAGCACACGCACACACGCACACACGCGCACACACATACAGAGTTGCACGAAAAGGATCTGAATCTCAATTCCATTGGTATCGATACTAAAAAAAAACTAAAAGTACTAAAAATCATCCCGAGTTCTCCTCTGAAACGTTATATATAGCGAGCATATTTGGCGAGCATATTTGGCGAGCCTACGAGAATACCAATATTCCAATGGAGAAAAACAACAGTCCGCGCGCCGTTAGCATTATAATATCTTTATCCACTTGCATGATTGACCGATCGCACCGAGGTCGAACGAATTAGTCAAGTACAAGCACAGCCGGATTTATGCGCCGAATCGGCATTCGCGACGAATAACGAACGGGGACAAATAAATGACGTGTCCCGCGAGTGGGTATGACCGCCCCGATATTCATATATATATATATATATATATGAGTTATCAATCATCGTGGCGCGCGCGAGCACGGGCGCACGCAATAATGATTAATTCGTGTATCATCGTAAAAATTGACACGTATATAACATGCATACGTATACATGTACACGTATGAATGTACGCACGCCTACTTCTCGTTCGTGGTCGCTCTAAAATTAGTTTGTTCTGATATACGATGCCCTCAAAATTACCAATTTGCTAAAACGTATAAAGTCCCCGTTGCAATTCCGGGCCGTTTAATATTTTTTCATTCGAGTACTTCTCTTTCTTTGTATCATACACACCCGCACACAGACACACATAAGGATGCATCAGCGTCAGAGTTCTCCTAAAGCTGCGCTCACGTAATATGGATTTCGCGTGGATCACTATCTCTTCCCGGATCCTCGCTTATCCGTTCTTCGCGATGATTCTGCGGCTGAATTCGATAGTACAAAAAAAAAAGAAAGAAATTTAAAAGAAAATTAAAAGGGAACGGAAGTGCATGAAAAGAGAGCGAGAGAATGAGAGGACGCGTGCCGGAAATCGTGAACAAGCCACCGTCTTATACTCCGAGGTCGATTCGTTTTTGGAGCTAAGTGGAAATAAATAAATAAATAAATATATATATATATATATATATATATATATATATATATCTTTGACAGTACTACAGAACATCACGATTCATTACAGAAGAGCTTAGAATCTTTGTACCGTCCGTCTCGACGTAAATCCGATCTGCGAATTATGGCGCCCTTGTTGCATTCGCAAGCGACGGAGAGACGAATCCAACTACGTACGCCCTCTTCCTCCGTTGGATATTATCGATTACCAATAGCCGTATAGTGGTTTTCAGAGTACAAGCTCAATAAATAAAATAAAAATATAATTTAATTACATAGACGCCAAGCGCTCACGGGTACAATCGCTGATTGTTTGGACATGTGTGTATGCAATCTTGGGACAGATAGTAATTACTATACATAAAGATCGCGATAATAATTTTATAATATGTTATATATGTGTGTGTGTGTGTGTGTGTGTGTGTGTGTGTGTATCGCGAGATAATCAAATTCATTGTTTCGGCGTAATTGATCGATTTATATAACGGAGAAAGATATGTATAATAGATATAGGCATTTCACTTGCTTTTTGCACGCATGTACAATTTATTGCCCTGCTATATATCTTATCTTGTATATCGATAATATTATTGCTCGTCATTTCTCTTTTATATATATATATATATATATTAAAAATCATGACATATATCCCGAGGCACATCAAAATGATAAACGATCCGCCGATAACACGGAGGTCGTTATGGAATATACTCTGGAAAATCGAGTCGTCGAGCTAAGCTCGTTCCTCGCCGTTTTGCCGAAAAGTTTTAAGGACAGCCCCCCCCCTCCCGCCCCCGCATCGTTTCCATACATTACAATGTACAATGAGGCCAGCGAATGAGAAAAATCGGATGGGAGAAGTTTCTCGCAAAGACATCGACTGCAAAGCACGCCGCGCCTCTGCTCACCACCGATTTTTCTATCGTCGATCTGTAAAAATCATCCCCCCGCCCCCCAACCTCATCGTTTCGACCATCACCCGACTTCGTGCGAAGCTCGCATACATACGCTTAAAAGGACAGAGAGAGAGAGAGAGAGAGAGAGAGAGAGAAGGAGAGACAAAACTTTGGCGATGAATGCATGATCAGCCGGAGTTGTATGCGCGGAGGAGCGATCGAGCATAGTACGCGCGACATTCTCGCGAGCGGAAACTCGCGTTGGGGAATGTAAGAAGAAGAAGAAGAGGAACAAGAAGAGGAGGAGGAGGAGGAGGTGGAGGAGGAGGCGCTGAAGAAGAAGAAAAAGAAGTATAGGGTATAGAGTATGGGAGTGGGAAGATTCCATGGAGGGAGCGCGAAGGGGGAAAGGAGGAGGGACAGAAACCCCCGGCGGGCGAAATATCCGCGCTTATTCGTATTCCCGACGGTGCCCTGTGTAATGGACGCCACTGTTGCTGCTGCTGCTGCTGCCGCCGCCGCTGGTGCTGCCAGGTTTTCTGGGAAACTCGGGGCGCTGCAGTAGGAGAATGCGTCGCGATAATACAAAATAAGCCTCGAGGTGTCCTCTGTCTTTCTCTCGCTCTCTCTCTCTCTCTCTCTCTCTCTCTCTCTCTCTTCACTTTTATACATATATACATATATGCATACATACACGCGCGCGCGCACACACACACACACACACATATCAGTTTGCGAAAGTTTTTTTTAAATCTCAAAGACCACCTTCCCTCGTACTCCCACCGATTATGCGAAAAGTTGTAGCAGTAGCGGGGTAAGGAGGTGGATTGTTTTAAACTTTGTATGCAAACTTATAACCCTCGTAGCAGCGCTGTAGTCGTGTGTATGTGTGCGTCGCTATTGCCGCAAAAAGAACTCGCTGTATATATATATAGCCTGAAAGGTACGCGCGAGAGATTATAGCAAAGGGCCGAGAATTTCGTAGTATCAGTTTTCGTTAAGTAGTTTTTGTTTCGTAAGCTTTGGGCAAAATATGCCTCGGGCATGGAGGCGCACAGAGGCATCTAAGGGAGAAAAATGAATTTATCTTTATGCACAGTGTTTTGGAAATTCATACGCGTTGGTCGAAATGCAAGACTGAACCAGTAATATTTGACTATTTGAAGGAGCTAATCGTCTGTTCTTCCACGTGTAACGATTGAAAAGGAAGTATCAACGCGAATCGATGCGAAGTATCGTTATTGACGTATATTATACGCCATTGCAAAGTATAATGCTTTATCATAGTAGAAGTTTTGGCCAAGAAAAGTTTACAGCATTACTCGTTATCATAACCTTCGGCGAATTTTCTTGACGTCTCGTCAGTATGGAGTAAGAGCGAAGACAAAACGTATAATGAATTATAAGTTAAGGATTATACGCAGTACCATTGAAAACAGTATTTTTTCACCTCGATCGGTAAAGTTTGAACTTGGACTGTCCCGGCATTACTAAGTAAACTATGGCACGTGCCAATTTGGCAGTTTTAATCGTGGTAAATTAGAATTTTTCCGAGCTGGTATATATATATATATATATATATATATATATATATATATATATATATATATGCACGCGTTTCGTCATTCAAAGGGGCCAACGCACGCCAATTGAAATGGCACGAAAGGAAAGTCCTCCTCGTTGAGAAAGTTTGACGAATGCCCGTACTAATAGCGTCGTGACGTTTCTCGCTCTCGTCCCGACACGCTAATATACGGTATAATGGCCGCCCGGCTACTGTGACAAAATCGATCGGTATCTTACCAGCGTCGACTTTGGAACCCATCATCTATGTACATATATACACACGTACAATGCATCTGCTGCCGGCGACAGCCCGACATTTTGAAAAATGGGATTACAAGGAGAAGCCTGTGTAAATGACTCGGCGCTTCTTTTTTTTTTTTTTTTTTTGAAACGTGTGCGCTTCTGCTCCACTTGTGAAGGGCTATTCTCTCTCTCTCTCTCTCTCTCTCTCTCTCTCTCTCTTATATATATATATATATATATATATATATATATATATATATATATATAAAGAAAGGCGCCTCCTCCAAGCTCGCTCACAAACGTTCTTGAATATCGCTCTACACCGACAATGCGTAATGCAAGCTTTCGCGGTAAAAGCATTGTACTAAGGCTTTTCTCACCTCCCTTCTCCTTAACCCAATATGATGTTTCAATTTCGCAGAAGGTATTGCGAGCTTGCACAAGACGCGAAGTGGAAGGCGATTAGATTTAGGCTTGAATGGTAGATAGATAGATAGATAGATAGATAGATAGATAGATAGATAGATAGAGAGCGAGAGAGATGTTTACTTACGGTAATTTACAAAATTTATTTACAGGCTGCAAATAACGTGATTGGGTCAATGAGTGAAATTGAAAACAAAGTTAGCTGTAATAACACAATAGTATATATAGAGTCTATTTTTGGGACGAAAAATACAGGACTCGATATGGGCATATCTCAGATAACCATTAATGATTTTCTTTAGATCTATGTCAGCACCGCTATTACGATTATTTTTGCAACAAGTAAGGCCTTTTCGTGGAAACGATTAGTTTTCTGAAGTAGATTATGCAAGAAATCCTTATACGAAACGCAACCTAACAAATGTAATATAAAAAACGTAAATATTTTGCAAAATAATCAACCGTAAATATAAACGTTAAAAAATATTTATCGCTTATTCAAGGCAAGTACTTGAAGTAATGTCTTCGGGTAATAAAATAATATATGCAAATTCCAGCTGAATTTCCTATTCAATCCAGATATGTAGGTTAAGGATTGCGTAAAAATTAATTAACGCATTAGGTGTACAAATTTGGCGCGGCCATATAAAAGACAGATTTTCAATGACGTATAAAATGTAGTTTTAAAAAATTGATATATATATATATATATATTGCGCGTCGGCATTAGCTTGTTACTATTATTATTATCATTATCATCGTCGTCGTCGTTCTACAAGCTGCATGAATAATTGCATCGGCCCACGCCCCGGCTCCTTCGTCAAGCTGTGGCCGCGAGCGAAATTAATTAAGAAAAAAAAGCCAAAAAAAAAAAAGATTAAAAAAGAATGAAGAGAAAGGTATAAAAAAAAGGTATAAAATAATGAAGAACGTTGCGCGTTTCATCGTTTTGCGCGAATAATTACTACTGGCCATTACGGCTGTACTCCCACGCATACCAAAAGAGTCCGTAACGAGTTGGGTGTGGACTGATGTGGTGGGGGCGAAGGTGGCTTTCGCGCGTATAAGCATAAAATTCTTCACTCTGCGCTGATTATTACCTAGATATAGGTGATAACGAGAATGGACGTTCTATGGTAATGACCTTTTCTTTCAAGTGTATTAATGTTATTTTTATATATAGTTTATCGTAATCTAGCCAATCAGCTCATGAGGTATGTATGTTTGGGATTTATTCTTATATATATATATATATATATATATATATATATATATATATATATACGTAAAATTACAACAAATCTCGTTATCCATTTACATTAGAAGAAAACTGCCTCCCCCCAAGTCTCAGTCGTTAGCAGTATTTGGACTAATACGTGGCTGTGTATATATATATATATATATATATATATATATATATATATATATACCTGAAATTCAGGTCGATTGCTAACGATTTAGGTTTATCTACACGACCATACCGCGCACCAAAGAGCGCGCCTCGTGAATCTTTATCCCGCGCATTATCGCAGCTTTAGATACATGCAACATCGCCCGGTCAATTAGCTACGTATTATATCCGAGGGCATTAACGACCCTCGTCTCTACACAAATCCTCCCCCTCCCCCCCGCCGCTCCACACACACGCGCACGCCCGAGACACCCGAGTTAACTTTCTTTTTCGCTCGAACATTCGTTGCTAATTCGCCGACTCGAAGCGCCAGGCGAGGGCCCTTTGCGGAAGCGAATTGGAAAATCAATCAATATCAGCGCGGGTTCAAAGACGAATAAAAAAAAAAAAAAAAAATGGACCACCCCGCGGTGAGCGCGCGCGCGAAAACGTTTTGTTAATCTCCCCGCGTTGGCTGGACGCAGGCGTCAATTAACCCCCCGCTCCGCGCATAAAACGAATCTCCCCCCCCCCTCTCGTCTTATCTCTAGCGTACAAAAGAATTATCGAGTAGCCGAAGTCTCCCCCCCTCTCTCCCTGTATATATATATATATATATATATATATATATATATATATATATATACATACATACATATTTCCCTTTCTGCCTCGCCCGCGGCCGAGATGCAGCCGCACCACAGGCCGATGGGCTCGATGCACCGGTAACTTCACCCCCCTGGGCCCCCTCATTCAAGAGCTTTTAGCTCTCGCGGCAGGGAGTCGCGCGGCTCTCTGCTGTACCTATATATATATATATATATATATATATATATATATATAGAGAGAGAGAGAGAGAGAGAGAGAGAGAGAGAGAGAAATATAGAAAAAGAGGGGCGCAAAAGGGATACCCCGCGGCGGGTATATGAGAGATTACAGAGGAGACTTCGCATGAAACATCTGCCTCTTTTTCTCTCCCGTCGGCCGACTTTCCTTGCTCTCTTTTAAATTCTCGTTCTCGCGAAGGCATTTATAATATGTGCATTATATATATTATATATATATAGATTCCATGATGGTTATTGGATAGCTTTCCTGCATCCTGGTACATTACGCGAGTAATACTGCGCGTGGGGGTGAAAGAGATATGCAATGACATTTTTGTCTCGTGGGCTCGCTGTAACGATACATATATGATATATAATACGTGTTTAATCGAAGCTACGAGCTGAAAAAAGTATATATATATATATATATATACTATAACATAATTTCAAACGCAACCCTCTGTACGAAGTTGCCGTCTGGTCCTGGTATCACATCGGGGGTGAATTCGATTCGATCGATAGATTTTTGTCCTAAATAATCAGGTGGATTCGGCAATATTTTCACAACTTGTACAAGGATGGTTTCTTCATCTTAATTTTTCTGCATAATCATTTATCAAAATACAATATATGTGAAGTAATTTTAATTTGATTTAACCGTTTTTTTTTTTTTTTTTTATAATAATATGTAAATTATATATTTAACAAGGCTGCTTCTATTCTTAATATTTATATACTTCTAGATTAAAGTTTCAGTTCTTATACAAATAAAAAAAAGAAACTTTAATATTCTCTGTTTGGAGTGTCGTTCGTTCGATGGCATAGCAGAGAGCCGACGTTTACATCCCCTTTTTGATCAGAATCCTCGATCCTATCCACCCGCCAAGAGCCAGTCCTCGATCTTCATATTAAAGAGGAAAAGAGCCGAAAGACTCGCGCTCAACGAGCCATTTGCAATTTGCCGAGTCGACCAAGTCCGAGTCCCTGCGAGAGCTTTCTCTCTCTCTCTCTCTCTCTCTCTCTCTCTTCTTTTTCTTTCTCCCTGACCGGGCGCCGCGACTCCAAGCTCGGATTCGCAAGAAACGCGGCGACGAGGCACAGGGGCGCCCGGTGCGATCGATCGCTCCCGAATTCGGCTGGTTGCGGCCGAGGTCGTATGCGCGAACGGGTCGCGCGTGGTCTGGCGGAGAGCGGACGAGGCGCGCGGCCCCCGCGGCGTTCGGAGACGAGCGCGAGCCGACCTATCCAGCCGAGGCGTCCTCCGTCGAACGGAAGCCTCCTCGTCGGAACCGGTGCGTTGAAACGACTTCACCCCGCCCGTCCCCATCGTCCCTCTCCACCACCAAAATCGGCCGGCCGCGTGTAATACGAAACACGTTACGGACTCACGGATGTGCGTTCATTAGGAATTCAACCCGCTGAACTTACAATCGAATATATTCATATCCATACATACATACATATATATATATATATATATATATATATATATATATATATATATATGCGTCTTGAATAATTTCTTTTCCCGGACACAGATGTGCAACCCCTTTTTTCTCAAGTCCGAGAATACTTAATCGTTTTCTAAATTCTATACGTCATCGGTCTCCCCCCCTCTCTCTCTCTCTCACTTCGTTACATTCTCTCCCTCTGCTTGTGCCCCCTTCCTTATATTCGCCTCCTCCAGTTTCTATTATGTATCGCTTTTCATCTTTCTTTCAGGACCTTTCCGTTTCAGCTTCCGGCATGGAGGAAAAAGCGGAGCTTCGAAGGGTGGAGGGGGGAGGAAAGATTTGTTCAACCCCCCCCACCCTCATCCTTTACACCCTTTATACAGAGAGTATGGGAAAAAGGTGTGCTGCGCGTATGTGTACAAATATACGACGTCCGTTATAAAATCGATGCACTTCCGATTCAGAAAAGCGATGTCGACTCAGTATTAATGGTGAACTTTGCGGACGACGTATGATTTATTTTTTAATTATTTTTTATCCCCTTGCGGTGTGGTGTGGGAAAATTTTCCTGTCAAAGCAGGATGCTTGATATTATAACGAATTCTATCGCATTGAGGAACTTTAACATCTTGCTTCTTAGCTTCTCTTTCATCGGGATGTAACGTAAAAACCATTAATTTAGATAAATTGATTACGGATAAAGAAAAAAAAGAAGAAGAGTGCCGAAGAAAAATTTAATCCTCCTTCGAGCCGTTTCCGGAATTGACTAGCGCGGTAATCCGTTTTAATTAAAAAAAAAAAGGGAAAGAGCGACCAAAAAAAATCAATCGCATCCTGCACAGGCAATAAATAAAACAAATTGACTCTTTTTATCACGCGGTTCTTGTCGGTCTCGTTCCCTTCTCCAAGATCTTTTCGTCTCTCTCTCTCTCTCTCTCTCTCTCTCTCTCTCTCTCTCTCTCTTTCTCCCAATTACGCGATTTCCAATTGCTGTCTGAACTTCTTACCTCGACTCAATTGGGGGTGGGAAAACCGAAGGAGCAAATCAATTTCCTCGTCGTCACAGCTCGCGATCGGTCGTCTATAAATAGAGATCGTTCGCAAACGTATTCTAGTACCATATGTATGTGTGTGTCAATATATATATATATATATATATATATATATATATATAATATAATATACATATACCTGTGTATGTATGTATGAATGGGAGGGGGGTCGATCCGAGAGAGCGTCGAAAGAACCGTACGGGGCAAGAGAAGAAATTTATACACGCACGCATTTGCGCGCGCACACACACACACACACACAGACACACAGACACACACACACACACACACACGCGTGCGCGCGCGTATATATATCTGGGGAGGAAAAGGAGCGAGCGCGACAAAAAGGCACTGCCAGCTCTCAATAACCGGCGCGCGGGTCTCGAGCGTCCACTTTTGGCGCGCGTTTGCGAAATCGAGAGTAACGAGCAGGATGGGGCGAGGGGAGGTGGGTTGGATGCGGGTGGGGGAATCGATAGAATACGTTGCCCGTATACGTGGCAGGCGAAGGCGAGCACTGCGTCAGGACACGCATGCATGCATGCATGCACACGTATACACCGACTTCGCTCTCGGGACGCGGCACGAGCGACAGAGAGACGGTGCTGTATAAATGAGAGAGAAAACCCGGGCTGAGTCGAATGAATGAAAGAGCGAACGAGCGAATCGGAAGGGGGCGAGGGCCAGTACTCGACTCGAATCTGTACTCGACTTCTTCCCCCTCTCCCCAGCCCGTTCCGCGGTAACTCGCGCTCGTCTCGCGTCCTTCGGCTTTCGCGTCTGCTTGAATGCTTATATATATATATATATATATATATATATATATATATATATACATATATACATATATACATATATATAATATGTACACGAAGACCGCTGACTTCGCCTTCGTCATTGTGACGTTGCACCACATTAAATGCGCCCTCGGCGCGCGAATTATAGTCGACGCGTTTATCGATGAATCGCGCGTGCCCTTTACACGATAATTGTCAGCGGTTTTCACTGTGTTAACTATATATAACATTATAATAGAGGTCGAATCGGGTCCTGATAGAAAGGTGCGCCATGGTCCTTTTTCTTCGTTTATTTCCTTTTGGACAAACGAGAAGGGGATGTGTACGATTTTGTGGCGACGGGGGGCGGGAGGTTTGAAGCTTGCAATTGTAAATTCGAACTCGTCGATGATTTGTCGACGATTGGAATGAAAATAAAAAGAAAGCTCTAATCTTGGTCGGATATGTAGATACATCCAATCTTCGACCTAAGTTTCAAAGTCGAGGCTATGAGTCAACTGCCAAATCAACGACGGAAGCCGAGTGGGTGCGCGCTTCGGAAGATGTACAATAACTGTTTGAGTACTCCTGAACGCTGAAAGCAGTAAAATTTTCACTGGCTAATCATCAAATAAACTTCCGTTTACTGAGTGTAAATGAAAACTAAGATGGATAAACGTAGGAATATTTGTTGTTTCAAATAGTGGGACTATTTCCATTGATTTACGGAAATCGCCATTCCGTGGTCAATTAAAAAAACTATGTTGTATTCTGGATTTTTCACACACACACACACACACACACACACACACACACACACACTCGCGCGCGCGCGCGCGCGCGCACACACAGAGAGAGAGAGAGAGAGAGAGAGAGAGAGGAACGCGATATCGTTCTTTCCCATCTTCGCTTAAACCAGCAGTATTATCGTAGATCGTTTTGTATTTGTAAGTACGCCGAAGCGTTTCAGATCTGCATCGACAGCCTATCATGCGCGTGCGCGCGTCCTTCATTATTTCAATCATCGGCAATTTCCAGCCCCACGAGCTCCCGATTCCTCTCTGACTCTCCCTCGCCCTCCCCGCCCTTCAACGCCCGTGAAGAACGTCATGGGAAGAATGAAAAAACAATGAGAAAGACTCGCTGGCCCGTACTTTAGACGCAACGTGCACGGATAGCGCTTTATGTAGC
The DNA here is from genome assembly GCA_018907035.1 of Sycobia sp. Sy_11. Taxonomy (NCBI): domain Eukaryota; kingdom Metazoa; phylum Arthropoda; class Insecta; order Hymenoptera; family Epichrysomallidae; genus Sycobia; species Sycobia sp. Sy_11. The sequence continues at coordinate 123,241 of JACCIC010000288.1, forward strand.
AATTATTCAACATACCTGCGTATACGCGTACGCAACTTCCACGGAGAATCCGGAAAGAGGCGCTCGTCCGTCTCTCCCCCCGCGCGCAAATAAATAATATATCCTGCATATGCCCGCGGAAAATTCGCATTATCATGGGTACCGATCGATCCCGCCTTCTCTCCCCACCCTCGAAATTAGCCGATGTATCGTTCTCTCTCTCTCTCTCTCTCTCGCCCGCGACTCACTGCCCCGTCTCGTGCGGGGTGAATATATACTAACGAAAATCTCGCCGAGCGATCGACGATGCATTAATCAGTCGTTACATTATGTACAGCGATGTAACGCCCCGGCCGATTACGCCTTTTCTTACATACGTGTATGTCAGTATATATATATATATATATATACTGACAATAAAGGTAGACGTACGCCTTTTCGCGGTCTAATAGCCATCTAGCCATCGAGTCTCGCTGATGTATTCTACGTGTGTATATATATATATATTCACGCAAGCGAGGAAACACTGATTTACGGTGCACCCGCGCGCGCGCGCTCGGGCGTAAGGGTAAAATGCGCTGGAGAAGGAGCGAAAGAGCGAGAGATCGTGCGCGAGAGAGGTGGGGGGAGGGGCGGGAGAGCCGAAAGGGGTGATTGACCTAACACCCTATCCAGCTCTCCCGCTCCTCCGCGGAGCGGAAACGAAAAACTCTAGGAGACGCGTAGAAAGAGAGTGCGGCGGTCGGTGGAGGGGGGTGGGGTGGGGGTCAGGTGGGGCGAGAAGATGTCTTTTACGAGCCTCCGCTCGGAGCGAGGCGCGTTTTGAATTACGCTCTATGGCCAATCGGCGGGGCTGTCCGCGTGTCGTGACCCCGTATAGTAAAGCGACGCGAGCGCGACCGATGCATCATTACCGAGGCTTTCAATATTGACAGAGCTTAGAATTGATTTCCGAATGTGTTTTATTTTCCTACGGCTATACTTCACCTTCGTTTGAGCACAATTTCTGTTCCTTTTCTTTTCCTTCCTTGATTTATCGAGTTGTTGTATGCAAAAATATCCAAAATACATCGATTCGCTATGAATGGCAAAACGCGCGATTCGCAAAATATTCATCCCATCGTCCCTTATTTTCACTTCTTTCTTTGATTCAAAAAAAAAAAAAAAAAAACATTATTTTTAACATAATCATTACGTGATAAACGAGGATAATTGGCAAAAACGACGGGTACTGTCTCTATAAGAACCTGGCTCGGAACGGCTCGATGATTTCTTCCGAATTCAAATCGAACTTTACATTCCGACCTATTTATGACACAGTGTACAAAAGTATTACAGAGCTTTTCAAATGATTTCGAATGATTTAGCCCTCTCAGTGATAGATCAATGATTTAGTGTAGTTTATCGATAAAAATTCACGAGAGCAAGAATTCTGAGCAAATACAAGCCGATAGAAGTTCGCGAAACCCACGCGCCCCCCTCGACAAACGAAACCATTACAATTGATCCAAATCGAAGATGCGGAAAAAGTCACCCCGGCACGCGTATGGCAATGTCGCCGATGACTATCACAGACCACGAGCAGATCCTGAACTATACGCGCGTAAGGAAAAGCCATATGTGAGCGGGCGACGCTGAAAACGACGCGGGGTTCACGGGGGTTCGCCGTATCCACAGTGGCTTTGTGCGCGGCAAAGGGGAACGGAGAGCGCTCGACTCGCGCGCGGAACAGATATCCCGCCCACCCACCTCCTCTCCTCGCAACCACCCCCCCGGGCAGCCATGCAAAGCAATTGGAATTTCTTGCGGGCCTTACGCGCGCGCGCGCGCGTCGTAAACGCGGCGAGATTTCGAATTTTCGCCCGACCGTCGTCGCGGGGTCGTTCCGAGGTGGATTAGAACCGCCGGACGGACTGGACGAGGACGAGCCGACGAGGCAGGCGCGCATGATTGAAGAGACGGGTATTGTATATATACGCGCGGGTGCGCGCGCGGACGCACACGTGCGCGCACACGTATATATGGGCATAGAAAACGAAAGCTCGCGAGCTAGACGTACCGGGCTATATAACAATAGTAGGCGACGGGATTTCTTTTTCTCTCCCCAGCACCCTCCCGCCCCTCACTCTGTCTCTCGAGATAGGCTGCGTTTATAATAGGCTTCGAAATCGTTAAACTTTTATGTTTGTATGTATATGTATAGGTTCCAGTTAAATTCTGCAAGAATGAAAATAGAACGGCTTAGAATATGAAGTTCAGTAAGGAGACTGAGATGGAAATTTTAGGGTTTTCTTTCTTTTTTTTTTTTTTATTTTACACACAACTCTTGTTATTAGTATATGGGCTTGAAGTCATTTACGAAAAAATTTCAAAATAAAACTCCCATTTTAAATGCGCCCTATGAAAAATTGATTTTCTTCCCGCTGAGAATACTTATTAATAATACTAAACGCAAAGATAAATTACTAGAAAACGCAAACAACGACGGCCAAATTTTATTTTACGACTTTTCTTTCATTTTTTTTTCAATGCAAAATACGACATGAAAGTAGATTAATGGCATAATTAACTGAAATTTTCAATATTTTCAGGATTTTCGTACGATTGAACACAGAGAGTCGTATTATTTGCACGATCGGGGAAAAAAAAAGGACGACTTCGACAGCCCATTTACGCAATCATACCCACTCGAACGAAGTCGGTATTCATCTTGGACAGAAAAATAAACTAACGATCTGTTGAAATCGGCGAAAATTTGCATTATATACAGAATGAAAACAGTCCGAAGGCTTTATCCTCCAGTCATCCAAGCTCTCTCCCTCTCCCTCGCTCTCTCTCTCCTTCTCTCTCTCTCACTCTTCTCTCTCCTAAGTATTATAATAAGCGCCAGGCGCGAACAATTCATTTCGGAAGCCTTCAATCATTACAAATAATTCCCCTCCTCACCTTTCGCTCTTGCACGCCACACGCGTGTAATACGTCGTATGGCTAGTATAAAGCGAAACCGGCCGGTCAACCCACACACGCTCCTCTCTCTCTCTCTCTCTCTCTCTCTCTCTCCCTCTCTGTGTATCTCTCTCAGTCACTCACTCGTCCCGCACGTATATATTTATATTCAAATCCAACAGCGTTTGTGGGGAATGGGGGAGCGGACTATGCTGTATAGTTGTAAAATCACCTACGCGACCTTTCGCGCGGCAGAGGCGTGGGCGGACACTGTCGGGCTATTATCTATAGTTATATATATATATATATATATATATATATATATATATATATACATATTGATATACAGAAGAGAGAAAGAAGAGGGAGTCAAGTGTGCCAGGGCTGTGTCTGGCGCCTCCAGGGGGAGTTTGCGAAATGCCCATTTTTTATATTTACACACACACACACACACACACACACACACACACACACACACACACACACACACACACATATATATATATATATATATATATATATATATACAGATTTGTTCGCGAAATCGGAGAGAAATAGTGCAAGAGAGAGAGAGAGAGAGTTCTATATTTGCCACTGCGGAGGTGGCGTAAGGCAGGGATTTGTTTGTGTTCGACGCGGTGCGGGACAAGTATATATATAGTATCTAAAGCCTGTCAAGCCTCTTGTCAAGAACAGTAGAGAGAGAGAGAGAGAGAGAGGGAGAGAGAGAGTCAGAGAGTGAAAGAGAGAGAGTGCGAGAGCATTATAACTAACAGATCTCGTGTAGATATTTATTATTGTTTTCTATTCGGATCCAGTTAGATTTCCCTATTTCGAGTTGGAATCCAGGATGAAAGCCGTACTAAGCTTTCTAGCATAGATTCTAGTACGTATATTGAGTTAGATACTAGCATATAAGAAATGTTAATTTCGTACGATTTCTATACAAAATCTATTCGAATCTTTTGCATTAGTTTGTGTTACTTTTGTATCAATGAACTCGAAATTTTCTTCAATTCTGACTAAAAAGAAAAAGCAGAGGAAGTGGAACTACCTCGTGAACAATTAAATTGCGAATGATATATTTAACACGAGGCCAAAATTAATTTACATGAAGTACGTGCATTTTCTTGTTTCCTTTGACATATAGATTTGTAAGAAAATTCTAATTTTATGAAATGAATTTAGAGTTTCTTAAGATCAGTACATTATTTTTTTCGTTATATTATTCCTAATTTTGATCAAGGAGATGCAAAGTTTGTCCGATATAACGGACAAATAAAGGACATTCAGGATGGAAATTATAGATAGATTACGTAGATTCATGGCTGAAATTCCCATCCTACCTTCATAAATCTAAAATTTCAATCGGCGAACCTGCAAATATACCTCGTAACTTCCAAACTAGAAAATCCAATAGTCTATCCTGCACGGATAAGGTTAAGTAAATCTAACCAGATTCGAACTAGTAATACCCGGAATATTATGGAAAATTCAATAGTCACGAGGAAATCGCCAGTCGGATCCGGCGAGTATTGCCGATACAAGGACATCAGCGGTATTACAAACTAGCTAGAATTTACGTATAGCACCGCTGCTACGCATTGGGAACATTTCTGAAAGGGGGGAAAAGCGTCTTTTGCGCCACCTACGTGTACACGTGTAACGACCGATCGTTCACCACGTCCGTCGGTTGATCCATCAACCGTTCCGTCGTCTCGGCCCGTACGAGGCGCAAATATTGACTCTCACCCCTCGATGGCAGCATTGTTCCATCTCTAAAGCATCTCTCGTCTTCGAAGATCTCGACCATCGCGACGAGCAGCGAAACAAGCCGTATACGCCCCATATATATATATATATATGTTTGCACATCCTCGCGCTACCGACGTAGCGACCCAGAATTTCGCTCCGCCGCGTGCACGCGCGCACTTCGAAAGCGAAGAAGAGAGCGTAAGGGAGAGGGGGAGGGGGAGGGTTTGGACATTTGTCCTCTCTCGGTCCGCGCATGCACCCGTGAAAATCCGAGCGGCTACCGTCCTTCTTGGAGCGAGCCTATACAGAGCAATTGTTATACAAAGGTGGTAAGCCGGTGCCGTACGTATGCGTACGCACTGCCCCCGCACGCGCCGCGTCTATACATAATAAGGCCACGCGTCGCACACACATACACACATACACACACACACACACACCCCCCCATCCCCCTTTTCCTCCAGACAGCGTCGAGAATCGGAAAAGGCGCTTCTACCCCCCCCCTCCCCCCGCGCCGACAGTCTTCTGTACGGTTCTTAGCGGGGGACGCGCGTCGGTGGGGAACGGGATTCTCATTTAAAAAGCGAGGCGAGGGTGCCAGGCGGCGCTGATCGAAGGAGACGAAGACGTCGCCCTCTTGTCTTATATATATATATATAGCGACCGGACAGCTGCCCTGCGGCGGGCACGCGCCGCTCGGCGGAAGCTCTACGTGTATACACGCGTATATACGCGCGCGACGCTCGCGGCGCGTTCGGCTCGATTGTTGGGCAAACATCGTGTAAGGCAGTGGTGTAAGGAGCTCCCCCACCTAAGGCCCACGGGTCCTCCTCCGACTCGGCCGCCCGTGTCCTTCGTAATGTTTCTATAATGGGCTGCGGAAGCGTCGAAACGCCAATTAGGTCGGTGTTACGCGCGATTTGGAATCGGTCGCGAGGGTGTGAGGACGTGTTATTCGTGTGCGTATGGACATTTTTCGCCCCCCCCTCCTCCACCCTCCCTCACCCACCGCCCCGTCAAATTTTTGTCGGGTGAAGTTTCGAGGGCTGCTCGTCTTCCTTTTTATTATACGCATTATATGCAGGAACGTCGTTCTTTGGTGGGTGGATGGGGGGGGGGGCGGGGTGACGGACACCGATGCCTGCAAGCTGCGACCCCGATGGATTTATATATTATTGTACGTACGTATATGCTCGTCCGTATATATTGGACGTTACGTAATTTTTCGGCGATTCATCGAGCCGGCTGCGTTCGCGCCGGTTTGCGCTTTATAATTCTCGAAGGATAGACGGGGCGTGGCTGGGGTGGGGGGGGGGGGTCAGAAAGAGATAGTCCGTCGTTGGAAGTTCTCGACTTGTTTATTATTGTAAAGTCGGAAGGACTCCCCAACGGACTTTTCCTCCCCAACGGCGTCCAATATGTAGATCTGTATATGTGTGTGCGGATGCGCGACCGTCCAAGACAATTTGAATCGATACTTTATTGAACAAGCTATTGATGATATGGATAGCTTGTTCTTTACCGGACTGTTACTTATTATGTCGCATCTTTTCCTGTTGTAAATGTCACCGATTTCTTCATGGAATGCGCGGGACAAATGCGTGATCTCGGACAATTTTGATGTTTCCAAAAATAAAAAAAAAAAAAAAAAAAACGGTTTTTCTTCGAATCAAAACGCCGACATACTGCCTCGCATTGTTGGCTAAAACGATCTAATGAAAAGTTATTATCCTCCAATGAAATTCTGCGCGAAAGGCAATGGATAATTTTCATGATCGATTATTCGCCGAAAACCGAGATATTTTTTGCATTTATTATCATAAAAGGCCGTAAATGTTGCATAACGGATCTTTTGATTAGACATTCTCGAATGGTCGGTAAATAGCTACGAAATACGTTATATAATTTAGTTCTAATACAAACGGACAAAAATAATGACCGAGGCCGATTCTTCGACGTTCGACCGCTTCGCGGTATAAGAATCCCCGGATTTTTGCCGGATCCGCTCTGCAGCTTTAATTCACATACAACGGAAAAAATCGAGTCGTTCACGCCACGCGTTTTACGAAACGTCAATTAGGCGATCCAATGCATTCCGCATGGAATAGAGACGTTTTCCTTCCGATCCCCATCGATACGGCGGCGCGACGAATGCAAGACTTTGTTGCCGGAAAGGGCCCTTTTTTTTTGCCCATTACTTGAACCTTGACTCCGTCCGACCGATCGGCCCGCTTCTGTTAACGCGAAATGCTTGGATGCGCGCGCGCAGCCGGCCACCGTGTCCCTACGCGCGGATGCGAAGGTATTTCCGAAATTAATACGCCGGTGGGTTAATATTCGAAGACCCCGTTCCTGTTAGTTTATTAAACGTCGCCGATCCGTTCCAGGTATATTCGTCCATACAGGCACGAGGACGTTTAATGCGCGCACAATGGGCAAGTCTTGCCTATACGTGTGATTAATGAAATAGTGACTGCTCTGTCGGTTGGGCTATATATATATATATATAAACATTATACATTTACGAGAACATTATATCATCTACGCCGTCATAGTCTAATTTATAGAATTCTATTATAATATCTAGTTGGTCTCAAAGGATCGTCTAAATTACGAAATATCGATAAAAAAAAATCACGTTAAAGTTGCCATTTCAAAATTTATACAGTACCGAAATGCTGTATATTTCGTTATATTATCGTTACGTATACTGTTGGGAAAATCACTGACATATATACTGAAAATACCGCCCCCTTCCTTGAAATATACAGAATATATATATCTGGGAGCACAGCAGATGCACAAAATCAAGGCGGAGGGAAATGCAAGATCATTAACGACGCTCCGTATTGGTCTTAAGATATACGGACAAATCAACGGACATCGGGGCTATAACGGTGTGATATATATATATATATATATATATATATATATATATATATATATATATATATATATAAATCGTCTTAAAGATGAAAAATGAATGTCAATTCCGGCAGGCGGGTCCGTTGATTGTGAAATACTGTTTTAGCCCCCGCTTTCCCCTGCAAACTTTCATTTACGAATTAAGCCGTGCGACATTTGTATGATTTTATTACGCATTTTCTCCTCATCGACCGTGCCATTTGTGGCGGCAGGTGGGGGGGGGGGAGTAATCCCGCAATTTCCCTGTTTCGGAGTCATTGTACCAATACCGTGCCCTTAAGCCCGCTGACATTATCGACTTTGTGAGAAGTAGAAAGTGAAGAGGAAAAAAGTAGCCGAAGCTCGCACTTCGGCCAGGTATTTTTAATAACAGGAGATAATATCGCTAATAAAAGTTGGGAGTGAAGCGGGGTCGAGAGGCCGGAGACTTTTGCAATTCGCCACCGACGAGATCCTTTCTACCTTGCGTCGGACCATAATGAAAAAAAAAAGGACAAACTTCCCCATCCCCCGAGAAAATTCCTCGTATTTAATGACAGTTCTATGACACTATAGATACAATGTCAAGGATTAAAAGTACCGCTCTGGGTAAGCCGAAACCGATCGCCTCTCCTCCGTAGTGCATTGCCCCCCCCCCTCTGCCCCGCCTCGCTTCCATTAAACCGTGAACGTGAAAAGTAGAAAGTTTTCACTTGTCGGGAAATTCTCCCTCGGCTGTTTGTCTGTAGCGGAGTCGATTTGGCCGCGGTTCGTTTAAACCGCCCCCCGATCGGATTTCTTCCTCCCCCCCTCTCACACGCTCTTTCGCTGGAAAAACAGAATATAGGGTATATATGATGTGAATAGGTGACCCGAAAAACGAAGGACGGAGAGAACCGTCGTAAATTTGATTACCCCGGGAGAGATTACGATCGCGCTAAACCCCCGTGTACGTCAAGATATAGAGAGAAAAAAAAAGAAGAAAGAAAACGATAAGCCGCGAATCCAAGTATGTATATTAGACACGCACCCCATAGTTTCTCACGCGCGCGCGTCGGAGCGCGAGGGCGAGGTGGAAAAATCTCCGTTGCCGGGGAGGTTCACCCGAGACTCTCGCTCTTTTTTTTTTTTGTTCATCATCCACTACTGGCCTATGTATACCTGTTCTCTCTCTCTCTCTCTCTCTCTCTCTCTCTCTCTCTCTCTCTCTCTCTATATATATATATATATATATATATATATATATATATATATGTATACACAGTATGCGCGGACGAAAGGGTGCGGATATCGATGTCCGCGTGCTATCTCTCTCTCTATCTCTCTCTTTTCTACTCTCTTGGGGGGCGTGCGCGGATGGGGCGGAAAACGATTTGCATAGCGCTTTTCGTCCCCTCCCCCTTGAAACCCTTCATCTAATATGTATGTATGTATATATATATATATATATATATATATATATATATATATATATATATATATAAACCTGTGGGATTCGTTTCGTGGCGCGCGATAAAGTGAGAGAGAAGGAGAGAGTTAGAGTTTCGTTCTGCAGGGGCTGCGTAACGAGGCCCCGGAGATGCTGCATGACGAAGGGGAATGACGGAGGAGGAGCGATGTTTCGTTTTGGGGCTCATTTGCATGAGGCCAGCCCAAGAGGGGTCCTTGCTCTTTTCTTCCAGCTCTCCCGGTACCTTGGAATTTTTTTTCTCTTCTCTCTCTCTCTCTCTCTCTCTATCCCCGGGAGAAAGGGGGACGGTAGGCGGATACGAGGAGCTTCTTGAATTTCTTCAGGTGCGATTCAACCTCCCGAGGAGACGGGTTGAACGGGCTTTAAGAAAAAAAAAAAAGAAGAACAAGGTTGGACGTGAATGGCAGGACGAGAGATGCGTGAAGGATTTTGCGTCGAATAAAAAATTTGTTAACGTTCCACACTTGCTGTATATACAACAGTAATGGCTATAATAACTCGAGATATAAATTAATAAAATAAGGATAAAAATTAATTTTGCCTTTCAGAAATCTTTCGAATACGATGAAAAATGGAAATCCGTCGTATCGAGCCAAAGATCGTCTAGAAGAAGCCGAATATTGAGATCGTGCAGTTGCGACGGTGAAAATTCATCAGCAAAAGCTTACACTTCGAAAAGAGAATACGAAATTTTCTGAGTCTTTCTTTTCTTTTTCTATATCTAGATAAAAACCAGGAGATGTTTAAATGTTATATGTTTGGTCGCCGTAAAATCTATGAAGTTCGAGATTAGGTGAGAATATAGAGTCTTTTGCGACAATATTAATTCCTTTCTTGGTTATCGTGCCTATGGTATATACGTATTCTTATTTCCATTTAATTAATGTAACTTATTAATTTATATATAAATATGTATATGACATGTCGATTGAATGATCTATAAATTTTAATTTATCTTACTCTCAGTCACTTTCTTTCTTTTCCACGGTATTTAAAATTAAAGAAAAACCCAAACGCGTGTATATATATATATATATAAGGACAATCGTTGTGCAAAGAATCCTAAACGGAAAAATGGTTGTATATTTATATCTGCTCGGAGCCCGCTCGTTAAATCTTGTACACAACGGTACGTTAAGCACATTCAGCGCCATTTAAGTATACGCCTATGATTAATTGCTCCGATATTCCCAAGTAGGAGAAGTCCGTTACAGTTTTCTTCATATTACATTGAAGAGCGGCTTCTTTCTCGTTTACGCGTCGCCCGGCGCCCGAACCCCTCAACGCGAGGGCGCGCGCACTCGCGTGTGGCAGGGAAAGTAGGCGGGAGGGGTGGGGGGACGTTCTTTACCCACCCTCCGTCCCAAGAAGGAAGACCGACAATTTTCCAATTTGCATCTATAGGTTCTTTTCTCCTTCCGCGCTTTCCTTTTTTTTTTCTTCTAGTTCGTAAATAAACCGGGACAGCTGTCTGCTCTTGATCGTATAGGCATATATTATATATATATATATATATATATATATATATATATATATAAATAGACTAAAAAGAAAAAAAGGTCAAAAGCCAAAGGAATTATACGCGCGCACGAGTTGCGCATCGAAGAAATTACGCGCGCGCACGCGCTCGCTGCGCTTTACGTACGTAGCGAATTAGCGCACGCTCTGCTCGCTGCGCGCCGCGATCCTTTTATTATATATATATACACACGGCACTTTTAATTCCGAATGAATTGCGCCCCGCGGGGCGCACCGAGAAGGCACCCGCCGCGCACACACACACACACACACACACACACTCTCTCTCTCTCTCTCTCGTACCCATCGCGGGACGCCGCCCGCCGGCGGGCGGCGGGATTGTATATTGCGTTTTATTATTGCGCGACTTTTATATTAATTAGCGTAGTGCTCGCGCGTGCGCACTGAACTTTTTTTTAATGGGTTTTGCTTTTTTCCCCTGCTCTCGCCCCTCTTCGTCCGCTCCCCTTGTAATTCCGAATGCACGTGCATACGAATACGGAACGCGATTGGCCTTGCGCGCTCAAGGATATATATATATATGTATATACGGGGTATATTTTATACACTATATTATAAACAGTCCATATAGATATGTTGAGACGATTATTATAGGTAATCATTAATTTTACGAATTAGAACTTCATTTCCTGTCTCTAGCTTTTTGACAAGAAAATTATTTAATATATTAAAATTGTTTTATTATTTATAAGATACAAGCTTAGCACTCCGTAATTCTTGATTTCTAACGGAGTATATTGAGCATAATTGCAATTAATCCGAATCCATTTGGAAATCGTACGCGAATGGTTCATTGTGAATGTACATCGACGATATATCACAATTACAATTTATCGCCGTGTCCCCGGGTAATGGTTTAAAGCCTCGTGTACGCGCGCTCACTGTTTATACAGCATACAGCGGACGAAAATGCGGTCACACGCGCATCATTCGAAAAATCAATTGAGAACCCGTCTACACGATTCATTCATTTCATTGAAATTTCGATACAATTAAATATATATATATATATATATATATATATATATATATATATATATATATATATTATCTGTAGACTGTATACCGCTATGTACCCTGTGACGACTTATAGTTATGACAAAAAAAAAAAAAAACAGAACAGATAAAAATTTCCTATACTCCAGTACACTTTAGTACGCATATTCCGTCTAAATTACATCAGTAGTTCACCATTTCAACGTTCCATATTATTTGTTATGATGGCCACTGTATTATCAGATAGACTGGTATTTGTCTGAATCAATGATTTGCGTGCTATTGTACTCATACAAATCTTGAATAATTGGTAAAGAATGAAACTTTTGGGGACAAACGTTGGGAAAGTATCCCGGTTGATAAGCATTGTGCAAACTGTTGCAACGCTCATACCGATCAGCTGCTGCCATTATTTTATCTATATCTAAACTGAAAAAATTTCCACGTAGAGACATTCATTATTACCATTTAATAAGCGTGGACTTTTCGATTTGAAGAACTTTGCGCGCATAGATCTGGTCCACCGAAACCTTCGACTTTATACTTCTATACGCAATAATCACCAGCTAATTTAAACTGAGACAAAAAAAAAAGAATAATCCTGGGCTTTTCCATCGCGTCGTACGCTACGATCGGCATTCTCACCCCCCCCCTCACTAAATATAATGAAAAACAAAGAAAGATTCCCGTAGCGAATAGAGGAACGTAAGCTCATAACATACGTCTCTGTCTAGGGATCGTCCGAAGCCCGAACGTGTCCCGAAATTCGCGCGCAAGCTCGCGTCAATGCAGATACCCGCGCCTCTTCCAACGTATACTGGACGCCTCGGCACCTCTTACCGCCCGACTTCTGTGCACAGTAACGGCCGAATTCAATTAATCCGACAAAAGGAGCCGAAGCGCCAAGCGCACACAAATAACAACGTCCACCTCTCTCCGTATATATATATATATATATATATATATATATATATATACGCGCGCGCGCATAAGTACATATAATAATAGCAAAAAACCGATCCGGCGCGCGCGCGCCGCGCAGCCTTCGCTCGGTCCCGACTGCCTCAATTATGTATATATTGTTTATAAATACAAAACGACAAAAACGAAAGGGAAAGAGGTCGGTTAATCCGCAGGCGCGCGAAGCCGAGGCGGCGATCATCGTAAATATATATATATATACACACACACAGGTACGGTATACACATGTATACGCGCGGGCGCAGACACATAGCAAAGGTCTTTAAAAGGGAGCAGCGGCGAGCGCGCGCTGGCGCGTGCACCTGTTAACCCCCTAATTCATTAGTCCACCGGTGGAATGCATCTCGTGTACATACATATATATATATATATATATATATATATATATATATATGCGGTGTAAGGTACGCGAGCACGAGCGAGCGCACACGCGCCGCGCTGCGGCACGTCGAATTATGGGCGTATGTGTGTGTATTTAATAATCCTTTCACTTTCCATCCGCATATATGTCAGTCAATGCACGCCGCAAAGCGCGCGCGAGGTGTATCATCATCATCATCATCATCATCATCATCATTGAACTTATATATTATATCGGCATACGATGGCCTTCGACGGTTGTGTAGACCACTAAAGACACGGCATCGGAGTACCAAGCAGGGAACGCGTTAAAAAGTAATGCGAGGAGGTAGACAGTAGGTGAGCGAGAGAGATAGTCCGAAAGGGGCGTTACGATACGCAAATTTCTCCATATAATATTATCAAGGTTCTTGGCTTCCCTGCGGTAGCCATTGTATCGACACGTGGTGGCGCGTCGAAGAAGCCCCGTACGGGGCGTACATTAGGGTTTCTTCGTGCGCGGCGCGGTGCAATCGATATCGAGGGAGAAAGTTGAATTGCAAATTTTTCCTAAAACCCGCACGAACGTACGGGCAGGTGTATTACGCGCGAGCGCAGGACCCATAATGCGATATCCAACAAACTGCCCGACGAACCCGATGCAAAACGTGCGCGAGTGCAAAACACGATTTGGCGCCCCAGATTAAATCGTACGAAAGCCAGTGGGAGATTTTCAAAACTTTCCCGTTCGAAAATAGATGGTGTAATGATTTTTTTATGGTTTCAAATTCCATTTCAAAGAGCTAGCCGCTTTTATATCGCATAGGTAATTTCATTGGAATCGGCATCTGGGGTAAATTGGAGCGATGAATACTGCCGTCTAATACTTTGACGAGTCGGTACCCAAAAATTGCAGGTAGCTCAATGTCACGTACGATACAAATAGTATACTCAAAAATACTTATATATATATATATAGATATATATTACTCTTAACCATAATTTGGATGGTGAAAATAGTACAGCTTTGAATAATTTAACATTCTAATCAAAGGCTTTGCTGCTGCTGGTTATAAGTGTATATATATATATATATATATATATATATATATATATATATATATATATATATATATAAGCAAAAACTATGTTTTCTTGTCGGTGAAGGATTCGCCAATCTAGCGCTGAGAAGAATTTTGGCCTATTATTGTACATTCAATACTGCGCAAGTGGTTATATATATATATATATACAGGAAAAGTGCCTTAGACACGGAAGAAATCGTATAAATAAGGTTGTATATAGACATACGGAAGAGTGAAGATGTACGATGTTATTTCGACAAGCTGTCCCCTTTACCAACATATATATATATATATAAACTTTCTCCACGCCAGTTGATAAACAAACACCTCACCTATACAATGTCTATATGTAATATAGACTCATTATATACAACATATATATATATATATATATATATATATATATATATATATATATATATATATTATTCCCGACAATTACCTCTTCTTCGACAGCAGGCTGTAGGACTCCTTCGAGTGATTTACGATGCGCATGCGCATCCTCCTGACCCTGTCGCCGGCGCGCTTCCTGCCGATGACCGGGGCGCAGCCCTCGAGGGCCGGCATCAGGATTATCGCCGTCTTCAGGCTCGCGTGGCTCTTGGCGCGAGCTGCCACGACCCCGCGCACCATTCGATCTCCCTCCCCCCCCCTCGACCCCCGCAAATCCTTAATCCAGCGACGACGAGAGCTCTGCCCTTCTCACCTCCTCGCTCTTCTCTCCACTCCTTCGCCGAATCGCGCGCCTCGATCGCCTGGTACGAGCGCGTCGCTCCGTCCGCGCGTCCTCCGCGTACTTAAAGACCGCGCACTACCGCGCACTGGACGAATCGCGCGGCCGGGAGGACGACTCCGCTTGTCTCGCGACGAAAGTTACGAGCTCGGCAGCGCGAGCGAGCGCATTCCTCGTCGTGGCCGCGCGCTCCTTATCGCGGATAATGCACTTCTCTCGCGCTCGATCTGTCTCTAGTTTAGATAAAAATGTACACGTATAATTTCATTGAACCGACGACGGTTAATCGGCGAGCGATAACTAGATATATGACTCTGCGATCGCCGTTGCCGAGATGCGCGCGGTTTCTGCGACTGTACACAGCCTCTGTATTATCTATCTATCTCTTTCTCTGTCTCTCTCCTTCGCGCGCGCGCCGATCAAAAGCGACGGGGGTATAGAGCCCCGCGGCCGATAAGCCGGTCGCTATATATATGTATATTAGCAACACTTGCACACGCGCGCGCACACACGCACACATACACACGCGCGCGCCTTTTTATCTATACATGGATGAGCGTAACCCGCGCGCGCGTCGAGGGGCGCAAATTCGCATCGTTTAATCGTGCGCCGACACGCACGCGACCGGCCCAACTACAGCTGCGAGGAACGTATATATATGTATGTATATATATATTATTTATTTATATTTATTTACGCATTGTCACTGTACGATAAGGTCCGCGTACACTGTATATCTGTTCAACGTCGACGAGGATCGGGAATTTCGGTTGCACCACAGGATTCAGGACAGCGACGCACAGCGCGAGCACTCGATTCGCTTGAAATTAAGTCGACAATTCAATGAAATTAAGCGAGTACTATAATATCGTTCACTGTATGACCAAAAAAAAAAAAAAAAAATCACTTCAGCCCCGCGACGCATGGAAGTTACGGGGATAAACAGGCGATTGTCAAAATCACGTGCGCCGCCGGGTGCTCACTCGTCTCGTCGACTATATATATATATATATATATATATATATATATAGACGTACACACGCGATACGGTCTGCTGAACGTGAGCGCGCGCGCTCGCGCGGTCCCTGTATGCGTGCGCACCGTACGACCGACCGTACGGGTATGCGGACCGATGCCGAGGCGAGAGGACGCGAGAGCCGACAGCGCCGCGCGACCGAGCAGGGGGCCCGATGAAAGAACGAGCGAGCGAGAGAGCGAGAGAGAGAGAGAGAGAGAGAGAGAGGGATAGGATCGGTACGCGTGTAGTACTCTAACTCAACCGCGTGCGTATATATGCGTGGCGGAGTGCGGGGGGGGGGGAGAAACGAGGGGCGGAGAACGCGTGGGCCCCCGGTTTATACTACCTAGGATTTTCATATTATATATGTATATATATATATATATAATGGGGGAGCGGACGGGTGCGGGGTTTAGAGCGATTGGGAGAGAGGAAGAGGGAGGGAGAATGCGTAGTATCCGACTGCTTGCACTGACTAGGAGGAGAACGAAGGAGATCGTACCGCAGGGGGAGGAGAGAGAGCTGTTCACGGTACGTACAATTGACATGTCATGCGGCGGTGTGAAGATAAGGTGGAAGCAAGTGTGTGTAAGTGCATAATCGCCCGGTTCTTTTATCAGTGAGCGAGTAGCGATGGGGGGGGGGAAGGGATGTACATAGCTAAAGTACGCCTTTTCACATACGTACGTACGTACGTACTACGTATGTATGCAAATATACGCCTACTTCGAGATGCGCCAATTTCGCCGGAAAAGACCGGTACAATATGGCGTAGTCGATGCGTTCCAATGGAATCGTTATGTAGTAACTGCTCGACATACGTATATGAAATCAGTTTCATCGGCTCGAACAAGATCTAGGATTCTTACGAACACTAAATACTTCCCCGCTTTTTTTAATCTTAACATTATCGAACTTCAATTAGACAGAGTTAGCATATATATATATATATATATATATATATATATATATATATATATATATATATATATACTAATTATACATACGATCCATATCTTTTGTATAAACGCAAAATGCAACATACGTTATAACGGACGTGCAAATTTGCAATATCTTTTCTAATTTCAATTTTTAATTAAAATGCTAAAAATAAATATTACAGACAACATGAAAGAATTTCAGATGTCTTTTTTTTGGAATAAAAAAAAACCATAAAATCATCCTGATAGAAGCGAATGAAATAAACGAGAAATCAATACGTGTAATACTAAAATGCGCATTTTCTATATCATATCTGTGCATCGTCATGAGCACGAAAAATTAATGCGCGAAGTAAGTAAAAATTAAGCGAACCATAAGAAACGTACTTGAATTAAGAAAAAAAAAAGTTGTACGCTTAATCATATTTCGTAAACGCACGCGCGCGCTCTCTCGCATAACGCGGGATTTGAATTGCGCACACTATGCGACACGTGTATTATTCAGCATTAAGAAAAAAAAATGGTTTTGTAAATACGAGTAAAATTTCTCTTTCACTTAATGACATTTCGACGCTCGATCTGCCGTCCTCTCCGAACGATCGAACTACTGTTTTTATTGATCCACGCGTGTATTTCATCGATTTTGGATTATATATATATATATATATATATATATATATATTATATATATATATATATAGATAATATATTAACAACATAACAAACTAGACTTTCCCATAGATAGAAGAGGACAACCGATCGTCCGTCGAAACGTCGCCACGTAAAAGTAAAATTTTACTCAAGGAATCTTGAAATTTTTGAAAATCGATTAACAATTATTTCGTTCATTTCGCTGTCGCCGTCGCAACAACGCTGCCCATTCCGTCCGCTCGGCTCGTCAACCAAAGTCGCCCCGCATTAACGTCCTATCGCCGCGCACGACAAATTCACGGGCATCGCGTCGAGCCCTGCTCTCCGCGTCCCTGTGCTTCTTACCTCGTCGTTCCGCACCTCGGGATCTCGATGTGACGCCCCGCCCCCTTTTTTTCTTATTCCCCCCTTCGTCCCTCGCGCTGCCGCGTAAACTCGCGTTGAGCGCGATTTCCATAACTATAATGCTTTATAGTTCTTCTCTCTCTCTCTCTCTCTCTCTCTCTCTCTCTCTCTCTCTCCGCCTCTCTGCCTCGCGAGCGTTCCGCGCGCTTAGCCGGGAATTTACGCTCGAAAATCCGCGGCAAATGTGTGCAGACGCGCGACGGATAAGCGGCGTAAACGTGAACTCGAATATGAACTCGGCAGCCCGCGGGAGGAAGGGCGTACCGGGGGAGCTATATGGAGTCCCGTAACGAGAGGCCCCGTCCTCGGTCTCGCCGCGGCTCAGCGGAGAAAAAGTGCGAGCGGTGTAAAGCCGGACGAAAGGGAGAGGGAGTGAGAGAGAGAGAGAGAGAGAGAGAGAGAGAGAGAGAGAGAGAGAGCGATGGGAGGGGGGGGAAGCTGCACCTTTAAGAGAGTATATGCATATTATATATATACACACACACACAAAAGCACGCCCAAGGGAGAGGGGCGAGTATCCTTCTTAGGAGGAGCGATATGAGGTGTATCAAACGCGTCGTCTCTCCTGGGCATCGCGCCGGTCTCTTCCTTTTGTTCGCGCGGTGTCCCGCGGGTCCCTGGGCTCCTTGCGCTCGGGGGACGGACGCGGCCAGCCAGCCAGCCAGACGGACGGACGGACGGACGAGGAGCGCGAGGCCGAGGCGCGCGCATTAAGTCGCGCGATAGCCGCTGCCGTAGCTCGGTGGTGATGTTGCAGTCTCGTTTGCCTCCGCGGCCCTTCCCCTCCCCCCATCCACCCGCCTCCACCTCCTCCTCCTCCTGCTCCGCCAACGTCGTGGATACGCACGCGTGGATGCGTACGCCCCGACACGCAGAGCTCTCGGGCATCGGGGGAAAAGGGAGCGAGAGGGAGACAGGGAGGGAGGGAGAGAGAGAGGAGAGAGAGAGAGAGAGAGAGAGAGAGAGGCCACTTTGACGATTAGTTTAGCATTTAAATCGATCATTTTCCCCGCAGCGTCGGCGCGTCGCGCGGCTACGCGTATTACAAGGTGGATTTTTGCAAGAGGTATATATATATATATATATATATATAGCGCATATTATAACGAGTGGCAGGGCTTTCGGCTCCGGCGAGACCCCATTTTTTCTTCTATACCTCTTCCCCTTTTTCTTCTCCATCTTCTTCTTGATATCGTGCGCCCGATGCGCGACGTCGGTCGGCATTGGAGCTCTTCTCTCCCCTCCCCTGTCTCCTCTTTCCTTGTTTTATTATTGCGTCCTTCTGGGCCACGGCTCTCGGCAGAGCCTCGGACTTCGCGCTCGGCTTCGGAGGTTCCGCCTGTATCTCTCGCTCTCATTCTGAAGCTGGGGCACCGCTCCGCTGAATTATATGCATTGAAAATGCATCGTAATGGGTGATAATAAAGCTTTAATGATTCGCCGGGGAACCCGCGCTGGCAGTTCGTCGTCTCCCTCTTTTATATATATATATACGCACGCTCGGAGCGTCGCGTCGCTTTGGTGCTTCACTTTGCTCCTGTGGATCTTTAATTGGTACTAACCGCCTGCCAGTTCTGCTACGTATATATATATAATGACAAAGCGGGTCGTACTTTTTCTCGATAATTTGTCCAACTCTGTTTGTCATTTGACGACTGTAAAATTGGTTCCGATGTATATATATTTTATTTATTGCTCTTCCGCTGTAGTACAGGACTATATACGCATATAAATAGACCGAGACGTGCGAAAATTATAATATAGGTATACACACACTTTAAAGAGTCTACATAGATCGTCCAATAAAAGAATATAGAGTTGTGAATAGTTGTTAGGCAGTTCCATGTTTAATTTCTTACAAAACATAAATCTATACGTGTTTCAGCTGTAAAACAATGATATTTTGTATCGTACTAACCTCAAAATTACAGCTTTAATCATTTTTAAACGTTCATGAGGAAAAAATCTAGTTCAAACTCGAGTGAATATTACAGTGTGTAAATTAGACTTTATATTAAATAAATTAGCCTAAACATCATGTAAAATATATTTCTGTATTGACTTGTATATAGCATTTCCTATATGATTGCGCGCATTCGACAGTGCTAAAAATGAACGACTCTCACACCCTTAGCCAACGTGCGAAAACGACAACCAATGCCAGTCCCTTTCACGCCTGCATTCTACAAGCTCCCCCTTATATCAGAGCCTGGTGCTGGGTATAGTACGAAATATAAAGTTTTTAAATACATATATTATTTTGACACCTTCATGTGTAAAGCGGACGATTTCTGCACGAGCGTGATTTGACTCGCACGACCGTCACATGCATTTTCATGGCATCGGCTAAATTGGATAAAATTATTTCGTATTTATGAACGCATAATCGAATCGAGCTGGCTAAGAAAAAATCAGAAAAAGACGAGTTTTGCACACGTATAAAGAATGTATATGTATCTATATATATATGTATATATGAGCTCATTCGTAGCGTATCTGTAATCGCGAAATCCCCATGCAATACGTTCGTATTCCCTCTGTCTCCTCACCATCGCTCTCTCTCTCTCTCTCTCTCTCTCTCTCTCTCTCTCTCTCTCTCCACATCGATAAATTTGCCTCTTTAATACCTTCGATCCATCAAGATCGTCCGGATTCGTCGCTGATGCGATTTATTAGCGGATCCATTAAAATAGCCACGGGGAATCTCGCTCTCTCTCTCTCTCTCTCTCTCTCTCTCGTTCTCTACTGCGCATATATAAGTACTAGAATGGATATATATAATATAGCAGCGGGCGACGCCTACGCGCAAGAACCTCTCAGAACCAGTATGTATATATATATCAACTCTTTACCATACGGAGGTATGTAATAAGTACAATTCGCTCCGCTAAATATTGCAATACTGCAATAAATTGCTGATGACGGACATATATGTGAACAAGTAATCGCGTATTTATAGAAAAGAGAAAAAAATATTGATAACAATATTCAAAATCTAAGAATACTATAATAGAGAAAATAATGTAAAAATTATATATACATATATATATATATATATATATATATATATATATATATATATATATATATACTCTCCACACACACGCACGCACGCACGGAATAGTGCGAGCGCACAGGGTTACGACCGACCCCCTAAGGTAGAGTATACAATGAGGACATGGGCAGATCTCGATTGCTGGTATTCATTTCATCTCTAAACAAATAACACTAGGTTTTTGTTATAAATTTTATGTTCTGTATGGATTTCTATGCGATTCTCCGTAAGTGTTTAAATGTCTAACAAGTCCGTTTCAATCGTTCGGTACGTCGAATTTTGATAGATAGAATTTCGTGCACGCCTAAATACATAACCGTTAATAAGTGTCTAAATTGATACTTGCTATTTATATGATAAAAAAACTAATAGTCAATAAAAAATAGTCAATAAAAAAAACTTTTAAATGAATTACTAAAATTATTATCTATACATTTCGTTCAAATATGTTTAGACATATATGCAGCTATATATTTTACCAGATTTTTGTTAATGTTATACATAATTTTATATAATTGCTATCTCGTACCCGATGCATGGGGGAGAAGGTCCACTTTTGGAGGCTTTAAGTTTCATTTAATTAAATATAATTTTCCTGTTTGTTTTGCTCCATAAAACTGGCATCTTAAATTATAATGTTTGCAATTTTTTATTGTCATATCTCAACGCAATATTATAATATCAGGATATATAATTCAATTTGGGATGCTCGCCATGCCCAACTTTCCCCTTCATTTGTGATCGATTAAGGATACATACTATTTATAAAGTTGACAAGCACCTATATATGTATATATGTATATATATATATATATATATGTATATATATGTATATATATATATATATGTATATATATATATATACGTATATACATATACATATATATATATATATATATATATATATATATATATATATATATATATATATATATATATATAATATACGCATTCGATATCTAAAGTCTAGGTATACATAGTACAGTCCAGATTATTTCGTCACCCAAAGTGGCATTGACTGTGGAAGATTAGACTTCTATATGTATATATAATATATCTCGGACTTTTGAAAAGCGTGGCGATAAAATTAAAAAAAAAAACTGCTCGCATCGGTCGTCATTGGTCGCTCGTATCGTCAACTGTGAAAACAATTCTGACAGGTAATTCAGCTGCCTTTTCCCCCTTCTCGCTCTCTCTCTCTCTCTCTCTCTCTCTCTCTTCTCTCTCTCTCTCTCTTTCTAGTTTCG
The DNA here is from genome assembly GCA_018907035.1 of Sycobia sp. Sy_11. NCBI lineage: Eukaryota > Metazoa > Arthropoda > Insecta > Hymenoptera > Epichrysomallidae > Sycobia > Sycobia sp. Sy_11. The sequence goes on from JACCIC010000288.1 coordinate 145,286, forward strand.
TACACGCGCGAGCCAATGTCCAAGAATAGCAGTCGCGGGCGACTCGTCGAGGCAAATCAATGGGTCTCGCGATTTTGCAATAATGAGCCGGCGAGCGATACAACCAGGCGTGAATTGAGGTTAAACGTATACATAGATATATTATTCGTATACGCGTATATACACATGAATTCTGGGCGAGCGATTGTGTGCCTGTGTGCGAATTTTACTTAAAATATGCAAATGCCGAAAGAATTATGGGACGTTTTTGTACGCGCTGTCAATAGTTCGCGCGGACGCAGTTAATTGGCAAATAATTTATTTACTACAATCCCAGTTTATTAAAAAAGAAGTGTTTGAAAGTAATTCAAAGTATTATGTAGAATAAAATACGAGATGTGTAGGTTTTAACGATCATCAGATTCTCGTGTATGTATAGATATGTTTTGTGTGTATATAATATGTATCCATACAAGCTGGGGCAAGGAAGAAACTATTAGAAGCGAATAAAGTAAGTAGAAAAGTCCTTGTCTCGTCTCTCTGCTGAATTATGCATAAATTCAAGCAATTATTAGACTATCTTAGAAGCCAATTTGCGGCACTTGCCCTCCAGATGGCTAATGTATACTTTAGGTGTATATATAATATTGCCATTTTTCGCTTTCTATCGTGTACATCATCGTTATATAATGCTTTGTAGATATAGTATACTAGAACTGTTATTTGCAATTTGTCATAATACCTCTACTTTTCCTTTTGAAGCTTAAGGAACAGGACGACGAAAGCTCCTTCTACTGCAATTACAAAAAAAAAAACAAAATGCACGAAATAGATAGATAAATTTATTTGTAAACTGAGGACTCTAGGTCGGCAATAGTCCATACATATAATAATAGTTCAATGCGCAATATAACATTATCAACGAAATAAAAGTATATAAAAACCTCAAAAAATAAATTTAAAAATAAATTAAAATTAATATGATGGTAATAAAAGTGAATTTAAAATATATAATTATTGAGAAAGATATTAGACTAATTTAGATAGTGCAAAGCATTTGATGGTAGAGTAACTGTTCGAGACGGAATTCCGTACAATATTTACGTATAGCTACTGGAGTTTCGTTGAATAGATATACCGCTCCAATAATAAATGAATATTTAAAATAAATTAAATTTAAATAAGTTACATTCTAAAGGTTGACGTCTTCAACGAGCCCGTTGCTTCTAATTGACGAACCCTAAAGCAGTTAAATAAAAAGATTCAGGGCTTTCCAGCTTAAGATTGTTAGCCAGAAGATTATAAGTCATATGCATACGTGAGTCGAGCCGAAAAAGTTAAATTCGAAGTATGCGATAAAGTTAAATAAAAAAAAATTAACCCACGGCGTTCTAAGTAGATACCCATGCAATGATCAAAGACGGAAAATATTAACGCCTTAACCTAAATTGAGCTCATATCTCTGGTGGATAAAATCTCCACATTTACGAAGGCCAGATGGTCAATCACAAGATTTATGGGAAAGATTGGTACATAGCTGAGATACAGATTTAACATAACCCCTAAACTTTTCACTCTATCACAAACTGTGATTGTATTAGCCACGATATGTACAGACGAACGATCTTATATAATATGATTATGTAAAGCCGTGACTACCAAATCATATGGCTTGAGCTTTTCTAATATAAATCCTAAGCCCATTCGCTAATGCCTAAACACTGAAATTAGTTCAAATTCTCGTGTAAGTAATGAATTATATCGCGGGCTTGAACTAAACCTGTTAAAAATAACACATGCTAAAATCATCTGCGTATAAATGGCAAATAGGGGAAAATGAGAGGACCAAAAACTTGCCTCGTGATATTCCTGAATTACGGGACAATGGGTCCCAAAAATTACCACTAGGACCCGCAATAACTTGTGATCAGATAGAGAGAATTGATTGAATCAATTGACAAACGCAGTTGGAATGGCCTAAAAGTTTAAGCTTATCCGTCAAAAGCGAAATATTTACCAGGTCAAAGGTATTGGATAGGTTGGTAGGTAAAGAAAGAATGAGATAGATAGATAGATAGATAGATAGATAGATAGATAGAGAGAGAGAGAGAGAGAGAGAGAGAGAGAGAGAGAGAGAGAGAGAGAGAGAGAGAGAGAGAGAGAAGAGACACGATAAATCCTTCTGAATTGATAGGGAAGAAATACCTGTAGATACATCCTGTTTAATAAATTTTCACACCACCTCTGTGCATTCCCATCAAACAAGTGCATCTTTTGCAGATCTTTCTCTCTCTCTCTCTCTCTCTCTCTCTCTCTGTCTGTGTGCGCGCGCGCGTGTGTGTTGTTCGTACCTGAACCTTGTACCCATCGCGAGATAAACATAAATCCACGCACGTACCGATAAACACCCATCGGCGAATCATCGCCTATATATTTAAAATATGACGGTGGGAAAGTAAGTACACGTGACCTTTGTCAGCCGGCCGAATTGATCGTCAATAACAACAACAACAATAACAACAACAACAACTACTATAGGTTCAAGAGTTGAAAGAGGAGGCGAGGTAAAAGCAGATATAGATATACGGGGGGAGGGCGATCCTTTTAGTAGATCTAGCGCCCTGCGCAAAGATTTATATAGTTTATATACACATATATATATATATATATATATATATATATATATATATATAGGGGGTTCGTCCGTGCACCTGAGTTCAAGACTCCTCCTCCCCAGCACCGCCAACAGGGTTCGGGGCATTCGCGCGCTCGCGCACGCGCGCGTTTGCACCGCGGGAGTTCACGTCCCGCGGTAATTGGGAACCTGCAGTGTGCGGATGGGAGGAAAATGTGCTTCGCGGGGTTGCCGAGCGGCCTTTTGATTGGTATATAGTATATATATATATACATAGGCACATACACAAATCTATTTGATTTTTCTTACTCTTTCCCTTCTCTCAGCCTTAACTCCGTTGAACTCTCCCCCTTCCATCTCTCTCTCTCTTCCTCTCTCTTTTTTTAATTATCGCAGTATTCAATTTTACTCGGTAATATAACTTATGCGGGTAACTTTTGATTTATCGTGTATACGGCTATTATATTGGAATTTTTCTAATGCGCGCGCCACAAGAGGCAGAAATGCACGTTGATAGTGTAGTATGTGTGTCTGTTTCGTAATTAATTTATATGTATGTAAGATCGTAAGGTACAATTATAATCCTTGGGACGGAGGGGTGGAGAGATCTATGTAAGAAAGGAATGGAGATTTGTCTGTGACTGCCCACAATATATACAATACACACGCACACATGCGCACAGGGAAAAGAGCGCTCAATTCTAATTATTCATTAAATTCTTTCGGTACTTTTTCTTTTTCTTTCGTGCGTATAGGAAAACAAAAAGAAAAATGCAAGTATACATCACATCGCGTAGGATATAATAGCTAAGCAAACCCTTGACCATATATTATATCCTTTCAGACGCTTCTGTAAGCATAAATAATTTCAATTAAGGATAATTGATTTTCGTATATGGTTTCTGCAAAACATACATATATATGAAGATTATTACAAAAGACAAATATATTTCACGCTTCTTCGAGTATTACATTTCAATTGCAAGGGGCTAAAAGGGTAGGAAAAAAGGAAGACCTTGAAAGCGTATATTAACGAGTAGAAACTTCGAGGAGTTCAGATTTTTCAATGTTCTATAATTGTCGTGAAAAGTTTTACACAATAGTTCTGCTATTTCGAGTTACCTGTACATATAGTGTTAAGGAATATAATACATACGAGATAAATCATTTGGTCATTGAAAAACCATTATACAGTTCTTTCATTCGGTATTTAGCGAGAGAAATTTTTCCTGTATATCATGAATGACCGATGGTTTCGTACAGATATTAGATTTTTTTTTTTTGTAAAACAGCATTTATTTATCTGATTGGCGTGTCTCGACCGTTTTATTATTATAATTTTTTTAATCTTTTGTACGACTACCGAAGGTAAAACTGTATTTGTATCACGTCAAATATACGAAGTAAATGAAGATATACAACAATCTATAAACATTTATAGAACATTTTAGATTTGGAAACTATTATTTTATCTTACGGACGTTGTTCTGCACGGATTGCGAATCATTTACGAAGTAATATATATTCATTTTTCTAGAATGTACGTATGTGGTCAGTGCATCGTTGAAAATGTATTCGTGTGCAAAATTCAAGCGCTTTTAAATTATAATTCTTTACGATCACGTTAATTTTTTTTTTTTAAATATCTTCATCACCTCATATCGAAACGTCTTCATTAATAATATAAAAAATTTAGCGAATAAAAACGACTGATTGCAAAGATGTTCACTTATTGCGGAATGTTTGACAGATCAATCCCAATCCGATATGAATGGAGAAGATTTATATACGATGAATTAATCAGGTATTCAAAGTTTTCTTCGCAAAATTTGAATCTGATATTATACCGATGAGAATGTTCAATTGCATAATCGAGAATAATATAATGGATTTATTTCCTACTGTTTTGATTATCTACAGAATATTATTAACAGCCTATATTACAGTAGCTGCCGATGAAAAGAGTTTATAAAACTAATTAAAAGTTAAAAAACTAATTATAACGTACTTATCGTCGATAATAATTGAATTCAGAAAAAGGAATAATTTTCATTTATTCTGGTTTTTTTTGGATAATTAGATATTCAATGGATTATTAAAACTTTTTCCAACATAAAAACCAGAAAAATGGGTTTTAATCAATATACCATTTGGGAAAGATTAAGTATTCATGTCTAACGTGACAATTCAAAACTCTCGTATTTTTATAGTACATGCGTAATGATATATTTGAAGTATTTTTAACGCAACTAATTTAAAACATTGATACAATATTAAGGTCGTCAGAAATCTATATTAAATCATGGAGCTTGAATCTTGCTTGAAACAATGCAAATTCTTTATCTGCTGCACAGGGCGGAAATATGTCCAAGGTCGTCCCTGAATAAACTTACGTGCGTCCGCCCGAAGAAGTTAATTTAATAATATAGATCGATTGAAAAATAAATCTATTATTTTTCAAAATCATACACTTACAAATCAGCTTAATGTACGAATTCTGAAGAACGGCGATGTAACACTCACCTGAAACAGACAAAAAGCAAATAATTATATCAAAATAGTATAATTTTTTATTATATTAGAAGAAGAAAATTTATCTACGTTTCAAGAATCACATCTGTATTATAAGATACAATTCGCTTTCCTTTAAAGAATCGCGCGCCACTCGAACGGAAACGTCAGAGACGTCTCTATTTTTTAGCCAATTTTATGGCTTTTCTGTTATTTATATATAGGTATATGTGTATATATATATATATATATATATATATATATATATATATTTGATAAATAAAGTATAATGGCCACGGAGCGGCAGAGTCCCCCGGCAAAACTCGGCTAAATACATATCCGAAACGAATAAATCACGCGGTTAACTGCGATTGAACTGTATCACAATGAAGGGGGCGACGGCGCGCTTTCCACGTATATATTTCCGCGAAAGCTATCTCTCTCTTTCTCTCCCTCACTCTCTCTCTCTCTCTCTCTCTCTCTCTCTTTCTCTTTCTCGTTCACGATTCAATTGCTCTCCCGGGGTGGACAATAAAAAAAAAGAAAAAAAAAAGGAAGAAGAATCGAATCGTCGAGGATATTATACATACGTGACTGCGGATTCAAGTGTGGAATCGAGATTCGGAACAAAAACACATACGCGCGCGCGGACACTAACCCGAGGACTATATGGCCAAAATAAAAATGTTATTCAACCTCTCAAGTGTTATATATATATATATATATATATATATATATATATATATGCTTATATATATCTTGTGGATTTCAATGACACTTTGCCGAAGAAGATCAAACGCATTAACGGTCAGACCGTGAGATAGATAGATAGATAGATGTAGAGACAGAGAAAGAGAGAAAAAGTGAGGGAGGAGGGGAGAGAGCAGGCATAGGGCGAGGCAGAGTGACACAGTGATAAAAGGGTGAATAAAACAACGGCGCCTGAAGCGAGTACATAATTCCTATACGAGTTTTCAGATTCAATTTTTTTTTCACACAAGCTTTTCATAAACGGCTCTCGCCTCGCGATCGGCTCTCAGGCGGTTTTGTAAGTTCTCCGAGTCTTCCACCCTCTCCCCCCCCCACTTGCAACGCTCGAGAATAAAATCAATAAAACAAAAAAACAAAAAAAGAAACAAAAGCCTCGCAAAGTCAATTACACGCTTTTGCGCGCGTCACTTCTCCAATATATAAATAAATAGGTACGTTCACCCATCGAGAGATTTACGCGCGATCCCGTGCGAGCGAGTTGACGCGCATTTGTCCCTCCCTCTCCAGCCCTTTCGACGAAAAATACCAAAAAAAAAAAAAAAAAAAAAACAAAACAAAACAAAACCTGTACAAGAACACTCGTGGTCCTCGATAAGCTGCCGAGTTTTTTCCCCGTCGCAGGGTGGCGAAGGCGGAGGCAGGGAGGGGAGCGAGTAAGGGAGCAGCAGCGCGACTTCGAGCCGAAAGACCCGGGAAAAGCGCGCCCGCCCTTACCAGCGTAAATTATTTTACCGCGCGCTCGTGCCCTTTTTTTTCGGATTATAACGCGCGGCGTCGAGCGCGGCAGAGTGGGGGGGGGGGTCGCTTTTCTCGTCCTCGTTCCCCCCGCCCCCCCAAAAACCGCGTTCCCTCCAACGGGCGTTCCGCGCCGCGTCGCGCCGCGCGCCCGGTCGCGCTTATTTGTCGTATAGGTAGCGCAACGGGTACTACAGTGCGCGAGATGCGCGGGAAACAAAAAAAATATATAAATCCTTGGATGCCTAAATTTATGTTCATCGGGGGTTATATCATATACACGGGGGGGGGGGAGGGGTTAACGTGCTGGAAAGCGAATTCGAGGTGTGGAGGGATTATTTCTCATGCGCTCTCTCGCTCTCTCTCTCTCTCTCCTTCTCCCTTTCTCTCGCTCTCTCTAATATACTACTCCCCCTTTCTCACGTTGAATGGGCTCTGGCTGTGATGGTGCGGCATTGCGTTTTGCGGTTTTCGATAGAACTGTTAGATGTGACTTTTTGATTATACATATACGTATACATATACATAAAAATATATATATATATGTATCGCGAGTGGATCGTAACTGCATTGGGTGTTGTACGAGTAATCGAGATGCGCATAAATCACGTTTGGGCGTGTGTTTTTTCAATGCGCCTCAGTGGACTCGGCGTACATTAGTATATATATATATATAGATATATGTTGGACGCCGGATCAAATGCAGTCATTGGTCGGGAGGCGTGAAAATATGCAAAGCCGCTGCGGAATATTTATTTATCGCGACCCGGCTGAGTAATAATAAATCCTGCCGATTTTAAAACGTACTAAATTTTTAATCTACGCACACGGTCGTGTATTGTATGGTTAATTATAACAGTTTTCACTTTCATCGACAATTTATGTATTATATACAATGATTCGCATCCAAAATCTCGGGGATGATTTTTTATTATTTTTTTTAAACTATTGCCGAATTCGGATAAAAGGTAACAAGGATATATATATATATATATATATATATATATATATATATATATATGGGGGAGATATGAATCTCAAGTGCATAAGCGCCCGCGTAATTTGAATTTACGGGCGTGCATAATATATAGCGATCTAATCGGAAATCACTGCTATGAATACGGAGCGCCCTAGTTGGAATATAATAGCTATTCGCTGTCGTTGGCTGTTCGCGATCGTTCACGACAAAAAAATCCACAGGATGTGCCAGGATACGATTTCTCGCACTACCGGACGGGTAACGATCAAAGCATACAAGTTCTAAATTAAGAAGGTTTCCATGGATTTTGGAAAGATCGTCGCGCGTACCCGCTGTCGGTCGGGTCGACGAGCGAGGGCGGTGGTAATCGAGAAGACGGGCGCGGAGTTGTTGCGCGTTATCTGGGGAATATGGGGCAGTGGCGCGGGGGGATGGGGGGGGGTTAAATAACCGCGGAAGGGGCCAGCAATCGTTTAGAGGTATATCGACGTCGTTCGTTTAGATTGAAATTCGTTAAAGCCTGAAAAGCCTGAGCTCGTTGTCATTAGAATAAGTCACTAATTTACGTGAAAATTTCCACGCCCCCATAGCCCGATCGAGAACCGAATGAGCACACACGTTCATTGGTAGATGAAAATTCGGCGCGTAGCACAAACTACCGATTCGTGGATCTGAATAATCATATTTGGGACACCTTTTGTGTGTGTGTGTGTGTGTGCGCGCGTGCGCGCGCTAAAAATAGACATTATATAAAAAATATATACGTTTATATCAAAGTGCTGCAAGCGATATCTCGTTAAACATTCGTATAACGTATGAAAAAAACGTATATAGCCGTATTACAACATCAGAGCAAATGTTGGAAATTTTTATACATATTAACAACACCTCTGAATTAAAGAATTTCCTTTTTTCAGCATCGTATATTATCGAGTGGTTCATTATATATATATATATATATATATATATTTCTATGTATATGTATATGTATCTGTATATAATCGTTAAACGATCGCCTGGGGATGACGAGTTCTCGATCGCCAATGATGCCAGATGCGCGTCCAAACGTCAAATTCCTCCGATTGCGCTTTACGATCTCCGGATAAAAAAAGGCGAGAATTAACGCATTCAATGGGACAGAGCAAGGAGTCGAACAGCCCTCGAAAACCAATGTATCGTCGGTCGATTTCTTTCACGAAATCCTCTACGACTTTTCGATAAAAATCATTATGCCCGATAAATAGTGTCTCGGAAAGATCTTCGGGCGTATATATTACACTTGTGATACTATCTATATATAAATATATTTAATGAAAAGAGTTTAATTGGAAATATGTGGTGTGTGTGTATATATATTCGTATATATTAAACACATTATAAAGGACATACTTTACCTTTTACAATTTTGCTCTCTCCGAAAATTCTCTCGACAATAAATCTCGATTAACGAAAATCTGCTCGCTTATATATATACATATATATATACATATATATATATATATATATATATATATATATATATATATATATATATATAAAGTTCAAAGAACTTTAGGATTGGATTTTCCCGACATTATGTTCCCCCGCGCGTCTATGCGGAAAATAACGACGGTCGACATATGCGCCCCCTTACATAATAAGTTGTGTGTGCACCTCGTAGCGGGGGGTATGAGGTTGAGTGCGAGCGCACCGGTTCACAAACTACAAGGGGGCAAGAGTGTCCCCCTCTCCTCTCCTGTCACCTCCGCATTACGACATCGTTATCGAACTACAATTTTTGACGGGTAACATACTCGGCGGGCCGGTATATAATTATAATAATGCTACTCGTCCCATGATATCTATATATATATATATATATATATATATATATATATATATATATATATATATATATATATATATAGGCGTCCAGCACACCCGTTGCGGGTTAAACGGTTTTCTTAATCGAATTTCAAATAAATCAACTTTATTTATATATATAGTCCAAGCCAAATCGGAAAATCTGTTTAACAGGAAGTACGGATTCCCTACAAAGTATGCAATATTTATTTACTGTATTAGTACACGTACCATTGGAATTTTTTCCTTCAGTAAGTATGTAGTGTAGAACCAGTATCGAACCAAACGTAATTAAGATTATAATTTTGGCATGAATTTGGAAAAAATGACGTTGGATGTTACTGGTTCGGAAACAATGAAAAACATAATACGAGCAACTGACGAAGGCGAAAAACAGGATAGTTTATGTAAAATTGACAAAAAATAAAAAAAATTCTTTTGCCTCCTCATATATATAACCGAATAAACAATGTTTTGTCTTCCTTTTTTTCTTCTTTATATCACCGATAATGGGCATTTGTTCTTCGATATTTTTATTTTGAAACTATAGGATCTTCGTATACGACTGGTCAAGTATACGCGGTGAAATTGAAGCTTCGAAAGTTTCCCCCGCGCAGCGTTTATTGGTAAGACGGAAAAAGAAGAGGACAATGGGAGACGCTCAAGCTGTGAGCTGCAAATCGAGATTTCGAGGCGAATTCACGGGCCAATTCATCGGCAGGATTTAAGAGCCTGGGCTTGGCATTTCATCTCGAGTTCCATTTGTTATTTGGGATTTTTGTTTCCAGGCATAACTCATTAAACATTAATGAAATCTATTAATACATAACTTTATGTTTCTATCATTACGACGAATATGTGATACTTTTAATCGTATCAAAATTGCTTTATGAACGTTTCGTATATGTTTGTCAATCGGTGACCAACTCTTCCGCAGCGCGTGCATCTCGGTGGAAAAATATACTTTTACAATTGAAACAACTCGTCACTTACCGGCAACGTTGCAAAATCCACGTAACTGTTCCGGGTATACAAAGACTGTCAATTAATCGAAAACGGGAAATAAGACAAAATCCTAATAGATATCCAGGACTTATTATTAAACTCCCCTGTGTTTGACATTCCGGATGATTATTTTTTTTATTATATTCCTTAACCATGTCAACTTTTTATCGAATTGAAGCCTTTCCAAATTGGAGGCTTTTTCGTTTTTATTTTTTTTTTTGATCATTTCCCTTTGAATGTATTCATATGTAAAATCCGGTGGAAAATTCAGAAATTTCGTTAAAAAATTCATGATTTTGCAGATGAGTTTCAGTCGGGCTTGACCAGAACGTATGAAAGGTCAAGAGAGAAGGGAGCGGGCTATTATAATACTAATTGGCACTCAATATCACTGACCTTGTAAAAAAAAGCTATGCATGTGGGACCCTCGAATTCGCGAAAATCAACCGAGTTATGGAAAAAACATTTTGCTCAATCGTTTTTTTTTTTTTTTTTTTTTTTTTTATAAACACGAAAGTTTACGAAGGCACGAATTACTTTTCGTAAATAATAGGGGTCGAATGAAAATTAAGGCGGTGTACGTGAAAGGGGCCGTTATACAATGTATAAAATATGAATGGGCCGGTACAAACGCATCGTCCCAACAATTTGGCAATCGCGTAAACGTATACGTAAATTATAACGCATGTATAACTATATATATAAATTGTCCCGACGAAAATGCGACTATAATGCCTCCTTTGCAGTAGTAACAGACGCGTGTGCCATAAAATAAACAAGCCACCTATGTACAGGCGTGTGCATATATATAAACACGTGTATATATATATATATATATATATATATATATATATATATATATATATACACGCATAGCGGTAATCTCCGTGCAAACTGTGACAAATACGGTACGATTAACACCGAGGGAGAAGTTTACTTAGAGAGTTTATAGACAAATATTGTTGTTATTATTATTATTATTATTATTATTATTATTATTATTATTAATTGTTTAGTTTTGAAACAGATTCGCACGGCGCCAACAATGTCGAATTAATCTCTGAAAAAAGAAACAGTCAAATTGTTCATTGGTAAATAAAATCGTTGTTACGACCTCTGGTGGTCAGACTATTCTCTTACGGAACATCAAACACTACTTTTGAAGCGTAGCAGCTATTGTATGATTTATTTATTTTGGATTATAAACTAATTGTTGCAGAGAAGATTATAAATATAAAAGAGGTATTATAATGTCAGTCGTTGTGAAAGTAAATCAAGCGACAAATTATCAGTAAGTTTTAACTTACTTCCCGAGACGAAAAGTGAACGCTTTGCAAACAGACGGGCGTGCTTGCGGCTGGCTCATTACAATTAAGCAGTTGCGACACAGGCGATAATACGGCGATTTTTCCGTATTTTCCAGCGTAATAACTTTTAGCCACTAACAGGACAATCTTTTTCGAGTAATTTTTCCACACAAATTATCCATAGTTTGAAGAAAAATTGCAACCGCCCCAAATGAAACGCCATCTAGCTCTCGGTATTGCCTCCGCCGTGTTTGGCTTTCGAACTCATAATCACATCCCCGTTTAATGTTTCTCAATAATAACGGTTGCTTTAAACGATAAATTTCACCACAAAATATAGAATTTTTATTTAAACAAAAATAGATTTTTAGATTAGATTTTGAGATTTTTTTCGATTTTCAATTGACACGGTCTATTCCGAAATTCCAATGACAAGCATATGTTTAGTAAATCTCAATATCACGCTCCACTGGCGATTCCGATGAAGGAAGAACTCCGGGGTAAACAGATGCGTGTAAGAAAGAGAAGCGCAAAAGCAAGGGAACGGGGTTCGAGCGAGAGCGGGAGAAACTAATGCAATGCGAAACAAGCGAGGTGCCTCGCTTCGACGAATTACACGTTCGACAAGAAAATACGCAGGGTCGGTGTTGTGGGAGGTGGAGTGGGAGTGGGAGGGGGGGGGAGCGGTTTGAAGAATCGCTCGAAAAAAATCCTCACATCCGTATATGTAATATTATTATAATTTACAGGTACATCGCACTTTCGAGCGTCGTTGTTGCGGGTCGCGGCGGGCACGGGCGTCCACCGTCGCGCAGGGGAGGGTGGGTCGAACGACGGTGGCAATGGCCGCGACGGGGCGGACGGGTGGCGGAGAGGCGAGGGGGGAGAAGTCGCAGGGACGGGGACTCGGGGGTCGAGAGTCGAGGCATATGCGCGTAAAGATCGTAAACCACGCGGGTAACAATGCGACGCGCCGCGCTTTTCGCTCTCAGTCCCCCCCACTCCCCCCTCGCCGAACACCCCTGCTCCGTGCTTATTCGTCGTGTCTCCGGAGCTCTCTTTTCTATATCTATAAATTATGTACGGTTGCGCGTGCAGCGCGTGAAAATGCGTCGAAGGTGCGAGTTCACGTGTCTCTAATAATGCGTCTGTATATATATATAAGCATGCATGCAAGTTTAGAATGTGAAAAGCGTTTTGCATTATTTTGTATTTTGTTTTTATGCAATACGCAGATTTATATATTCAATTTTTCGGATTTGATGTTGCTGTTGATGTTTTGCTTATAAGAGAGAGAGAGAGAGATAGAGAGATTCGTGTAGATAGATGGATAATTATTTGTACATTAGTACAAAAATATAAATTTTCTCATAATATAAAATTTACAAAAATCTATTTAACATATAAATAATAATCATATACATACATAATAAAATCATATAAATACACATCAGTCACGATATTCACGCAGGTCAATGTAATAATGTGGCATATTGTTAATTAAATATCAGAAATAATACTTACGAATTAATAATAGTAAGTCATTCTACAAAACTATATCAAAAGCTATTTTGAGAGAGAGAGAGAGAGAGAGAGAGAGAGAGAGAGAGAGAGAGAGAGAGAGAGAGAGAGAGAGAGAGGTGAGCACATGAGGGGAGAGTTAGGAAGAGATTTTTCAAAATTTTTCGTTTACCTAATCGACCGTCGATATACATAACACAGTGTGCGTAGAATACGAATGAAAATTTATTTACTTTTTTCATCGACCAATGATGGAGGAGGAAGGAATCCATTGGTCTTTCATATATTTTATATATTTTATATTATATATACATATATATATATATATATATATATATATATATATATATATGTACGTATGTATCTACGTTCAACGTTAGTATAAGGCAATGAGAAAATCACGGACGAAACAGCGCTACCATTGTCGAAAGGAATTGGCTCAAATTGATGTAAACAATGGAGAGGGATTGGAGAGTCCTTGCGCGAATCCCGGGGATCAATTCGGATGGATTGCGAAGCCTCCCCTTGGCTCGATGAGGTTTATTGTTTGGGGCTGATTGGCTTTTAACTTTGGATGGATATATATATATATATATATATATATATATATAGCGCATAGTTTTTTATTCCCTATTTGGAATTGCTCATAAATTCATATATATATATATATATATATATATATATATATATATATATATATATATTCAAGTTCCTTGAATGGCAGTGGGTCGATGGAAATTGTCGGTTTGCTTATTTTTGTTTTAACTGAAAATTAATTAGTCAATCAAGGGGACTTCGGATTTCTTTTGTAACTGAATTTATCGAAGCCTTCGGTTAATTTCTAACAAACTTGCGTGTATGAAGAGCTGAGTATAAACTTAAACGATGGTAATTTTAGCATAATAAATTCGTTAATTGATCAAATTGCCTTAGTTAACCTTATCCAAGAATTAGATAACGTATTCCTAACGCACCTTGGACGCAAATTTGAATAGCTATCGAGGTTAGAGACATAGTATACAGATCCATTTATAAATTTATTCGCTCGTTGAAAGTCGCAAAATTATTTGGCGCAGTATTTAACTTGATATGATGCAACAATATTTAATTTTCGCTTCGTTCTCGACATTTTTCAACAAGTCGAACGGTTCAATCAAATAATATAAAATTGAATTATGACAAAATAATAATTAACTGTTCTCCACGTTTTCTTCATGTCAATGTCAGATACGTCAGCAAACCGGGATTGAAGAATTCTAAATGCTTCCACATTACCGTAACGAATTTAACATTATTATTAATTTATCGAGCAATAAACTTACTCATCGTCAACAATAGAGCACAGCAACTTTGGATAAAATCAATTTATCGACTTCAATTGTATTCAATAGGATGTAGGCAAAGAGGAAATGTTAATACAATATTCTAAAATTACCATTTTGAATGAAAAGGAAATACAACACGAAACAATTGATATAAAATAGGGCGTTGTTCCGTTTTAACGATCCCAGGCAAATATCTCAAGAACTATGGCAGATAGTATAATTAATCAAATAAAGAAGTATTACGGCTTAGAAGAGGTCAGCTTGTGGCGACTCTGATCATAACCTTAAGGTCAACGGTCGATTTCATCCGACGACGTATTACGTCTTGCTTATTTATTTCTCTAAATAAAAATCGACGCTCTTGATGGGAACTTTATGCCTTGTTTATTTAATAATCTGAGTAAATCTTCAGCCAATTTGTGAAATGGAAACGATTATTATAAGATGTAAATTCAACGGATAATCACAAAAGATTAAACATTTCTGGATGTGCGTGTATAGTTTTATCCTGTGCGCCTAAGATTTGATCCTCTTAAAATTCCGTAACAAAATTAGAGGTTTGCCCTTAAAAAAAGAAAAAAAGAAAAACAAAGTTGACCGTCAAAGGAATTAATCCCTAGCTCCAAGGTCATGATCAAGCTCACCACTAAATGACCCTCTCAAAAATTTACTCTGTAACTATTACATTAAATGTATTGTCCCTTGAGATTTGCCCCTGGCACGAATAATCTCCCGTTAAAATGACACTCGCTGCATAAAACCTCTATAGACGATCAGTCGTTTTCCGCACAGAATTGCAGTAGTCATAATAATATTCAGATTCATAGCCTGGATTACTTTTTTTTTTTTTTTTTTTTTTATAAAATTCAAAAGATTTAATGTCGGTAATGAAAAATAAGAATCGTCCAACTTCATCTTGCGAACCTTCAATCTGGTTTTAAATTACTGTAACTTATAACGCAGCGCTTCAAAGGAGAGAAACGGCATGCAAATTTTTTTTTGCCCCATTTCATAACGGCGCACACTCGCAATTTTACTCTTATTCTTCATCTTCTCTTATTCCTATTCGTATGACTTATTATATATATATATATATATATATATATATATATATATATATATATATATTAATATACAGACACAATCAGTATGAAACATTGTCTGCGGACCCTGTACTTATCTGGATTTCGTGAATTATTATATATATGCATCCCAATGCGGAAAATCTCTCGATTCACATCATTGCTTCGCTGGTTTCCTCCTCTGTAGGCATTAAATCTAAATTTGCTTTTTGCTCCAATTCAAATCTAGATTATAATATATATATATATATATATATATATATATATATATATATATATATATATATACACGAACTTCACATAAGAACATCGGTTGGAATATGGTGGAGGGAGGCGGGAGGGTGGGAGGGAGAGAGAAAGAAAGACTGCGAGCCCGACCTGCTTCGAAATTGGCCACGATGATGGAGAGGGGAAGGGGGGAGGGATCACGAATAGTGGGAGACAGCGAGAGGTTGCAAGGCGAGGCAAATGGTCACCTGTCCCTACTTGGTAAAATAGGCGAGCCTCACGCTCGCAGGCGCGGGGGTTCCGCGTATATAAGACGCGCTTGCACGCTACCGCAACCAGAGACTTCTCTCTCTCTCTCTCTCTCTCTCCTCCTTCTACTATCTCTATATATCCCTGCTGCACATACGTAATCTCCTATTCGAGTCTTCGTCGAGCCATTTATCTCCTCATCTCGTCGGCCTGCCTACTTCGCTCGTGCCCACCAACTAATCACCCTCTCTCTCTCTCTCTTTTTCTCTCTCTCTCTCCCATCCCGGGAACTGTTCTACTCTGCCTGCGCTTTATACACTATACCTTACTCCCTCATCTTCTCTCTCCTTCCGAGTTTATCTTACTTTCCACATCCCCAGCGCTCGCGCTATAAATGATGAGAGAAAGAGAGAGGAGAGAGAGAGAGAGAGAGAGAGAGAGAGAGAGAGAGAATACCGAGAGGTGCATGCAGAGAGATGTACATCACTCGCTCCAAAGCCCTATTTAAGTGTGAGCTCGCGCGCATCTCGCTAGTAATACATACACGAACTTCTGCGGTCGAGGGTTTCTCGTTTGCCGAGAGATTCACACACACACACACACACTCACGCACATACCGAAGAGGCAGTCATGAGGTAGAGTGCGAGAGAGAGAGAGAGAGAGAGAGAGAGAGAGAGAGAGAGATACGCGCGTCCAATGGGGCGGAAGAGGCGATGAATTCGCGAGGATGAAGGAAGGGGGTGGGGGATCGAGAGCCAAGCGAACGACCGATGCGGCGGAGAGAATGCTCGGCTGCCCCCGCGCTCCGAAATCGTGCCCTCCCCCCTCCCCGCCACACACCCATCGTCGTGTATTGTACAGAGGGGGATTAGGTCAACGTAGCGGGGGGTGCGCGCGGACGTGGTCCGAGGGTAAGCCTACGGAGTTTTATTCAAGACGCAGGATTAGAGAATAATGGGCACGGGGCTCGTAATAAGGAGAGAGCGTAGGAGACGAGCTCGTGGATGAAAATGCGCGCTCGCGTGAGGCGCATATACGTGTATATACGAACGCAGATATGGAATTATTATCGTTGAGGTGTGAATATGTATATATATATATATATATATATATATATATATATATATATATATATATATGGTCGTTCTATTAAGGATTTAGAAATGAAATTTTTGATTGGATCAATTCGAGCTCTGGGGTTCGATGCACATGAAGAAGTCATTACCGTCGAATAAGTCAAGTACTTTGCTGTATTTTAAAGTAAGCCCAATGCATAATAGTTTATGTACCTATATGATTTTACAACATCATAATCTCTCCCACTGTATTACTTTGAATGAAAATCGTTCTGAAAACGTTCTTAAGTATATTAAGTATACTTAATAGTATGCAAATTCTTATAGGATGAAACGAAAAAACTATAAATTCGAATACTTTTGTGTGCGCGCGTGTATAAGCTTTGTTTTTTTTTTTTTTTTTTTTTTAATTTAATAAATTTTGGACTATCGATAAGAACACTATGAAAAAAAGTTTTAAAATTTAATGCGGATATATAAAGTATAAAATTTTTAAAAATGGTAAAGATTTATTATCACATAAATCTGCATATTAATTTCAATTTAAAGTTATACTTTTCAATTGAACTTAATTGTCATTATATATTTATTTAATATTATTAAATTTAATTGTGATTTAATTATAATATATGAAAATTCAATATGAATTATTCAATTAAAATTCATATATATTACATAAAATTTCTGTAAATCAAAGATTGTTTTTATGTTTGCAATTTTTATATATTTTCAGTAACTCGTATTCAATTTACTAAAATAATTGATGATATACATAAATTAAGTTTTACAAGAGACAAAAAATTAAAGTTTCATTATTCGTTATTTTCAGTCAATTTCATTGTTTCCATTAAAGTTCAATTCTTATTTATTGAATTAAAAAAATACTCATTAAAAGATTTTCAGTTACATTTAACTAATATGAATATATGTATTGGATTCTATTGATTTAAAATGTACGCGTAATAAATTTCCAAGAATTTATTAAAAACTTTTTTAATACGCTTATACAAACTATAAAATGAACTTCTAAAAAAAGCATATCCTAACTTCGCTAAGAAAATTTTTGAAGAATGTGAACTGTTTTCATTGTATATGTTTTATTAATTACACTGCGTGCTCTACATAATTATAAAACTGTTATTCTTTTATAAACAAAAACTAAAGAAATTAAAAGCACTTCAGCAACTGAATATTTAAAGAAACATTGATGGAATATATTTCACTAAAAAGCTTCATATATAATTTAGACTCGATTCCGCGGGCAGAAAGAGAGAGAGAGAGAGAGAGAGAATGAGAGGTAAAGAGGACTAAATTATTTTACGATGAGGAAGAACCTCTACTAGGTATCAAAAAATTTACAATATAAACAGTTGCAGCAGGAATTGTCAATGAATTAAGTACATTTGACGCCAATAAATGAAAATGTTCGCGACACAAAATTGAAAATTATTTTAAGAATAAGCGGACGTAAGAGAGAGAGAGAGAGAGGCAGAAGGAAACGTAAACGCATTCGTCAAACATTCGCGCGCGATAAAGCCATACGTTTTCTTCACCTGTCACGGATCCCTGAAACAGACGTCAAGTCCGATTCACCGAACCAATTTGTTTTCCCAATGAAACGCGTGTGCGGCACCCCGTATACAAACTGACATATTCAGAGAAATCGCGAATTCCTATGCATACGCACCATGGTAATATCGCGTGTGTACGAGTATGTGTGTATCGTATATATATATATATATATATATATATATATGTGTGTGTGTGTGTATCGGACTACGGTACGATTGTTTTTTGTTGTTGCGCTCTCGCAATTCTTATATATATATATAGGCACGACGTCGACCGGCGGCGCGACATCTCTCGCCAATTAATGCAGCTCACCTCGCGCGAGTTTAAAGCGCCGGATATATATATATATATATATATATATATATATATATATATATAGGCACGCGCAGCGAGTAAACTGATCGGAGCCTCGTTTCTTCCACTATGGGCGTCACTGTAATAATTCTTTGTTTTCCTATGTCTATTTGAACTTAACTTTAAAAGCGAATTCCTCCACTCCCGATGGAATTTCGACCACGATTTTTGCCTATTTTATTCGTAATAAATGCTAAATTTTCTTAAATTAAAAAATTCATCGATATTTTATTTAATCATTTATCCAAGTAAATTTTAAATGAAATATTTTATTAAAAAAAAAATCTGCCTTTTGGGTTTATAATGCTAGACGTATAAAATCTAGTTTCATTTTAATTTTAATAAATTATTACATGAATAATTCATTTAATGTATAGAAAAAGAAAAGATTTTCAGTTGTATCTAGTGATAGTTTTAGAAATCTATAAATTTACTGCTACGCAAAAATTATTCCGGGAATACTTCTTTTAAAACATTTATTGAGACATTCACGATCTAGTTCACGAGTTCATGAGTACATACTAAAATAGAAAGATTTTAATTTTAATATATTTTTTATGCAATACTGCAATTACGGCGGACACACATTGAACTTAATTCAAACCGTATAATGAAAATACTTACTATCAGTTGATAACGTGATAAGTATATTAGTTTATTCAAAATTAAATATTACTAAAAACATATTACTATTACTATAATAAACATATACTACTACATATACTACACATACTAACTTACTATAATAACATATTACTATAAAAAATATTACTAAAAACTTTTTCATTTTTATATTTTAAAGTCTGCGCTTTGATATTTCTCAAAATATGTACAGTTAGAAATATAAATAGTAGGTTATATATACAAATATATGTTGCATTAAGATCACCTATAACCTATAATATTTACTGAGAAACTGTGGGAGGAAATTTTTTTTTTTTTTGTTGAAAGTAAAATATTAATAATTGCACTGTTTTACATAAAAATATTATTTTAACTCTATTAAGATGATATTAAATAATTATTACTTTTGACAAATACAAGCAATGGCAAGGCCGTTAACGTACTGTCTATGTGGAATAGTTAGTCGATTACCGTTATGTAAGTAACTATTCTCTAGCGACAAAAGGATCACTCGCACGAGTTATTCGCTACGTGTAGTAGTAAGTACCTTTAAGAAACGACTAGTGAGAGCTCTACGCTCCACGCACCCGCACACACATAAATAACGAACTAATTGGAACTATACATATACACGTATAAAATTGCAAACGATCGACATATTTTTATGCAATTTGCTTTATTTCGAATTTTCTTGAGCCTCATTTCCAATCTATGCGCAACAATTGAAACTGCCACGGATTATTGCAATTTCCCAAACAGACGCATGTAACTGCCGTGCGAATATTGTAACAGGTGTTTGTAAACAGTCGTGGGACGATCGATCCTCGGAATCAGAAGACATCAAGCGGCCAGCTCCGAAATCTCGTCGAGAATAATAAAGCGCTATAGAGACGGACCAGAATGGAAAGTGATTGCATAAGCTCCGAAGTTATATGGGCTCATTGTTGGATTTCTCGCGACTATATGGCTACTGCATGTATATAGATATATAATAGATCAATGTGGCGTATAGTGTAGTAGATATCGCGCTGTATTTGGTGTGGGCACGTATATAAGAAAAGGGGAGGGGGAGATATAAATGCCGATTTTCACGGGAGCTGTAATTGGAATGCTGCACCTTATCCACATCCCCCCGCCGAGCGGTATTCGCACCACTTATATATATATATATATATATATATATATATATATATATATATATATATATATACACATTATAGAATGAGATTCGAGCCTGGCCCGCTGTCCCAAGCTATTCTTTCGGAGAGAGTTCTGCAACGCTCGGGCTATAATAGAATAAATGCGCTGGCGCGAAAAGAGAATTCGCTCGGAATTCGCATCCATATCTCGGGCTTGTCTGTCCTTGTTGCGGAATATTATATCGTTTCTGCGAATCGGCTCGCCGGGTATTGCAGTCGAGGGCGAAACTCCTAAAAAAGAACATCGAGGGGCGGGGCTGGCGGGATAAGGAACCTATTTGAGCAGGCGGTGCGGGGCTGCGCACATTGTACAAGCCTCGTTTATATATATATATATATATATATATATATATATATATATATATATATATATATTATAGGTATATGTCAAGAGACAGCATCGTCGATATCGCGCGCCGTTCGTACATTGGGTATCATTGTTATTGTAATATATATATATAAAGTGTGTCGACTGTCAAATACATTGTTTATTAATAAAGTATAAACATTAGTAGATCAAGATTGAAAATTATTTAAATGTTTGCAACACTATGACGCGGACGACTCAATATTTATATATATATATATATATATATATATATATATATATATATAAATCATATCATATAAAGTGCAACGTCGTTGCCAAGCCGAGTGCATTGGAATATACTCCTGTGTCCTTTAATTAAACACGAACACAGTAAGTTTCTAAACTTGATTAATCTCGTACTATATACCGGTAATATTCCGATTATATATATATATATATATATATATATATATATATATATATATATATATATATATGCGCGTTCGAAACCGTCCGGGGACAAAGTTCACAGAGACCCTCTCTATATGCGGTTTCGTTTTATCTGTTGAGGACAGGCTACGCGATATAATAAGGATGGCAGAGGAGGGCGGGGAGCTGGCTCTTGTCCGTGGTTCGGATTCAGCGAGTTAGCTCTGATTATAATTCTATAATACACAATAGTGGAATCGCGTGTAAAGTTTTCGTCTATACCCTCTGGAATTAGTAAACGCATTTCTTTAATATATATATATATATATATATTGATACTGTGTATGGTCTATCAATTAGTCTCTCCTTTTCGACTTTTATTAATAGAAAATTCGAATTAAAAATTGTACTTATGTCGACTGTTCTGGATTAAATTAATAAATATTTTTATCGGTCTTACAGCCTTTATAATATAATATATTAGCTAAAATAATGACAGTCATACTGTTCTTGTTTATATTCACCTCCGAAGAATCTGAAATAAAATACAATAAATTATATTAAAAATAAAAATAAAATAATAAATAAAAAAAATAAAAATAATAAACACAATATTCTATGTTAGTAAGGATAAACTTACTGCCCCCACCACCTTAAATTTAGATTCACCTCTGTTGTCCGACGTCTTGAACCACTACTTTATTTTTTAATTAGTTTATCTCAATTAGTTTATTCTCAGAAACTAAACTAATTGAGTTAGTGAGGGCAGTAATTTTGTCCTTCACTAACATAGAATATTGTTTTTATTATTTTTATTTTATTTATTATTTTATTTTTATTTTTAATTTTTAATATAATTTATGGTATTTTATTGTATTTTATTTCCGATTCTGGGGTGAATTTAAACAAGGACAGTCTGACTGTCATTATTTCAGCTAATATATTGTATTAGAAAGACTGTAAGACCGATAAAAATATTTATTAATTTAATTTGATAGAAAATTCCACTAGAGTAAGCGTAGAATCGTGAATTTTAGAAAATATAACGATTTACTTAATTTAACAGAATCCATATGTATGTACACGAATCCATATAAACAACGACGAGACGCAGACCAGTTTACAACGATAACGAACCCACGCGATACGGACGAAGTAACGCACCTGACGCATCCGCTGCGGTCCGACAGAATTTCCGAGCGAAAAGCAGAACAAAAATAAAATCGAGGAGAAAAAAAAAATCCACCGAGCGCGGATTTTTACCTGCTCGCCGAGCTACTTATCATATACGAAGAACGTCGGACTCGCTGCAAAACAAAAAATATATAATTCACGCTCGCTTGACAAAAAAAAAAACACACACACACACACACACAGTCAGACGTACGCGCGCGCACGCACACACAAAAGGAACGGATGTGCTCTCTCCCAAGCAGCAACAGCAACAGCAGCAGCAGCAGCAGCAGCGTCGGCAGCGGTCCCATGCAACCTCGACCGCGTGCAGCTTCCGCAACAACAAATTCGCTCCGGCCTTCTATGCACGCGACACTGACAAAAGTGTCTTCGCCGCCGCCCCACCCCCTTTTCGCCCAGTCGCTTTTATCGACTGCCGAGCGTCGCGCTTTGAAAGTGACGCTGAATAAGAAAGAAAAAAAAAAACGAAATTGCCAAAAGAGCGAGAGATAGGTAGATGGGTGTCGGGCTGGGAGGGGGGGGGGCGAGGCGCTGATTGACGCGCGGGCCCCGATGCCTGTATGCGTCTGTCGGTGCGCGCGCGTGTAGTACGGAGGCACGACTCGCCCCGTTGCGTGCGCGCTATACAATGGGAGGGGGAACGGGTATACGTGCGTCCTCGCACCCTTGCCCGCTCGTTTTGACAGAGCCTGACGAATTCTGACGAGCGGTCCGCCACCCCGTCCGCCTTCCTTCATTTTTTTTCCCTCTACTTTTTTCCTTTTTTCATGCTGTCTCTCTATCCCTCTCTCTCTCTCTCTCTCTCTCTCTCTCTCGAAAGGGAGAGCGGTAGATAGATAAAGAGAACAATCGAAATAATAATGTGGCGCGCGAGTCTCAATCTCTCTCGGACGATCTTTTATATTGCCAGCGGACAGACAGAGAGATAGGGCGCTAATGTGTTTCGCAACGCGAAGGGTTGAGGAGGGGGGGGGAAAGGAAGAGCGGCACGCAAGACTACGGGGGGTAGGGGGTGTGTTCGCTTTTTTATATTCAAAAAAAAAAAAAAATTTTCTTTTATACATTCTTGAGAATGTAACGTTTATTAATACATCATTTTTGTAATAAAATCATCGTAAATAATTTCTTGTTTAAAAAAAAAACTAGGAAAAGATTTTTCCGAATAGCGTTCCAGTCGGTATTATACAGCAGTCAAAATGACGACACAAAAGAAGATGAAAGGCTTTGTCCTAGATACGTAAATAATCAAGCCTAACAAAGCAGAGAGAGAGAGAGAGAGAGAGAGAGAGAGAGAGAGAGAGAGAGAGAGAGAGAGCACGATAAATGAGGATGTACTTCATATAAACGTTCTCCGACACGCGGATGTATGTAAGTTTGCAAATCCGGATTATCTCGGTAGCAACTTTATACGATGCCTTTGACGTGAAATAATTTTTATCAAGTACATAAATTTAATTCCGAATGGCGGCACTCTTTAACAATGTGACCCTTACCGATACGTATACTCTGAATTTTAACCACTAATACACTTGAATACATTCGTGGACTGGTAGGCTTGTCAAACTTTTCACTGAAATCAAAAAAATTTACAAATTTCAAATACATATTTCCTTTAACCCTCCCCCCCTCTCATAAATAGTTTATTTCAGTCGATAAGCTGCTTGCTTGAATCAAGCAAGAACATTTCTCGAATCGAATAGATTTTCTGCTTAAAAATGAATGCTTAAAAATGCCTCTTGCCTCAAATAAATAACTTTTTAATTTATCATAAAATATTATAACGTTCATGGAAATTGAAATAAATATGTATTTTCTTTTCTCCCCAAAATTGAAAATAATTTTATTTTTTACGTACGATGCGAGTGCGACCTTCTGATGCTGGACAAAACCCCGAGGTTTTTAACATTATAAAACGTGTCAAAATAATTCCGATAATATATTTTTATATATCGACTTTTGCTGAATTTCAGCGAAAGTATTACAGAATGCCCTGGTAACGCCATATCTATATACCTACCGAGAGCGAACGGAAAAACTTTATACCTTTCCGGTCTCTAACTCTCAAATAAGGAATTCTCATTCACGCACACGCACGCGTGCGCGCGCGCGCACACACACACACATGCACATGCATATATAGAGGGTTCAAAGACGCACGTCCGGAAAACGCAGCCGTGAAGCACGAGGAAAGCTACGAGGGGCATCAAGGGGAAACGGCATCGCGTCTCCCAGGCCGAAAAGAGGGAGGCGGTGTCGGCGGGGGTGGCAGGTCGAATAAAATATCCTCGTCGGCTGCCCGGGGAGTGTATACGTATACGGGGGCGCCTGCCTCTTGCATCTGTTTCGGCATCTTCTCAACGGGCACTTTGTGTGTGTGTGTGTGTGTTTGTGAGAGAGAGATACCCGGGAGCGTCTCTTGGGCTCGTGCACGCATATGCGTATAATAATATAACGCTCTGTACTTCGTGGAGCAGCTGCCTGGCGGTCCCGGGCGCTTCTAACGGAGTTTACCTGGAATAGCGTAGTGCGGCGCGCGGGGGGGGGGTCGGGATGGCGGCGAGACGATTCTGTACCGGGCGGGTTGCATAATTAATTCGAGACGTTTCCTGAAAGCGCTACCGCGTGCCCGTATACACGCTTTAGGCGTGTATGTGCGGAAAACGAATTTTCATGAATTATTCTTCACTATGACCTAATTTCTTTATATCTAATTTTTATACACACACACACATATATATATATATATATATATATATATATATATATATATATATATATATATATATATAAATTTGACCTTTTCCATATGGATAACGGCTCATAGACTGTTCGAATATTGAAACAAATATTTGTATATTATAACGTAATATCAATGTAAAAACTTGAGAATTTGAGGACGGGCGATTGTGGCGATGTACACACACACACACGCGCGCGCGCGCCTTTGCAAATATTAGAAATATTTTTGGCACTGACCGTCAATGCTCATCAAGCTTCTAAGCAAGCGCCAGTACGTGGAGATTACGGGCGGAGAATTTAAATGTAATCTAAAGATATTTCTCATATTAGGAAACCTTTTATATTCATAACATCGGTCAATTATGCATGGACAGCGGGGCGGAGAAGTACCCGATAAAATGATCCATATGCTCACAAGCTCGTTATACAATCCATGATCGCTGAAACAAAATAGTCCAAAGGGGCGGGGCTCAGAAGGGGGGGGGAGTCGATAACGCGACAGAAAGACATCTAACTATCGCACATATATAAATAATGTCCTCGTTGCCTCGATCGAAGTCGCGCGGCCGAGCCGTGCGAGCGGGCCGCGCCTCGTTCGAGAATCGGAGTTTTTACGAAGAGGCCGACATCGTTGGGCCGAGAAATGCTTTTCCGTGGCGGTGGAAGCAAAAAAAAAAAAAAAAAACAGAAAACCAAACGAACGATCGGCGTATATATATATAGCGAGCAAATCGCCGTCTGTCTATAATGTAGATCAATACGGGGATACCGTGAAATTCCAGACTTATAAAGAATTGGCCGTATAAAAATATATATATATATATATATATATATATATATGTATATATATGTTAATATAGCGGAGAGTGCAATGATCCCCTCCCCCTCAGTGGATGTTGTAAACTTTGCCGGAAGCGAGGAAAAAAAAAGATAGATGTACAGACCTATAACTGTTACATACGCGAGTGTCTGTATAATATAAAGTTACGTATATGTGCGACTCGATGGATTCGTGGGTGAAAGAAGAGGGGAGGTGGATCGGGGTTGGAGGAAAATCAGAGAGTCGGCGGGTTTGTCAAAAAAAAATAAAACAAAAAAGAAAACAGGATAATATATGTAGGCGTGCGCGTGCACGCAATGGTGTCGCCCTAGGGTGAGAGAATGCTCCCCTGTCTCTTACATTCTCTCTTGCCCCCGAGAAAAGTCAGCTTTCGTTTTGAATTATATATATACATACATATATATATATATATATATATATATATATATATATATACACATATATTTATATAGTAAAGAGTCATATCCTTTTTTCTAATATTTTTTTTAACGGAGTACCGCGATGCTTGAGCACACTCGCGAGAGTGGCGCGCTGGGGGAGGGGGGGGGGCAGGTGGTTTAACGTATTTCTTTTCCAGGGCGTAGAGATTCAGAGACGCCTCGTTGGATCGGGGTAATCTTACGCGGCGGGATTTCCTTCAATTCCACCGTAGACGCACAACTGAGAAACGGATTTTATTATTTTCACTATATGTAGAGTCAGAATTTTTTTTTGAATCGTCGAAGGAAAATTGATCCCTCTCGTTTTCGAATAATTTTTTAAGCATTCGAAGGCCAGATTATGAATTTTGAAGAAACCATCGCGATCGACATGGTTGAAAAGTTCGTGGAAAGCTGTATACGCAATGTGTGAAAATCATCCGTAATCGAGGGAAAAAACGTTGCTATCCGCCTTGATCAATTATCGCTCCACAATATAAAGCGGCCACCCAACAGTCCACGATGATGTTTTATATTTCATTCGTTTCACCGAGGTTATGCAGTAATTTTTTCTTGATACTATCATAATAAGAAGGAAATCTTCTTATTATGATAGTATCGTCTTTATAAAAATACCGAATACATTGCGGACTTTGCAAGTCCGATTTTCAGACAATTTTCTAGTATTTTTATCGTCACACAGTCGTCCCGTCGAGTCAATTTCTGCCGATGCAGTTCCTATACACGATTTCCACCACGTTTGCGAGCGTCCGCCGATGTGTCGAGACTTTTGACGATAAATTTTTTTTTTGTTTTTTTTTTTTTCAATCGCGTCGACTCCGAGTACTTGGATTTTCGCGCGAGGGAACGGCGCTCCGGTCGTTCTCTTAATTTAAAAAACAAAAAGAAAGACAGAAGTAAACTCGAGAGTGGAGTCCGCTAGTAATTTTCGACCACTGAATAATCGTTTCCTCGAAAGAGCTCTTTTGCACGGGTTAATTGCTCTCTCTCTCTCTCTCTCTCTCTCTCTCTCTTTCTCTCTATTCTTCTAAGCGATTCAAACCTTGTGCTTTCTTCAAAATAATCGTTTACTGCACGAAATGATTCGTGCCGGCTTTTCAAATAATCCAGAGCTTTCATATCATGTACACGAAGGATTCTTTTACGCCGCGCCGGGGAAGAAATAATTAAGACTTGTCCCCCCTCCTCCGGCATCTAAATTAAATTTTATTGTGCTTTATATCCGAATTACGATTTCAATTTGAACTACTCTTTTTTCTGGATCAACGTCAATCTATTATATTATATTATAACCCATAGTGATCGATCGAGAAAAGAAATTTA
Source organism: Sycobia sp. Sy_11 (assembly GCA_018907035.1). NCBI lineage: Eukaryota > Metazoa > Arthropoda > Insecta > Hymenoptera > Epichrysomallidae > Sycobia > Sycobia sp. Sy_11. The sequence goes on from JACCIC010000288.1 coordinate 173,556, forward strand.
TAAAACCGTAGTTTTCATAACCGATCTGTAGATCAACCCAGCTTTGCTTATATAGGAAGCTGGTAATGTCGAAATAATAAGATCATTGCGTAAAAATTACAGTAAATCGATCCAACAAAACCTGATTCTCATATAGACACAATCGAAGCGAAGAGGCTCGACAGCGTGAAAACGAACGAAAAATACAATAAATCATAATAATAACAACAACAAAAAAGAAATGAATAAATAAAGAGAAACAAAAAGCAGCGAAACCAGAAACGGTGCGAAATCTTGGGCAGAGGTAATTCTCGTCGGTGGACATCCGTGAGAGAATGCGCGCAGGTGCTGTTTGGTGGGGAGGGGACTTCCGTAAACCACCGTCCGCAAACAATAAGGCGCGACCGCGTCGCGATATATATATATATATATATATATATATATATATATACGTGTGTGTGTGTGTGTGTGTGTGTGTGTTGGACGCGGGATGCCTTCTCGTTCAACATGCGCGAATGTTTAACGCAACCATTTCGCGCGCTCGGGAGAAAGGGCCGGGGGAGGGTGGGAGTGTGTGTGTGTGAGAGAGAATTTTATACTGTGATGTACTAGAGAAAGAGAGAGAGAGAGAGAGAGAGAGAGAGAGAGAGAGAGAGAGAGTTCGGTAGCGCGGACGAAGGGACGAAATTAGAGCGAGGACAGGCGACGCGGGCATTACGAGATGAGCTTCGCTACCGAGAGCCGGAAGCGGGTCGGGTACGTTGCAGCCGAGCGGGTTTCGAGCTTCCCGATCTCCCCCTTCCCCCTCCGTCCCGTGATAATTTGAACAGATCGTTTCTATCGGCTGTATTATTGGTATAAGAGCGAGAGCGGAAGATAGTGGGAGGGGGTGGTGGAGACAGATACATGTGTATTTATTTGTAATCATGGATATAAACGAACTATAATTACTCACAAGGTATAAATAATAAATGGCTACGTTCGATATATCGTCAGTAAATAAAAATTTAATGTACAATAATACAAATAAAAGCAATATAAATATAATATACCTACGCATTAAGTCAGTCTTATCAGTATCACGGTAGGCAGTAACACTGGCAGAAAATAAGAGAAAGAGCGAAAGCAAGAGAGGAGTTTTCCGATTCGAAATCTTTCGTCCGACGATATCGGATCGTTACGCGTTCCGGTCCAATAAGCGCTTCTTCGCCGAGCGTCGGGCGCGACTCTGCTCCTCTCCCAATTACATTTCCCGCGCTGCGCGTTTCGGCCCTCGAAAATTGACACTGCTGCCCATTTGATAATGGTGACCGTGGTATTATTCGCCAATCAAACGAATAAAGGCAGTCCCAATCGATTACCATGGTCCTGAGCTTCGGATCGAAACACGCACAAAATGAATTTTCGCCAGTCTATATATTATCATATATATATACATATATTTTGTCTTTTCTAAATTTGATCAAACGATGATTTATCCCCGATTATTCGAAATTTTACAGAGGACGCATTCCGACGATTTAACAATTTGAGGTCGGTGAATCGATAAAAACTAAAACTTTTACAGATTTTTTCGAACGACATCGAAAAGTCGTTCGAGTATGAAAAATAATTAAATTTATTTATTAATCGAGGCACGCGGGGCGAATGTGCGGCAATTCTGTACAAAAATGCGCACATCTGCCGTCTCGTCCGCTGCCCAACCAATCTGTCCTTCAAAACCCGTGGCCGATTGGCGCCTCTATTTTTGTCGAGCGTCGACAGTGGGCGACGACGTTCAATAGCGCAAAACAAAAAAAAAATATTTTCATTAATCGAGTCCCCAAAAAAAAAAATTAGCCCGCGAGGTTCGACTACTGCCTCGGCGTCGGCTTTATCAATCGCTATATATACAGGTGTGATACGTGAAACGAGGACGAATCGCATTTATGCTACGAATTCAGGATGAGAGGGGGATGGTTTAAACGGTAATCTACCAGTAAGAATAGATATGAGTTTCTTCTTACTCTACAAAAAAAAAAGAAGATATAGAAATCTCGTCAATCATAGGCACGCGTATTTGTCGTTTCAATCGTACTAGCGCACGGAGTTAATGTCCCGATTTTGCGATCGGAGCGCTGAATTTTCTCGTAAACGAACCGATTTGCATTCGTGACCAATGCAGCGCCGACAGTTTACGACACGGGATTCAGACTCGCGATCGACACTGTTCACATTCTCGCGCGCTTACTCACGCTTCCGACACGTTTAGCCGAATGAGACTCCCTAAGCGCTAATTTGTAAGTATTGCTAATGATTTTGGACTATTCAATTGCTTTGATAAAATGGAGTGTACGGTAGATTTTTAATGCTTTAAATTAAATCAGTTCTACAACGTGAACGTACCAAGGAGCTTAATGGAGATTCTAATCCTATACGCGTGGTCGTGTGTACGAGTTACCCAAGGCTCTTTTTAACGACTATGAAATCCGCCTCTCATATCAAGATCCTTTAGATTATATTCTTTACTTTTTGATTTTTTTTTTTTTTTCATTCTTATACGTTCGAGTACAGCCGCTGTAGCAAGAAGGGGACGCATAAGAAAATGATTGACCCCCTACCCCCTCCAGCCCCGCGCTATTCGTCTTACGTAATTTCGACACGACCCATAACTCGCAATCCATTGTGTGTGGCTTCCTATAACGAAAGGTGCGCCACGACTTGCCTCCCTATTTATGGACGTATATGTTCATATACGGAGGGCTTAGCGCGATTCGAAGAAAAGCAGATCGTGAAAAACGAACTGGAGCGACAGCGGGGAAAAATCTACATCCATCCTTTCTCCTATCTTATATATATATATATATATATATATATATATATATATATATATATATATATATGGATCTCCGCACGAAATCGAGCCGAACACACCGCGCACGAATACCCATACACAAATCGCACACGTTCTTCTGTAGACTCACCTCTCTCACTCCTTCTCTCTCCCGCGCTCTCTCTCTCTCTCTCTCTCTCTCTCTCTCTCTCTCTCTCTCCTAATCCCTCCCCGTTCGCGGTGTTCCACGGATTTACCGCGATCGTGAGCTCGTTACGTTATAACTCCCGCGAGAGCTCCACGTTCGCGGCCGCGGGCGCGAGTAGGTAGGGAATCGGAGCGGAGGCTGGGTTTACGGAGGATTATTAAGGCGTGCGCTCGCGGTTTTTTTTTCTCGCGCAGCGGGGCCACTGCACGCGAGCCAGCCGTGCTCGCGCGCGAGAGCTACTCGAATCCTCCGCGGTATATCTATGTGCATGTGTGTCTGTGTGTGTGCGCGCGCGCGCGCGTGTGTGTGTGTGTGTGTACATACGGCGCGGTTTACGGCTTACGTAAGATCCGGAAAAGGCGAGAGAGCGCGCGCGCACCCGTCCCTGATCTCCATTATTTTGTCGAGTGAGTTGCGCTCGGACTTTGTATATAAATATAACCCTATCGCTATACAGAACGTATATAACGTAAACGTAGCTGCATATAGCTCAGCATCCTATATATATATACGGCTCGAAGGAAACTTCCCAGGATCACTTTATTCCAATATATGGTTTGAAATATATATATATATATATATATATATATATATATATATATTTATTTATTTATTTATTTATTGTAGGATTTTAAAATTATAGGGAGTGAATATTCCCTTCTACGAGATTGATCTTTGATTTTGACTTTTTTTTTATAATATTAAAAATGGACCATTCTGTTGAGAGTCGATAATCACTTTCTGAAAACATGATTTGCTGAAAGCAATAATGTAACGTAATAAAATACGCCTGAAAATTTTGAAAGTATTGTCGGATTTATCTGATAGGTGTATATATATATATATATATATATATATATATATATATATATGGAGGCGAACTTAATTCCCGACCTTCACATTTAGATGGTGATATAAGTAGTACGAAAAGTCAGTTTTGTCGAATCTAGTACTAATGTTTCAGTTTTGGCATTTATCAATAAAATTCAATTAACAGACGCCATCATTTGTGTAAACATTATAATTGTTTGATCAGTGAAAAATGTATGGTGATAAATCATTTTATCGACATCTCCTTTTGCACTATATGATTTGAAAAAAAGGTAGCAGAAATTTATTGATTGCTTCAAGAATGTTATGGCAAACAAGCTCCATCGCTTACAACATGTATAGAGTGGTTTCAGTGGTTTAGAAGTGGAGATACTGATGTTAATGACAAAGAACTTTCTGGACAACCTAAAATGTTTAAAGATAGTGAATTGCAAGCATTATTGGACGGAAACTCAGCTCAAATGCAGAAAGAACTCGCTAATAATTGACAGTGACAAGTAACAAAATAGTTGGCAAGCATTACATGTGATGGGACAAATTCATAAAGAAGGAAATGGATGTCACGCGATTTGACCGAAAGTGCAATCGATATAACCGAATCGATACAACATCACACTGTCTCTGCTTGTCAGGCAAAAAAGAAGATTTTTCTGTGGCATATTGTGACTCGTGATGAAAAGTGGATATACTATGACAATTCTAAACGCATAAAGTTATGCGTGGGCCTAGGCCAAACATCCTCATCGACACCAAAAGATCCATCGACAGCAAAACATCCATGGCCAAAAGGTATTGCTGTGCATTTGATGGGACCAACAGGGTGTGGTATACTACGAGCTGCTAAAACCGAATGAAACCGTCACTGCCTAGGTATACACACGCCAACCGAATGATTCGAAATAAAAATTGATCCAACATAGATCAGCAATCGCGAGCAATAGGTGCAAAGTCATTCTCTTGCATGACAGCGCTCGGCCACATGTTGTGAAAGCTGTAAAAAACACCCTGTTGGAGCTCTAATGAGAAGTGTTGGTGCACTCAGCGTACTCGCCAGACACAGCGCCTTCTGATTACCACCTATTCAGATCGATGCAGCACGACCTCGTTGATACACACATACGACATGTTTAAGAAGTGCGAGAATTTGTGGATGATTGAATCGCCTCGAAACCGCCATTGTTCTTTCGCCACGGTATCGTAATATTACCAGAAAGATGGGAAAAAGTAGTAGAAAATGACGGAAAACATTTTAATTAAGCTAACGTGTATCCATTTTCCATCATAAATGTCTTTCTTCCGTTAAAATAGGTCGGAAACTAAGTTCACTTCCTAATATATATATATATATATATATATATATATATATATATATATATATATCGCCTGTATATAAAGCGCGCACCATAGAAGATTTTTTAGGCAATTACGGAGAAGATCCTAACTTCTCCCTATATAAGGAAAAAAAAGGATATCTCAAAAGATTGGCAATAGAGACTCCTATATTCTCGTCGTTTTTGCTGGGATAATATATATATATATATATATATATATATATATATATATATATATATATATTTAAAACAAAAAGGCGTCTTCCACTGAACCGATTTGCCGGCGAAGATAGCAATTCGAGAGCTGGTAGTATCCATTGAGCTTTGATTTTAGAATGTTTCTATGCCTATATGTACGGGGAAGCCGTACATATTACATACCGTTTTGCCGTACATAGTACATACCGTTTTGCTCATTCGCGGACGATTTTTCTAACTATTCTTTACCATTAAGTCACATTTTGCTTCTCACATAGTATTTTACGTTTAGGTATTGTATCACATGTGGTATCAGTTTGTTCGCTAGTAGGTTATGAAAATCTTACTTTTTTCACAGTTGACCATTAGATGATCTCTGAGGACGATACAAAGTTCTTCGAAACATGTCTCCCATCAACATGCACTCTTGTCCGAGACAGTTTTGCAAAATGAAACCTTTCTACGAGATCTTTCAGTCTCGATAATTAAAAAAATTAGATGGACCTTCCCACGATCATATGATTTAGTCAAATCGATTCCACACACCAAAATACGCTAACCAAGCAAAGTATCCCACTCTGTTTACGAATCCAAAGATACAACTGCGTAGGTAGCTAGATCTGTAAGAAATGAGAATGATTTTATAGTGACTTTTGCACATGATCGTTGTGTCAAAATCAAGGTTATCAGTTAATTATGTTGACCAAATCCTATATATCTTCATACAACTTTTGCACAAGGAGCCGTTTTTGTTGATGCACGATGCTCTTTTAAAAAGAGTCATTCATGATTCTCGTTACACTGTATATATATATATATATATATATATATATATATATATATGTGTGTGTGTGTATATGGTAGCTATATATACGGTGGATAATCGGCGCGCGCGAGGGAATCGCTCTCGCAATCGGAGAACGAGAGAGCCCGCGCACTCGCCAGGGATTGAGACTTTAATAAACGTGATCTCGAGAGGCGGCCGTTTGCCCTTTGGAATACCAGGTAGTTTTTTATATGCGCTGCGAACGAGGGGAAAGAGGAAGAGGGGCGATGAAGAAGGCGAGGAGGATGGAAAGTGCGGCGGCCAAAGCCGGCGTTTAAACATCGGCTCCATAGACTTTGTAATAAAATGTTTGCTGCGTCGGCCATGCGTATGTGATTATATATATATATATATATATATATATATATATATATATAGTTTTCTTGGTGGAATGCGGTGGACGAGAGACGCACGCTTGAAAAGTTTCAATGATTATACAAGCCCGCGCATCCCGTATATATATATATATATATATATATATATATATATTACACACACACACACACACACACACACACGAAACAATCATCCTCCATTCGGTTCATTCAGTGTGAATATATATGAATATGTATATACTAAGTAGCTATACGCGTTTATCGATGCACATTTGCACATAGAATCTCTCCGCGGTTGAGACGCTGTGGATTATTATTATTATTAGTATTATTACTGGTCCACGTCGCCGCGTGACGTGAGCGAAGAAGTTCCTGTATGTACATATATATATATATATATATATATATATATATATATATATATATATATATGCGAAAGAACACTCGGGGTTTATAATATATAGGGATTATTGAGATTTTATTGATTATTGCACGAGCTGTGTATGTTTTTAACATGCATATGCAAGTCGCGCTATAAAACTTTTGGTTTTAACTCTTCATGCTTTGGGTGTATAAACGAGGGGGAAGTTGAAAAACGTTCTCCCTTGGGATTGATAAAGCTATATATATATATATATATATATATATATATATATACCAAAGATTTTATATTCGGTTGTTAGTGTCTTTAATATAAATATACTTATTTTGCATTTGTATATAGATACCAAATGCACGAAGAGACTCTGATTGCTTCTGCAAATATTTCTCTTTAAATGTAGTGAAAGAAAAGGGCAGCATTTTAAAATTTTGCTCTGCAGTGTAGTACGGCGGTTTCGGACACGTACCGAAATTGCGGTTCTTCTTCAAAAAAGTTCATTCACCTATCGCGCATTAACTTCCGTTGAAAATCACAAGCGCATACTTAAATATATATATATATATATATATATATATATATATATATATATATATAGGGAGTAGACGACCACCGCCAAAATACACTTAAACTCCAATTTCGTACTGTCCATTCGTTCATAATTATAGAATTCGAGGGACGAATGAACTGGGTCGTTACGGAGAGCACGTTATAATTCCGACATTAAATGCGGCGCAAATAGGAGAAGAAGGAAGTGTAAAATTTTAATCGCCGGTTTTACGCCGCCCACGGTAAAACGGAACGCGCGACAGCCCGGTATTATTTGAGCATGTCGCCGTGACGTTTTTAAGAATTCTTTAAAGACACGGATAATTGCGCGGGGGGGGGGGACCGCCAGTAAGCATGTATTACGCGCAATAATTTATTTTCACGACGTAATGCCTAATTACGAGCGAGCGTTTTGGGCAGCCCTCTAATAAACGTTGTTGTTACACATTCGCCCTCTTATATTTATGTGCTCGTATCCGCATATCCACTTTGAGAAATTGCGATACACGATTTTACTTACAAGCCATGTATGGTATAATAATAAGTGCGAATTATAAGTTTTCTTTTTATGCGCACCAAGTCGCATCGAAACCTCTTTCAATTGTTTCCAAAGACGGTTGCGCAAAATCGTTGAGCAAGTTACCGACTGCACTCTGTCACATCCGTATTAATTACAAAACGTCGCGGTGCAATCGCTTTGAAACCCACGGTGTGCAATATTAATTTAAGTATATAGTAATATATATATATATATATATATATATATATATATATATATATATATATAGCTGCTTAAGAAGAAACGTTTTTTTTTAACCTGCAAACGTTCGAATGTAGAGGATATTACGCCTTTTAAGAAAGATAAAAAAAAAATCATTTCTTATTGGTAGATTTTTTTTTTTTTGATTTTCATTCTCACGCGATCGACGTATCATTTACGCGATCTTCTAATTTTATGTAAACACCCTTGTTATATCAGGATTTTTTTTTTCTCTTTTTGTTCGCAAAGAAGAAGAAATAGCGATCCAGCGACTCGACTCTTCTTACGACTCAGGCGGCCGATGGCGCAACGGAGAGAGCCACGGAAGAGATCGCATCGCGATCGCATTTTGCTAATTTCCATTCTATTATGCAGATTTGAGACGACGGTGCCTTTTGAGGCGCGCGTGGCCTCGATTATTTCGCGCAATTTTATGCCTCGGCGGCTCAGCGCCACACCGACGATTTTATCCACGGCTTCCGGGATATTCGCGTCGATGGGAATTCCCGAGGGCTTCTTGTCTGATCCGCGGACACGTTTAAATCCATTTATCCAATTATAAACTGTTGCAAATAAGAGGGGCAGCTGTGTCGTGTGCCGCATCAAACTTGGCGCTTCTCTCCCTTTTCCCGTTAAGCGTTTTCACTAGAAGCGTTTAATTAACCGCTCTGAAAACTTAATTTTTTTGTTTTTTTTTTTTTTTTTTTTTTGAAAGACAATAAATATTGCTTAGTTTACTTGGCCATAAAAACAAAATAATCGCCACTCAATGAGAGTGCTTGCTATTTAGCCGGATACCTATAGTAAGTTTAGAAAGTCTTATTGGCATTAGCGTTCTATTGCTCTTATATAGAACTGGAAACGACCGGAATAAAATTTGACAATTACTGTATCACGGCGATAAAAGTTTATTATGCTCTCATTCTATAGCATCGATCGAAGCGCCCATGATGGTGAAAATATCCTGAGCTCTTGGATTATTTATGCACGCTAGCCTTGGAATTTTTTAAAAAAGACTATTCTGTTTGCCGTCCATTTAATTATGGACGCAATGTTGAAAAGACATTTGTCACTTTTATACTTTTTGAATTAATCTACGTAGAATATATCAGAGAACGAAATAGATAATACGTTTTAAAAGAATGAACTACTTTCGTATTATTACTATTTCTGTCTTATGTATGCATTCTGATAAGCCTCTGAAGACTCGAGCTTTAGCGCACGTTGCACCAAATTTTACATTATTTTGGTCAACTCTACGTAAATTGGTTATTTATAACTAAAAGAGTTATAATTTTGTCACGCAGTCATCGCATCCTACTGCATTAATGAGTATAAAATGTATCTATTTTAACCAAATTATTGCCACACATCGATATAGATCTTTTAATTATAGGCTACATGTATTTTTCTAAATTAATTCGATAAAACATATGCTATTCCTTCCGAGGGCTCGATCCATTTTTAACCGCTAGAGGAAAATACGGGGCATAGGTACAGAGAGTTAATAGCTTTAAAAAAAAAGGCGTGCAATGCATTATACTATATACACAGCTTGTAAGTTCGTCACCCATTTTTGATCGAATTATAAATCGACGCAAGTCGCCAATAAGGTGGACGGCCGTCGGCGTGCAACCAGGTTTATATCTATATATATATATATATATATACATACATATATATATATATATATACATATGTATATAACTAATATGTGCAGCGAAACCACAGCGATCCCGCGGATTAAATAATAAAAGGCTCGCGCTCGGCCGAGTTCGGACGATTACACACTTGGTTGCGCTTGGTCCGCTTCCGAGCTCGCTCTTGCAAAAGTGGATATATATTATATATATATATATATATATATATATATATATATATATATATATATATAGTACATCATCGCGCACGCATGCACACACAATAGATTTACACCACTGAGCGTGTTTTCTCTGTGCGGTGCTGTATAATACGCGATGCCTTTTCCTCGGCTACTATATTATATATATATATATATATATATATATATATATATATATATTTCGCATCACAATATATATATATTTTTTTGATATGTATATATCATTTGTGCGGCTTGGTTCTATTTTCTGCGCATTTGGCTTTGTGTTTTGGACGCGACCATGCAGTTTCTCGTCTATACGTTCGTTCCCATTTTACGCCCTTTTTTATCTTTTACAGACGCTCGAATTTACCGTTCGGTTATCGACTGCAACTACATACCTATATATATGTGTATCGGCCGTAGAAGGTCGAATACAGGAGTATATTGAAGAATAGCCGACAGGAATTCGAAGCGCTTTTTGCATTTTTTCATTAGAAAGTGTACGGTTTTTCTGAACTGTTATTGAAGGAATTATTCGCTTATTCATACGAAAGGCACATCTGAAATCTTAAGTTATAAATTTACTGCTTAGATTTAATCATTAAGAAACCGAAGAGAGCATTTTTTTTATGAAAAATATCCGATTCTATTTTTCGATGCAAGTTTAATAAAGAGGCCGAAAGAAATTCAAAAGCATACACGTGTCACGAAGATAAATGACCAAGGTAATAGTTTAAATAAATTGCTTCATTTAAGATTCTAAACAAATTATTCATTGACACGATGCCCATTGTTCGAAGTCTGTTTAACAATTCCGTCGTTTATGCCCCCTTACGATTCTATCGATAATATCGGTAGAATTACGGAAAAGTCGTCCCCTTCGATTTCTCCAATTTTGAAAAACGTTTCTCTGCATTAGACATGAGCGCGGCGAGCGGAGAGCAAAGTAACCTAGATTTTAACAATGCTTTCTATATATTTCAATTATACTGACAAGTTTGGGACCACGTTAATGTTAGATCCAAGTATGATCTACGCAAATTATTTATTATTAAATCTCACCAATGCTTAATTTAAGTAGCTTGAAGGATTAACTAATTTTAATTATAATTTTAATTTTTTTCATCTATATATGCAATTTTTACTATATTTACTATAGATCTTTTTATAGCTGATGGTATTTCTTGTAGACTGTATTTCTTCTAAGAACTTTGGCAGTACTTCAGAAAAGGTGTTTTCGTACCAACTAATAAGCAGCAGGATCGTCTTCATTAATTTCATCATTCTTTTAAATTATGATTACTTATATTTCATTTGTATTCGGCAAGATAATCAATTTTCAATGAAAATTTTTATATCTTTAATCTATAGAGAAAATCCAAAAAGGCATATAGTAATTTAAATGTAAAGAATATTCTAGCGTAATTTTTATTTGAAATTCTAAAACTTTTTAAATCGAATACACTTCATTATTTTAATTTTTTTTATTACATGATATTCTTAAATAATATTTCGGATAGAAACTTTTTTAAACATACACTTTTGGCCAAATTTTTACATAATAAATTTTTTTAAACTTAATATCTTGTTACTGTTTGATAATTGTCGAATATCAAATGAAACTTCATTATTAAATTGAATTTTTTTTAGATTTTTCAATAATAAAATTAACAAGATTATAAATTATCGAAATAGAAAAAAAAATAGAGGAGGACGCATTATCGATGGCTAAATTAGCGCTAACAATCGCAATTGGCCGAATTCACAAAGAAATTGTTCAACCCTTCCGGTACATTTTCAAAATCTTGCATATTTTATTTATAATAGTACGAAAGCTGTTGCCATAAAAGCCGAAGCTCGAGGTGCATTAGGTTTTTTATACGATCGTACATCAGAGTTGGGTTACAGCTCATTTTCGTAAAAGAAGCTCTCTATACGCGCATTAAATATCGATGCTCCGTCCTTGCTTGCAAAATCCGCAAACGTGTATCAGAGTGCTCGGACTTTTAATTTTTGTTAATTTTTGATCGCTGCACTTTTTTAATTAAAAAAAAAAAATAACAGTCCCAATAGATGTACGTTATAGAATTTCAGTTACAATAGATTGTAAGGATCCTTTAAATTGGTTGATCTAAACGTGTTCCAGGTAATGAAAGAGACAGGTCGTAAAGGATTATATTCTCATGTTTTATTTGCAATTAATTAATAATAAAACATTTCAAACAGAAACCACTTTCTCTTTCTATCTAACAAATAAAAAAAAAAAAAAACAAACAATCGCGCTCGCTTCTCCAAGACGGTGGTAATCAAATTTTTACGATCCTCCCACCGCCGTCGTATGGTAAAATTTCTTATACATCAATTTAAAAATAAATGTTGTATTCGTCGAGTTTTATACGGGCGTCTATATGTGTTTTTGCAGATAAAAACTAACTTTCCCGGGAATACCGTTGAAAACGCTAGAACAATTATAATCGCGATAACTCCTCCACAATCTATTATCTCCTCCTCCTCGTCTCTACGTCGCATCGCCGTCCATAGCCAACGAAATCAGCACCTAATACTGGGCGTCAAATTATATATATATATATATATATATATATATATATATATATATATATATATATAGAGAGAGAGAGAGAGAGAGAGAGAGAGAGAGTTATACGTGTACCCCGTGCACCGAGAGATACCACAGCTCGACTATATATATATATATATGAAAGAACCTGGATAATTACAATCGAGCTGTGGGAGCGCGAGCACGTGGGGATATATTATATAGAAAAGGGCATCGGCTCCTCGACCGAGCGTGACTGCGCGTACGTGCACCAACGTACTGAGCCCTCGATTCCGGATTGTAAGAGGAGTAAGTGTGTGTGTGTGTGTGTGTGTGTGTTGTATAGTGGTGTAGAGGCAAGGGCATACGGGAGGATCTTCGGTCAGCGAGGAGTTGGGAAAATGATTGAGATTGCCGTATATGCAATTTGATCTTTGCTACTATAATCCCTCCCGGTTCCTTCGCTACGGAGCTCCGTATCTCATCCGTGTCCGATACGCGCTGCTCGCCCCTTTAGGGGGTTCTGCGCACGTGGACTTCTCGGCCTGGATTTTCGGGATGGAAAAATGGAGAGCTTTTAAATTGGATTCGCCCGGAGATTGGCCGGCAAGTGGAGCAATTTGATTGTTCAAAGATCGCAATTGCACAAATGCTTCCGTGGTTCGTGTTCTGCTGCTTGCCGGCTTGGGCCAACGTCGGTTTTTCATAGTTATCAATTTGAGGAGGAGACAAAGGGGAAGCAGATGGGAAAGAGTCGTTTTATCAGCGCTCGATATTACGGTGCGTAAACGGAAAACTGAGTGCAAAAATAACAGCGTATAAAATTGTTACGTTATTGTACGGAGATCGTTTATGGAATAACGGCTCGGAGATTGTCTAATTTACCGATCGAATTTCGTCTTCGAATGAGCATTTTCCAAAGTTATAACTCTGAATTTTATGGTGAAAAGCATTAAAAACTTTGTATATAATAACATATAAATGACGATGTATAAAACAGTAGAGAGTTTTGAGATCTACCTACAATAAAGTTTTTACATTCCATATGTTTTTCTTTAAAACTAGAATTTTATGAGCAAAATTAAAGATTAAATAGTACTTGTATCATGTATCATCTGAGCAGCGGGGTAGATGCCTGACGTATCGACTGTAACTTGGGTGATTACAGTAGCTGAAAACGCTTATTGTTCATTGCGTTTTTCTTGATAATTATTAGTTTTACAGCAAAAATAGATAAAACATAAAAAATTCATTTGAATAGAATCTACAACTGTTGTTTCAACAATTTTTTTCTAAACTCAAAATTATTCCTTAAAATTTGGTTTTTATCATTTATACAAAGGTTGGATGCCTGGTGCGGCCACATCCAGATTAGGTGCCGCAGCGGACGGTCGCTCCACTATTCAGTACATTCAATGGAATCATTTAATCAAATTTTCGGCTGAGGAGAAATTGGTCACTAAAATATGTCGCTGGCTCCCGGACTATTACGGAGCTTAAAAAAAAGAGGATTCGAATTTGCCGTGGAGGTTTTCGCACCGTTTTGCACATGCAAAGATAGATAATGCCATCTATAAAATACCAGGTGAGTTAATAAAATCACTAATTGGGCACAAAAAACATACACTCACACAAAAATTGATGTGGCAAAATAAATGACGAAAACAGTGGTGTCATAATTTTAGAAATTGAAATGATATATGGGATTTTGCTTTATAGTATAATAGAGAAGCGATGTTGCTCAATACTTCTTTTTCTAATTAAAGATGATAATAAGATACGTTACTGCATTATGAAAAGTTCCAATTATAAGATCGTTGGAGATAGCACGAGTCTATATTTTGCTTCAGTGTTAACTGATCGAATTGTAGCAGCGATCGTCGGCAGGAGTAATGGCTGAAAAAAAATATTCCATAGACAGGGTAATCGCGTCTTGAGAGTTAATCGAGAAAAATATGACCATAGAGCTAAACGGGTGGGAAACAGGAAAGGATTTTCAGGTTGACATAAATTGAAATTACGGGATTGGGTTGGTTTGCGGATGGTATAATATATGTGTGTGTGTGTGTGTGTGTGTGTGTGTGTGTGTGTGGTGTGTGTGTGTGTGTAATGTTTACACGTTTATATGATAAATACATACAAAAGTTACAATGCGTAGGTTAGTTACGTATTTGTAGTTTACATTGGAATGATAATGCGTAACATCATATCGATTAAAACGACTTTCGATCTATTGCGGCGAGTTCTGTCTTTTAACGAAGAGACAAACACGACTAATTTATACACATTCGTTATAGTATTTACATACACAGTATGATGAAATGCAGACGCCGTCGTTTCCTATGCCCGCACGTCATCTCATCGATGTGACTATTTGTAAAACCAGTTTATCTATTAAGTCGAGATAAAAAAAAACTTTTTGGAAGTGGCATCAAAGTTTTTTCACGAAATATCCGTATGCAAAAAAAAAAAAAAAAAAAAAAAATAAAGCAAGCCACGGGTAGTAATACATTGCACTCCAAAGAAAAAAAGTTCCGCGTCGCAGTCTGTAAAACTGCTGTAGAATAATTATTATCCTCGACGCGAGAGTAAAAAAGTCTCGTACTAATAAAACGCCATCTACATACATACTCTTCGACGTATCTACAGATAGTTCGCCCAATTTTAATATCCATCATTCATCGTTAGCCAGTTGAAAACGCCCGCCTGGCTGATCTAATATATATATATATAACTTGCGACTCGTCGTCCCTGGATGGATTCATCGTCGTTTCTAAAAAAAGATCGCGGGGTGCGTGCGGAGAACCGGCGGAGGATCGCTGGCCTACGATCACGTTTGACTTGTTTCATCCGAAGGAGATTCGTCGGAGAGTTGGTTGTTGGAAAAGGGCGCTTGGTACATTCAAGGGAATCCGTATTACGAGGCGTGACGTAATTTCCGAAACGTACATCGGGACTTGGACGGAACAGGCGATTTTTTTTTATTTTTTATCCTTCTTGAAAGAACATCCGTGCATAACGATCGATAATTTTCGAGCCGCTAGCTCCCGGGGACTGTTCAAAGTATCCACGCTACTATATCCATCCCGCATATCTTTCGAGATCTTTCAGTGGTAAGCTTTAAATATATACGTGATTATTAAGGACGAAATGATCTGCAAGGTCAATTTGTAATTTATATTCGCTATCGGCAGATTAGTACACCCATCGAACCTTGTAAGTATATATATATATATATCAGAAAAATTGCGTTCAAATTCGTACTTTCATTGAAATACTCTGGCACTTCACCCGCTCCCCGCCAAGCCTTTGTCGAGCCCTCTAGCACTGAATTCGCGCGCTAACGATCGGACGTGCATATACAGAGGAGCGTTGAGCTTTTCAATTTAACGATCGCGCGTTATTATTTTTCTCCCGATCCCCGAGAGGTCAGTGGTAGCCGCTCTTATACAGGCATCGTCTTATGAGACTTATCAAAAGAGGCCTTTTAACAATCGCTAACATTCATGCGTAAACTCACTTTATATATATATATATATATATATATATATATATATATATATATATAAGAAAGTACATGGGAATCGAAGTCGCGCGGGCACCCATCAAACGGGATAAAAATTCGTTTTACGGCTGGCCCGCGATGTAAGGAGTGGAGCGCGCCCACATTAATAGGCATACGAGAAAAACTCGTCCCCTCTCTCACTCTCACTCTCTCCATTAAAATCTCCATCTGATGCCATTATATCGCCAGCTATGCACGCGCAGCGGCCCATCAAAAAGCCAATCTGCCCATGTGAGCCCGATAACCATCTCTCTCTCTCTCTCTCTCTCTCTCTCTCTCTCTCTCTCTCTCTCTCTCTCTCGTTCTCTCTCTCTACCCTATTTATACTATTTCTCTCATCTTTTATTTCCCGTGCACATATAATATATTATATTTATATTTATATACGTATAATATATTTATCACACATATAACACAGTTATTAGTAAAAAATATATATATAAAATAAGGAAACAATGAAAAGTTCACGCGTTCACTCGGCGAGATATATAACAAGAGATACATAATGAGGGAAAGGGATCGAAAAAAACTCGCGGAAGCGTTAACTCGATCAGTCGCGGGGTATCGACGCCCACACAAACCCGGACAAGCTTTTATCCGAATGAACGCCTCTTTGCGTTCACTGTACTCACGACATATATATCTATATGTATATATATAGATCTAAGCGGGAGGAAAGGGGAGGGACCTTCGAGCAGCGAGAGCGGGCGTGTCGTATGGGGGCCGCTGGTGGATTATCTAATAGTGAGAGAGTGCGAGAAATCCGCGGGAGCTTGATTAAGCGCGGGACTCGCGGTTCGGTTCGATGGAAATTCGAAGATAAATTGAATCGATTGCGGATAATGTATATATATATATATATATATATATATATATATATATATATATATACGCGAATCGATTTGGGAGATGGGCGGAGCGAATCAAATTGGTATTATATGATTGTTGGTTAATGGAAACGATCGATGTCTGCACAATTTCTTACAGATATAAGAAAGTTTAATATTTTTCTTATCCCGATGATTTAATTTTCATTTTATATAAATATTATATTATACTTACTTTGATTCCCAGTCGTACAGTTCAATGAAATGTTTCGATAAATAACAATATTGTGTAATTGTTGGAAAATAGAAACCGTGGTTCAATTTAACATGGCAAGAGCGACTTAATGATATGTTTCTTGTATAAAAAGAAAATACATTGCAAGGTGCGTTAAGATTTGAGGAAAAAAAATCTGGAAAGCAAATAGAAAAATCCTGCAATAACGACGAGCTGCAATCCATATCAAGCAATATTCACATACAAGAAATAGTAAGAAGGCCCATTGGCAGGGAGAAAATGTAATGTATGTAAGCGATTCTTGTTTTTTTTTTTTTTTAGTATTACAAAGGTGAAAACATTTGATTTTTTAATGACTATAGACTGCGCTTGATAACAAAATCCCGGCTTACCAAACTTTCTTCGTACAACTATACATTACAAATATTAAACGTGCAGATCCAATTACTGCGGTTTATCAAAGCCTCGTTAGCACAAATTCAAATACTCGACGATTTTACAGGTGTGTATATGAATGATATTGAAAGTTCAAATATTAAATGACCGAGGAATTATTTGTTCAATTTTAGCGCTTGAGGCTCGAATGGCTTACGAATTGAATTATAATTCCTGAAAGTATTTTCGTTCCTCTCCCAATTGCAAAATTACTTCATATAATGGTTGATTGAGGGGAATTCAATAGGATTCCGGACGAGAGTTTAATGAAACTTAAAGACGCGTGTATTTAATATTGTTAGCGTACACGTAAAAATATGCTGCATGCATAAAGGAGGTATGCGCGCCGCGCGAAGTTTTCGTTACCGGTTTTCACGCGCACATCGATGCGAGCAAAGTTAGCTAATAATTGGCATATGAAGTATGGCCAGCCTAATGGAAAATCTTTCATTTATAAAACACCGGTATAATAGAGTGAAATAGGACGCTCGTTTAAAAAATGTGGCAGAGACTGAGAAATTTTTTTTTTTTCTAGTGATTTTCTATTAAAATTTGTGGAAGTTTGACCATTTTCGAATAATATCCCGTTACGTCGTACGATTTCACGTAAGAATTTCTTCTACTTATTCCGAACCATCTCCCAGTTTTTCGCAAAATCTCCGCCCGTAACTCATCCGGTCGCGTGCCGGGCCTCGCCGCAATAATTCGGCAAGCATCGCGCGAAACCTCGACGCTAATTATCTCGATCGATCGCGTTTCGATATTATTTCGATGCAATAAACACTCGGCGGCTGCGACGCGACTTCGTCAACGGTCCGGCGCCAGTAATATATAATGCGCGCGGAAATCTCACGGAGCGAATGCACGAATACAATGGAATGAAGAGAGAGGGAGAGGAAATATAATCGTTCACGAGAAGCGCCGAGTTGGATTCTATATCAGTCATTCAATTGATAGATTATTCGAACATTCGTTGCTTATCCCGAGATAAGGATGGAGGAGGGGGGCAGCTCGATATCTCTTCGCCGACATTTTCGAACTCGTTGATATAAGTCTATTTTAGGCGCCGATCAATATTTTTGGACTTATATATATATATATATATATATCGAAGCATGAGCAAATTTTCTCTCTAATATCGAAATTTGGGATGTAGCTATTGATAAAAGACAGATTTACTCGTTAAACTTTAAACCAAGCGCCATTTATTCACAAATGAAGTAGGGAGTGATAAATAGATACATTCTAGCATAACTTACGTCTAGGACTACTTCTCACTCAATACATTATACTTTACATAATGCATGCCTATGTATAGGCAAAAATGATTTTTTATCCTTCTCTCTCTCTCTCTCTCTCTCTCTCTCTCTCTGTCACTGAAATAAATCTAAATAATCGTCCTCGACGCAATTCTTCTTACAAATATCAAAACACGACGAAGTGCAGTCCCAAAGAAAACTATAGGCCAGAAACTGCATTTCTTATTTTTGCGCGAAAGATATTGGCGCGATTTGTAATATAATATACATAAGTCCGATTTAGTACAATTCATAATTTAGCGTCTAAAGCTTATATGAATTGACGTCTATGCTTATACGAATTAATCGTTATGATTATACTTTTTGACGCTGTAATCGTCGATTTCAATACGAGCAGAGATAATACACGTGAAAAGTTTCGATAAATATCGAAAAATCTTGATTAATAAATTGATGTAAAAAATAAAAAAATAAGAAACAAACAAAGAAACGAAGCGAGATGTATGAAAGTTATAAAAATATTTTATAACTCGCGATATTCGAAGAAAATTATGCGACCGTTTCCGAACGCTCGGTCACCTCGTAAAATTCCTTGGCTTTTCAATCCAAAGAATTTTGAGATAGCGAAAAAGGTCGTTTGCTTTTCGTGATAAATTATTATAAAAGCTTTCGAACGAATTTTTTTATTGCTCAACGTTAGGTTTATTATACACACATATATACTCACGAAATGGCATATAAGCACAATCAATAGAGCTAACGTGTAACGCCCAAAGCAAACTTACCTGAAACAAAGAAAATTGAAAAATTATTATTAAATAACAAAAGTGACATATACTACCGATATAATTTTAATTTTGGTCATAGCTACTGAAATATATATGTATATATTATATTATGTAGTGCAATAGAAAATTAGATATATAATCTCAATATATATATATATATATATATATATATATATATATATATATATAACTTTTGTTGATAGGTGCAATATTTTTAAATCATTTGGTAAATTACTGTGAAGTCTAATGGGAACAATGTAACTATTCTTATTAATAACCATTTTCTTTACCCTAGGTAAATTGAAAATATTATTTCTACTGAAACTTTTTCCTGCAATAGAATTTTTTTTCAGTTCATGATAGTAATATGTCAGAGAAGACAGGGAAAAAGTTGGAAAAATAGTTAGACCATCATATTTTCTTTAACGGTATGGTTTTGAAATACTAGTTTTAATTTACGCTGTTATAAACTTTGACAAGTGCATAATATAAAGTAATCACAGTTATTATTTTTGCAAATTTTGAAAAAGACATAAAACAAATACTTAGTTTTTTAAATCATACTCTCTATTGAATCACTAAATATCATTCTACAATCAAAAATTATTCTAAAGTATTTTGTGTTTTTAACTCTTTTACAAATGATATTGCTTATATGAATATTCAATTTTGGATATACTATTATAGCAGTGTATAAATTATATTGAAATATAGAAAAACAGTTTATAATAAAAAAACTTATTTTTCTAAGATGAAATATTATTTGTTCCATACGTATTTCATGAATATTTATTTAATATATATAAAAATATCTAACGTTGCGCGTATTTCGGCTATGTTTTTTTTCCGCACCGTAAACAATAAAAAAATCTCTTTGCACGCGTGCTCCGGCATACAAGAAAAGAAATACGCAGGGGACGTGGGTAAACAATATATTTGCAACAAAATCGCAGCACTCTATCTTCGAGGACGAGATGTCATTCTGTCCTCTATAAAATAGATTAAAATTTGTGCTCTCCTGGTTCTTTTCGTACATGTGTATCTATGTATATATATATATATATATATATATATATATATATATATATATATTGTTGCAGCGCGGTGAAACAATTACCGCGGAACACTCCGCCCCCTTCCCCTCAGCTCTTAAACCAACGAGTTATAAAAAGCAGCGTTGATTAATTAAAAGAATGAAAAAAATTTAGTGCGGCTCCCGCGCTATACCGACGGTTACACACACACACACACACACACACACACACACACACACACACACACACACACACACACACACACGCGCGCGCGCGCGCACACACATACAGTGGCAAGCGCCATCGTTTCAATTCTCTCTCGCTAAAAGAGCTCGTTTTACTTCCGGGGAGCTGACGCGCGGAGCGGTCGTGGCGGATGGCGGGAGGGGGCGGAGACGGAGGAGACACTCGCAAACGAGCGCAACCCGATCGTTTACGAGCTCGCCGTTTTCCGCGTGCAATAATTGGGGTTAATTTTCCGTGTGTGCATCAAGTTGGCGCCGCTCGCGAGAACGCTTCGCCTCGTTGTATTTGATATATATATATATATATACATATATCGTCGTGCTTTTCACGCATATGCGGTTGGCAGAGAGCTTTAGAAATGTGATATAAAGGTGTCTCTCTTTCTCTCTTCTCTCTCTCTCTCTCTCTCTCTCTCTGTGTATGTGTGCGTGCGTGCGTGTGCGTGCGTGCGTGCGTGTGCGCGCGGGCGCGCATCTAGATGGAAAGGGAAGTTGCGGACATTCCTTTATAGGGGGCGATAATTCGCGTCTGTACCATTAAATTGCATCAAACGCTGGATATATATATATATATATATATATATATATATATATGTATGTATGAATGTATATATGACATAGATTCGATAGAACTTAATGAGACTCCGACACCGTTTTCTTTTTTCTTGCGAAGGAAGTAAATTTTATACGAGGATTTTAATTTATTTTTAAAATATACAATTTCTTCCGTAGCTTGTCTTATTATCTCATTTTATAGAAAATAACAATATGTGTGATTAATTTATGGCAT
This sequence comes from Sycobia sp. Sy_11, assembly GCA_018907035.1. NCBI lineage: Eukaryota > Metazoa > Arthropoda > Insecta > Hymenoptera > Epichrysomallidae > Sycobia > Sycobia sp. Sy_11. The sequence goes on from JACCIC010000288.1 coordinate 195,342, forward strand.
TTACAGAAAATTCGGGAATCAATGGTGAATATAGGATATTGTTAATATTTCTATGTATAATTATCACTCCGTCATAGGAACTTTTATTTTTTCTTTTTATAAACAAACTGTGTCGATTGTTTGAAAAGCTCATATAACCAAGATTATTGCAAAAAAAAAATGTAATCTGAAAATTCAAATAGCTAATATGTTTTTGAAAGGCACCGGAAATGAAAATCGTTCTTTATTTTATCTTTAACGCGTTTGAAAACACAGCCACGTCAGTCGCGGAGTGTTCGAAGTTCATAATACATATATCTATATATATATATATATATATATATATATATATATATATATATATATATATTTATATATATGATGCAGTAATGAGTCAATGCGGAAAATTTATCAGTAAAATACGGTTATCCAGTGTGTGGGATTCGAATTGCTAACAGCAGATTTTATATGTAGCATATATAGTTTCTATTTTTATTTGAACAAAAAAATGTGAATAATTTAACTTTCTAATATATATATATATATATACATAGTTAAGCCAGATTTTCTCCAGTTCGTACAAAACCGAAAGATCATTATAATAATCGGGTTACCCGCGCCCATAACTTTATCAATATAAAATCGCCTTATTCTACCTGGATTAAATTAATTAAATTTCGCTTAATAATATCAAAATAACGCGTACGCGGGAATGCATATCAATTAAAAGTAGAGGGTTAAATTCGATCTCGCCCTAAATTTTAATTAACGACCGAGCAAGAAAATAAATTTATATTACCGGTACATAATCATTATACGCCTTTCGGTTTTCAATTACGGACTCCTCGAGCATTCGTGTATAATCTAAATCTAGAAATATTAAAATCAAAATTAATTTGTTCTGTTCTGTTTCCGAAAAAATTTATTCGCTGCCTGAGTGATACGTAATATCGAATTATACGTGTGAACCGGTTTTACGCGCGTTCCGCAAGGATTCAACGCGTCGAACTGTCCGTTTTGAATGCTCGATTCCAATACGCGTCCAGCATTTTCCCTTTTTACAATGCGAACACTTTCGATTGCGCCGTAGCGATAATAAATTACGGTTGATAAATGTAATAAATTGACGAGAAATTTATTACACTTTTTTAATTCTTGTATAAATTTAATAAATGTCCATTTACTTAATAAGACGTCGTCAAATATAGAATGGTAGGCATATATTCAACTTCGATAATTCACGTCTTATGCGATTAGATGTTAAAAGTCGTTACGTTAATATAAATGTACTAAGCATAACGGGAAAGGCTCGTAATTCTTGTCAAGAAAACAATTCCTATAACGATCAATTCGATGGCTCTTCTGGACCTTTTGTGTGGAAAATGTGCCGTTTTACATTGTATCGAAACAGTAAATTTTTGAAAATTTTATTGAATCATCAACCCTTATATATTTACTTTCTAGTTCTGTATTTCGTCGCTTGGTTTTTAACGAAAATTCGCCAGACTATTTGGAGAGAGATTTTTTTTTCTTGAAATCATCGCGTACCGGTGATAAAATAGCAATAACGTTCTCATTTCTACAATGTTTGATAAATTATTGCTCGATTAACTATGGTGCTAAGGATTTAATGTTTACTTATGAAATATAAGTAAAAGTCGCATTCTTTGCTCAATTGGTAAACAAAAAAAAAAAAAAAAAAAATTGACTTCTGCCGTCTGTTGATCTATAGGCTAGATTTCCGAGTTTCCCCCCTGGATCGTGCATTATTACCTCCTCCCACAATTGCACAAAACTCGATACGTTTCTTATTATACCTGTTTATGCGACAAGCGTGCTAATTTTGCTCCCTCCCCCCTCCCCGTCTTCGCTTCTTAGCCACCGGTAAATTGACCATTATATTCCATCTCTCGCGCCGCCGCGAACAATGGGCAAGTCGATCCGGGTCACTCGAGGACACGCATTGCCAACCCCACCCCCCATCCCCCCTTCCCCGCATTACACCTCATAGCGACAAACCGCCAAGTCGACGCACCCCTGTCAATGTGCGTGTGTGTGTGTGTGTCGGAAACTGCGAAATACCTCTCTCTCTCTCTCTCTCTCTCTCTCTCGCTCTCTCGCTCTCTCTCTGCCTCTCACTCCACGGGCGAGCTGAAATCGAGCCAATGCGTATTAACTAGAACGTAGGTGTACCTCGTAGTATTGCCACTTGTTCCCGCGAACGTCGTGGCAATGTCAGCGCGGTTTTTGACGTCGGTAATCCAGTTTTGCAGAGAGAGAGAGAGAGAGAGAGAGAGAGAGAGAGAGAGAGGGGGGGGGTCAGTCGGCGGAGATGTACACCCGACAAGCGAAATTGGTCGGTCATAGGGTAGCTGGACGTAAAACGACCAATGGTTATACGCATGAGTTCATGCTCGGCATAACAGGCATTACGTCAGAAATTCTTCGGGAAGCGAATATAAGTAAAGACGAATTCATATGACAAAAATAATATGATATCATAATGATAAAAATAATAATAACAATAACAATGTACCATAGATTGGGAAAATTATCTGTATTCTTCTATAAACTAATGAACTATCTATACGGGTCCATCTATAAAAGAATTTAATGGTCCTTGCTGAAGAGTCACTTTTTTGATTGACGGTAAAGAAAAAAATTTACGACCCATTTACCTACATAAATGATGAAAAACAACGTATTTTAGATTATTTTATATATATATATATATATATATATATATATATATATATATATCCAAAACCAATTTTTTCGCAACCTCTATGCAAGTATTTTATTTTATTTTTTTTATTACGTTCGAGCGTTTTCTCGATGTGAAAGTCAATTTTTTGGGCTCCGGTCAAATTTTGCTTCGAAAGTGTTGAATAATAAATTCTTCAATGTGAAAAAGTTTATGTGTGTTGCGCGTTTATCAAAAGCCATCATTAGTGCGATTCTCTGTAAAATGGAAATGAAATTGGAAAAGTACATCGGTTATTACATGTTTGATGTTACACACACACACACACACGCGCGCGCGCACACACATTTTCAAATCCGATTCTATACGACCACGATAAAGAGGAGTCTAGGAACTGTCGCGCATCTCGGCCTCCTCCGTCCATATCCTATTCCGTACCTTGTGGATCGACCCGCGAAGTCGCCTCGCGTCCGCGACAACGGGCTACGAAATTAAATTTCCATTCTTATCGGGCATCCTCTATCGTTGCAGAAGTGCCATACATTTTATACCGAACAAGAATCGTACTCTGACCTACTTCTGGTGAGCGGCGGGCCGGGGGAGGAGGAGGAGGAGGAGGCTTCGCGGACGCGGCCGCGATTGGAGCGCCGTCTCTGGGTCAGGTGGAGCACTTTTCACCTTCCTCTGGTGTGTATATATATATATGCTGCGCGGAATATTATTCGCTGTATTATAACCGAGATTATCGTCAATAAGAGCGCTGGTATTTTTCTTTGCAGTATTAATCATGGGAAATTCACACGGGCTCCTTGAGTTTTTGTTTTATGCGCATTATTACGTACCAGTTGAATTTCGACGAAATCGTCATTAACAAACGGGGGATTTTCTTCGATATGTGTGTGCGCGCGCGCGCGCGTGCACGTGTGTGTATACGCGAGTGTACGCGCGCGTACCTGAGCGATATTCGTATACACTTCAACATTTACTGTTACAATAAATGCTATGCCGCGCCATGTAGAGATTGGAAGTCCGATAGTGTTATAATAAATAAAAATTTATTTCTACTTCAATCGTTATTCTTTCAATTGATGTACTTTAAATAGTAATAAAAAATTTGGAAAACTCGACACATGAGAATCCTTCCGCCAAGAAATCACAAATTCGAGAGAGCGAGAAAGCGACTTGGCAGGTTTCACGATGCTAAAGGAACATTGAAAGGCTTTGAAACGGAATAACATTGAGACCTACGAATATCCGATACCAAAATAAAAATAAATATTTTTGATCTCCATAGCGAAAAGTCGTGTAATTAAATTTTTGATAAACTTAAACAATGCTATCTAACTTTATTTCGAATATTAAACGTCATTTCCGATATAATTATTATTCTTTATTATTATTCGTAACAAAAAGATCCATCAATATACATGATAATTTCAGCTATATCATTTATTATCAGTCAGAATGATTGCAATTCTGAAAAATCATATATCAGAAATGACGTTTAATATTCGAAATAAAGTGACATAGCATTATTTAAGTTTATCAAAAATTTAATTACGCGACTTTTCGCGTTGGAGATCAAAAATATTTATTTTTATTTTGGTATCCGATTCATAGATTTCAATGTTATTCCATTTCAAAGCTTTTCAAAGTTTCTTTAGCATCGCGAAACCTGTCAAATCGCATTCTCTCTCTCTCTCTCTCTCGAATTTGTGATTTCTTGATAGAAGGCTTCTCATATGTCAAGTTTTCCAAATTTTTATTATTATTTAAAGTGCATCAATTGAAAGAATAACGATTGAAGTAGAAATAAATTTCTATTTATTAAAACACTAACAGATTTATGTTTGTATAGAAAATAAACTATTTTCAGAAATTACAGTATGGGAACTGATAAAACAGAACATCTATCAATTAAAAAAGAGGTTTTACCAATAGGCATTAAGAAAAAGCAATTGGGAAGGAATTGTTGTAAAACAAAAGTTTATTTGAATACACATTTGTAATAAATTCCCTTTCTCTTTTGTACTTCGGACGTCGGTAATTATAAAAATGCAGAAACGCTCGACTTTTGGACGGAACATTGAAACTTGCAGAAATAATAATTTTAAGCTTTGAAATATCTTCGAAATGTCGAGATCGCGTCGATATTGCAGGGCAGACAGAACAGGACGACGAGATTTATTTACCAAGCTGTGAAGTCATTCCCGAGGTCATATAAAAAAAAGGAGCATGGAAAATACGTATTTCATATAAAGGAAATGAAAATTCGTCCTTTGGCGCTTTTATTTCATCGCGTTCCCTTTGTTGGGTTTTTTTTGTTCGTCGCCCAACCTTTCGTTGCCGACGCGCCGAAACGAACCGATCGGTCATTTTCGATTTTCCTTTAATTTCCTCGACGGCTCAAAAACTGCGCGAACAATTCAGTCCTGATCACAGCGCGTTTTGGTCTGGATGAAGAAATGGATTTTAACTGACGAGAATCTCTGATAATATATATATATATATATATATATATATATATATATATATATATATGTACATTATTCGCAATAATATAAGGCTATAATATTTATATATATAGCTTTATATGGACCGATCGGGGCTGAGGCTCCGATTATTTGCAACGGTACGCCGACCATATAATACCGTGCAATTTCATTTCATAACCTATGCTGGATTTTTCCAGGTTGAACCGTGGTAGTGTACAATGCGGCGTGCCGCGCCCGCCGTTTTCTACCCAGCGGTCGCGGTGTTCGCATATATATATATATATATATATATATATATATATATATATATATACATATACTGCACATATACATATAACTTAACGGGAAATTTTATACCGCCCCTTCGTTTTGAAAATGCTAGGATACAGAAAAAGAAAATGGGCACCTGGGACGAAATAAAGAGAGAGAGAAAGAGAGAGAAGAAAAAAATTGCGCCGAGGGGGCAACGCGGTTTCACGACTTTTTAATGCGCGGCGGCATGTGCTCGGTATACATGAGCCGACAGGCGCACTGGCCGACTGTCGTTCACCATCGCGATATAATAAATCCCGGTGTAGGTAGTAGGGCAATTCAGCGTGTGTACAGGTGTGCACGAAGTATATATATATATATATATATATATATATATATATATATATATATGCCTGTGCACGTACGCGTAAGTACAGTGCTAGTTCCAATCAAGACAAATGGGCGAACTGTTCAAAGATTTTCATAAGTAGAATTTTAAAACGCTCCTTATTTCATCGTGACATTTGACACGACGCGTATGCCCCAATTATTGAGATTTATTTTAACCAATTCTCATCGTACAGATGAGAAAGTTTCTTTCGCTTCTCGGTCAATTATCTGCATTACACATGGGATTGGTAGAATTATAAATAAAAACCATTACATACGTACGGTCCGCCGACTATTACAATTGCAATCGCGTTTGTTGCGTGCGAAACGAATGGCGAGCAATAGCGATCAATTTGGCATTCGCGTCAATGTAAATTAATATAAATTTACCGCTAGATATCGCATTATTCGAGCTTTCTCCGTTTAATCGCCGGCCCACGCTGCGCGCGTAGAGACACGGGGGATCGACAAATGTCGACACAGGATCTGCGATTCGTATACGAATCGAGGCGAGTCCCGGCACTTTTATTTGCGCATCTGGCCCCGACTCGAAGCGGTGCCGGGTGACAAATGGAAAATCAGCATCGATTTGATTATGACGAAGGATGGATCGCAGTATACCCGTTATAAAGTCCCGCGCGTCCGCCTTTGTTTAATGCTAAGAAGGATTAATTGAAGATCTGCATATAATATATAAGTTTGTCTCTACGTTATTTATGCGCATTATGCGCAAGTTTTGCAGAGGAAGAAAAAAACGTTTTCCGGAAAAATAACGCGGCGTTTTATCGGTGATCGGTGCTCATTCATACATTATACAGAGTTTTCGCTGAAATTGCTTATATAAAACGCGCTAACTTTCGTTGGGGGTCGTCCAAACATATTTTTTGTATGTTTACACTCGTTCGAGTGCAGAATGGATGTGTCTATTATTGAGAACGGGTCATGGTTTGCGTATATATAGAAGAACATACGCGTATGCCACTTGCACGCGCACACCATGAATGTGTATTGCGTACTGGTTGCATTATAGCGAGTAAATTCCGAGGTAAATAGAAACGTATATATATATATATATATATATATATATATATATATATATATATATATATCTGCTTGTACCGGAAGAGGATTGTTAGCGAGCGCGCGCTGCGCGTGAGTGCAAGGTGATAAAATATTATATATATATATATATATATATATATATATATATATATATATATATATATATAGGCGATGAGACTGAGAAGATGTGCGAGCGCGCAGGCACATATATAGGACCGGGCGGGTAGTGTGGCATACATATTATACGCGCGTATTCAGCAGATTGAAATCGGAATGATGATAGAGAGAAAGAGGAATAGGGAGCATAGGACTCTAGAGTACAATACGGAAGTGGAGACGACAAAAAGATGAATGTATTTAGTGTGAAAGAACTATATATATATATATATATATATATATATATATATATATATATATATATATATATATATAATTTTTGTTGAGGAGTGCCCGAAGGGACATTTTTAATTTAATGTTTCTAATGCACTAGATTATTTTGATTTCGATTTCTATGGGTTTCTTGAAGCACATTCCGATTGCAAACGGCTGAAATATGAATATGAATTAACTTTACATTTAATATCTTGTGTAGACATCATTATCCATATATATATATATATATATATATATATATATATATATATATATATATATATATATATTCTTTCAAATTTAGGACGTAAAGGGCTGACTCTAATTTGTTGATAATTCTATTGGAATAATAAGAAGAATATTTTCAATATCTTATTCATTGTACTTCGTGAATTCTCATTCAGTTACTATTCGAATGCATATATATATATATATATATATATATATATATATATATATAGTTTACGTGAGTAATTATACGCCAGTCCAGCCTAATTAATTTTATGCCCTCGGTCATTGAGCCCAGCTCGTAAAACAGATCAGATTGTAAAAATTGCAATTTCAATTATTTTGATAATTAAAGTATGAAAGTTATTCGAGATGATTAATTTATATAATACTTGAATGCCAAGACAATGCCTGCTCAGTCCGTGAGAATATTATAAAATGCGATATACGAGTTTTATCGTCGTACTTTTACCATTTGCGATAATCTGCTCCAATCCTATCTGAAGTAAATTTGGCAATCCAACGAAAAAATATTTTCATATCAAGTCAACATAGGAGGATATCGTAAAATATTTGTAGTTGTTTTAATGAAATTGGTTTCGTACGAAAAATATAAAATACGCTGTTTTTCGTGATTTACGTAGGTAACTGTGTCGATATTTTTTTTTTTTTTTTTGCCGACAATAAAAAAAGTCTTTTTAGCAAAACCGATTAAATTTTTTTTAGCATCACATTTTTCATATAATACTTAAAAAAAACATGTCAAGTAAAACCTATCTTCATAAATAAAAAAGAATAATCAGAAACGATACAGGTAATTGAAAGTAGATTATTTATGAAAATAAAATATTCTTACATGTGGTCGATTAAAAAGGGGATATTTTTATTGCTGAAAAAAGCGTAATTGCTTGCCTTTTATGAAAAGGAATAAAAGTCAATTGATAAAGTATGAAGGTGCTGTTTGTTGAAAAAAAAGTTACGTAGTTTTAAAAATACATTGTTCTTTGCGCCAATCACATCCAAAAAAATTTCTTTGTTACCGACTCGCTTATAATACGTACTCTTGAAAAAAATAAGAAAACTTTTTGCTTTGTTTTCTTTATCGTACTCTTAAATATCTATCTAGATCACGTGTCCAACGTTCCCATTTTAGCGTAGTCCTTTATAAACTTTCCGATATCGATTTTACGTTAATGAAGTAAATGTTACTTCGTAAAATCTTGCCGTCAATTTCTATCGGAATTCGTTAGAAATCGACTGTCTCGATACGGAAAAGTATCAAAAGTGATTTAGAGGTCAGGATATGGAAGAATGTAATTTTGTAGTTCGGTACATCGTAAGAATACTAAAAATAAAAGAATTAAAAAAATTGAGAGGCAAAAGAATGTAGTAAGTAGTTACTAGAACGCCGACATATAATAATTGTTATGATATTGCGCTATGTGACATTATTTATTGCAGTGCATTTATAATTGCAAATAACAGTATTAATAAAATTATCCTCTATAATATTTCATTACATTTTATCGTAGTCTATTTATTTATATATTTTCCATGTAAAATTGAAAATATCGGTCGTTTTTAAAAAAAAGGCCAACACTAGATAATTATCATTACTTGAACAATTTTAAAGAGTAACATAGAATTGTTGAGTGTGCGCATAAAAATTCTATCGATCAACTGTTTAAATACGGTGCAAATACTCGTAGAAGGAGAGTAATATGCTTATATTGCGACGAACCAAAAATGATGCATTAAAAAAAAAAAATCCAAAGCCATCACCAGTTTAGAGCTCGTCTCTCTGTATCCTTTTCTTATTAATATTATATTATAATCATACAATATATTATTCTTTATTATATATGTTACTTTTTTATTATTATTATTATGATTATTATTATATAATATTACGATTATGTTTTGCAATTTAAAGCAGAATCGAAGGTGCTATATGGAAACAGACGGCTCGGTCCTGTAAGGTAAGAAGAATTGATATATATATATATATATATATATATATATATATATATATATATATAAACACGTGTTATGTGCTTGCTCCACAGGAGTGCCATCGACCCGCGCGAGACATCGTCGCGCACCTCTCGCGTCTTTTACCGCGCTCGCCGGTACATAGACGCGCGCGCATACACGCCCATTACGCTTCGCGAGCAGCTCGCCGTTCCAGAGAAAATAAAGCGAGAAACAATGCAGGCAAAGGCGGGACGGTATCTCGGCTCGCCGATCTTTCTCTCTCTCTCTCTCTCTCTCTCTCCTCACTCTCTCTCTCTCGCTGTCCCTCTTCTTCCTGCTCGCGCGCTGTCGCGCCCGACCGACGAATTTCTGCAAGCTCGGCGGCCCGCGCGCTCGCTAAACGGGTCGACGTCCCCCTCCCCGCCCCCTCCCGCCGTCCTCCACCCGTTCCGTCCCCGCCGCCCCGCGCGACGCACGCATTCGTGCATATAATAACGCAGGCGTGCGCGTCGGCAGCCGGGCCCGCGACCATCGGCGGCGCGGCGCCCCGCTGCTCGCACGGTATTAACCGCGGGACGCGGCTCCGTCTAACGATATTTCCATCTCCGCCCACTTCTTCGCGTACGTATGTACGTATAAAAGTACACGCGCGCGCGCGCGCACACACACACACACACGCATATTTACGCGCGCATTTATTATACCGGCTCACGATATCACAGAGCCTGCCCCGCGAAATCTCGCGTTACACGAGCGAATATAATAAATACCCACGAGGCTTGCGCCCCGCTCATTCTCTCACCTCTATTTCGGATTTTGCGCGCGTGTCTCTTTTTTGTCGCCTCCATTGTTGCGTTCCCGTATATATAATTTGCTTTATTGTGTACATATATATATATATATATATAGGCAAATCCCGTGAGCAGGTTGGCACGACACCTCGACGGTGATGCCGGACCGCTTTGTACGTAATATGGGGAGGACCCGTCAGGGAGCACTGTTGTTCGTCGTATTATGCGCACACAGAGGAATACGGCCTTTAATTTGGCGAGCCCCGCGTCCTTCGGACGTACAGCGTGCGGTGCTCATTTTTTTTTTAAGGATCCAATGTGCGAACGTAGATTCTTATCGCGATACACACACACGCGCACACTCTCTCTCTGTCTCTCTTTCTCTCCTTTCTCGGTCGCCCAGGCGCGTATACGATGTGAGCGCCTCGCGCGAGTCCGATCGCGCGCGCACGCCCGAACTCGCCGGCCGAGAGTGCGGACGTGGAAAATAACGGCGAGACCCGTCGGGCCTTGCTCGTTCATTAGTCTCTCACGGGGGCTTTGGCGCGGGAATGGATGATTCGCTCTGTATCCATCTGACGCCGGGGCATGGTCAAACGTTCCCGCGACGAGCGGGCGAGTACTGGCCCGCCGAATCGGCAGCGATTGCTAGATCGTACAGTGGCCCCGGGCGGATCTTCGGGGCCGTTTACATGAGGCCCCGTCGAGGGGGAACGCCGGCGCGGACGCGGAAAATTCCTGGATCGAGGGCAGCGGCTTGGATGCCGCGACGACCCGAGGTCGCTCATTGCGACTCGGCCGCCAAGCACGGGCGGATCGGCAACATCGTCGCCATTGCTTTCCGGATTTCGGAATATACGTGCGTTCATACACATGCGTAGATGAAAAATTTTATTCCCGTATCTAGATATATATATGTAAGTACACACATAAACACACACACACACACACACACACGCACACAGACCGGTCAACTGCAGAAGTACCGGCGCGAGGATTACGTAGCCGTCGATCCTTCCTCCCCTTTCAGGCGGTCGTCCCCGTTTCAGAATCGAGGACGCAAACTGGTCCTATCGTTCGTGATAATCATTCCGTTAAAATTTAGGCTCGTAAGGCTCGTAAGGCTCGCTGGTTGCCCGACGATGCGCCGCTTTCGTTTTCGAATCGCAACTTTTTTAACACGCGGCATCTGACAAGGGACGACGGAGGTTTCGTTTATTGCGATACCGTTAGTTCTCAGTGTTGTTTATCTCAGTGAAAGTTTTGAGAATAAAAAATTAATTTTTAACCTTTCGACTGCCGGACTGGCTCATATATGAGCCACCTGTGACCTTGACAGCTACTCTAGAGATGTGAGGTGTTTTTATGTACAAATTTTGCACAACAAAAATATCAATTTATAAGGCAAAAATGCCGGCAGTCTAAAGGTTAAACAATTTTATTATCGGAATGCGTCGGAGTCTGTCTTTTGTGTTATTGTAAAATTGAACGGGAAGCATTTTATTTTATTGTATACGAGTACGTAATTTATTCAATAAATACTAAATATTTTTTTTCATGGCGTAACAATGTAGATCGAATAAAAGTTATTTTTCTATGCATATGTATATAAGAGATATATAAACAAACCAAATTAGTTGACTTAAATTAATAAATATTTTTATCGGTCTTACAGTATTTAGAAAAAAAAGAAGTAGCTGATATATAAATTACTGCTAAAAATAAAATTAAATTAGATTGAAATTTAAAAATAATAAAAATATACATTAATTTAATTCCGTACAGTCGACATAAGTACAATTTTTAATTTTCAAATTAGTTGTCTGAAGGAAAAGACAAGATTTTTCTTTTCTTTTAATTGAATAGTCGGAAGAAAATTCATTATTCAAAATCTTTAATTCAAGGCTTCGTT
>JACCIC010000288.1:210000-445000 GCA_018907035.1 Sycobia sp. Sy_11
ACACACACACACACACACACACACACACACACACACACACACACATTCACACACGTACGGAAATATTTATCATGTTATACCGCGGCAAAATCATACGCGGCTTTCGAGCAATTCCTATACGGTAAAAACGAAAAAAAAAGAAAAGAATTTTCATCCCTATAGGTAAGAAAACTACAACGCGCGCGCGCGCTCATGCGAGTACCTCGGTCGTTTTTCTTTATATATATATATATATATATATATATATATATATATATATATATCATGTACAAGTACTTTCGCGAGAAACAGCGTATTTTATGCGAAGATTTTTTTCTCCGTTCTGGCAAGCGCTAAAGGAATTCCGTGGAAATTTTTCGCAGAATTCGACCTTATCCGAAGGAAGCCTTTTTCTTTCTTTTGCGCATTTTCATTTTTTTTTTATTCGTTCGTTCACAATGAAGAATGAATGAATTATTTCGCATATATATATATATATATATATATATATATATATATATATATATATATATATAAATAGTCTGAAAGCACAGTGGAAATGAAGTGCATTGTGCGCGTAAAAATGAATACTTTATTAATTGTCTTTATAGATATTCTCCCGCTCTCTTCCACACACGAGGGGTTTCCATTTTCGCTGGCGCGCGCGCGCGCGCTTATTCCGCTTCCGCTCTACTTCTGGGGAATTTATTTAGACTGCGAAAGAACGTGACGCGCTTAAGTGTACGCGGTCGTATACACGTATGCAGGACGCCTCGAATGTAATTGTTCGCGGTAACGCGAAGCGCTGGATTGAGGCGAGCCGGCTTATAAAGATGATAAAACATTTCGCGGGGTAGCGAACGGGAGAATTTGACCGTGGGGCAAACGGCATAAGTGGAATATGGGAAGTCCCTTCGACTGATCGAACGTGCGATTTTATAATATGATCGAGACATCAATGAAGAAATTATATTCGTCGACGCAATAGAGAGCTAATTGTGCTCTATGCTGGCTGCACTGTGGTCGACGACGTTTCAAATTACGTTACGTAAATATATTTAGAAAAAATCACTGGAGCAGTCGGATAGGTCTTTTTATGTTTATATAGAATTGGGCGTCTGTATATATCTATAAATGGATCTATACTAGTAGATATTCCATATGCGGATGGGGCTTTTTGGTGTTTTGTTTTTCATTTTCCACCTTCGAATAGATAATAATCACATTTTTGTAAATTTTACGGGCCTAGTGTGGATAACACACATACACACACACACCCACACCCCAATAGGAATCTAGCAATTTTCAATAGATTGGAAAGTAGTTACTAGGCATTAAAAATATAATCAACTATCGTGGCTTAAAATTCGGCAAAACGTAAAATGAAAAATGTGAACATTGTCAATTAAATTAAAATAATAGGTAGGAAATAGGTTTAAGGTCGGAACCTTATTTCTGGCTATTAAATTAGCATTTGAATTCAGATGTCATTTTCAATTAATACAATCGAAAAAATTAATATTTATATAATATTATGATAGAATATTGTTTATAGAATAAAAGATACCCCAACAGTTTGAAAGAATTATAAAAGAATAATTAAGTCTGTTTTGAGAATGAGTCTTTTAAATCTAAGAAATTTAACGTGGTTTCGTATTAACTCTTAATAAGATATCCCCCGGAAATGAGATTTATTTTATTAAGAACTTTCCCAAAAAATGGAAGATCCTTTTCATAAATGAGCCGCGCATTGATTACTCCCTAAAGATTTTCACCGACATCTTGATAGTTAAGTTCCAATGCTAATTTTCAGGAGATATTTAATTACAAAAGCGGGCGTATCGTATGCTGCCGGAAGTGCAACGTCTGCCAAGTACGGGCGGGCTGACAGACGACGTTCGACAATGCGACGCGCGCGTAATTCCAAATAGCACGAGATGTATGAAGCATTAGAGCAGAAATTATTAGACGCGCAATAATTTCATGTCATTGTTATTGAAATAATATTGTGGTTATTGTATATTATAAATATAGGTGTTGGAGAAGGAATTTTATAATCAACGTGGCTTTGATCCATGCGAATTGGGAAAACAGGTTAAGAAAATGTATCGATAAATCGGCCGAAATGCCCGGAAAAAACGTTACATGTTAAGCTAATCACTGCCGAAGTTGAATAACTTGTTACTAAGTTTCTTCATAACGAAATAGCTTGCTTATAGGTTTAAAAAAACTTTAGCGTTTCCATCAGGATATATATATGTATATATAGCATCTGTGATTTTCGCTCGCAGATCCGCTTTTGCGCGCGGCGATTACTGAAGTATTTAATCAATCCACGGCGTCGTCGACGTATTTGCGCCGATCCCATTCGAATTATACATCGCCGTGCGGTATTCGAAAGCGGAACCTTACGTATTTTGTATATAATTATAATTATACGGAATTATACGAAGTTCTTGCTTTCACTCTCTCTCTCTCTCTCTCTCTCTCTCTCACCCTCCCCTTCTATTTCTCTCTCACACCATATCCACAGACATATCGAATTATCGTACGGCCGTCTTGTAAAAACCCTATGGCACTGCTGCGTGCGTTGCGCCTCCGCGCGACGCCGCCTCGATTCTACTTCGACCTTGATCGACGCGGAAGTCCTGCTTCGGGTCGGTGTCGCGGCGAGGAGGGGGGGAGGGGGGACGCAAGTATCAACGGGTCGCGCCGCCGGGGCTTATTCAGCGGCCCGCCACGGGAACTGCCTGCGCGATTCGGCGCATTCACCCTTGCGCTCCATGCGCCGGTCGGGCGGTGATTTAAGAAAAATGGCAAACGACCGTCGAACGTGCGCGCGTTAATTGTGCCAATGGCCGTAATATGGATGCCGTAAACGAGCATACGGCGGACGCTGCGTTCGGCCTCGGGATATGGAAGAAAGGAAAAAAAGAAGAAAAGAAACCAACCAACCAACGATATACGAGTATCGCAACGCGACCGACGACAAAATTTCAATCTACGATGTGACATTGTCCTCGATCGGACGCGGCCATCGAGGCGCTATCTTTTCGCGATGCCGATTCTCCCGTATGCCGCGAATGAATAATCGAACGCGGCTGTTACGCATTAAAATCACACGGCTCTTCGTTATGTATGGATATTGGCCGCGTAAATGCGCGTTTTCCATTTACGCGCGAAGGACGTAATGTTAACGAGATGAAAATGAAAAAAGACGCTGCTAATGTGCGTTCTATCGAGAAGCGATAAATATAATTGTCGAGGGTGGGAGGCCATTTCCGATAGATCGGCCTATATAGCTATAGTCTCCCCCCCCCACATTATCTGCATAAGTATACGGACCTTGAATCCAATGAATTTTTCTGAAATGACATTTTTCGAATTCTGATACGCGCATAGAAAATTAACCGTTATTTATTTATTTATTGTTTTCTTTTTTTTTTTTTTTAACACAGAAAAACAGAACGAAAAAAGCACAACGACTTCCTCCCAATTTGCAATTCCTCTAGCTCCAGACATCTCCCAGACCTATTTCGCAATTATGCACATTCCCGGGAATGTGTTGCGTTGGCTTCGGGGTCGCATGCGCGCACGCGTGGGCGTGCAGACGCCTAGAGTTACCGCGGAGGAAGAAGAGGAGAGAGAGAGAAAGGGAAATAAGGAACTGAACAGACTTAACCACGCATTTCACGAAATCATATATATATATATATATATATATATATATATATATATATATATATATATATATATGTATATATATATATATTCACCATCCACAACGATGGGCGACTCTATTCTTGTGTGTTTTGTTTTTTTTTTCTTTCATCGTTCGCCGCTGCTAATGAAATCGCGCGACACGTGACAGTCGCCGCGACTTCGTAACTTCGCCTTCGCGCCAATTATTTCTCTACCCCGCCCACCCCGTGGGGACAAGGGCGTATGTGTGTGTGTGGAGGGGGGGAGAGGAAGGGGAAGCGGTTGTCCGATTGAGCGAAACCAGGCGAAACGCAATTCATGAGATTGAGAACGTTAGGGCGGGTCGAGTTGGTAGGGGGGAGTCTCGAGGCGTTTTTGTATATTATGTATATTAAGCTCGCGGGCATTTTATTCGTCGCAAATTAATTTCATCGCCCGTGCAAATAACATAGAAAGCGATGCGAGCGCGCTCGCGAATGACGACGATCCATATATATATATATATATATATATATATATATATATATATAAATATATATATAATATATATATATATATATATATATATATATATATATATATGAATATATAGGTGCGTATATATATTAATGCGTATATATATATATATATATATATATATACGAGAGAATATCTCGCGACAATTTACGTCGCGAAGTGTGCCCCTGTCGCGCGGGGCGGCCGCCGCGTCGAACGTCGCGCGAGAGGCGAAGGGATCGGTGTTATTTTTTTTTATTTTTTGCAATACGGCTTATCGCTCCGTCAACTATATTATCCTCTTATCTCTTCGGGAGAACGATCGCGAACGCGCGCGGTCGGCTTGCGAGCTTGTCGATTTTAATTATCGTCCCCCCCCCCCTCTTTCTCACCACCGCGCAATGGAAGTTCGAACCGTGCTGACGATTTTACATTAAATGTGGATAACAGAGATGGCAAAATGCGGCGGGTAACTGTCGACTCCGATTATTTATGTACGTATACTATTTTCATTGCTGGCACGCCTATTCGATTTGCGCGTATTATATTACGTATAAGTTTGGATTCATTTTTATGGGATTGATTTCGCGGGTCAGGCTGTAATTTTCCAACTTTCGCGTACGGCGGTTATAAGCGGGAACGATTTTCATGATCCTGATTGACGCGGTCATTGGCCTCGTTTTTCCGATCGACAGAAATTAGATATCTGTAAGGCTTATTATATAGATATTTGTGAAAGAAAGATCTGGTTTGTAATTGTCTATTGTATGCAGCCAGGAGGATAGATTCTCGTAATTTCTCGTAATTATAAATTTTTTATTTCATACTATTTTTTTTTTGTCAAATCAATTTATTCGTTTTATAAATATAATAATGGTGGATTATACGTGTAAATGATGTAGTCAGTGATATCTGGATTGACTGGTCGGACAAAGTGATCCGTCATTTTAAGTTAGTGGTCATTGACAGTCAGAATTTACCATTCGCGCATGTCAAGATCACCGTCGTCATATGAGTTTTCTAAATTGTCAGAAATGGTCGAAATTTTTTTCATCTCGGCAAGAGAATCGTGAGTTCCGTAAAAACAATTTATTCCATATACGTTAAATGTTTTACAAAATGCCTTTTTTCACATTTACAATAATCTAAATGTTATTAAAGCATAATGTTTTAAAAGTTTTAGTCGTAAATACTTAAAGTAATGAATAATACTGCATCAATTTTCAAGGCCTATATTCTAGAAATACACGAAAGGAAAACATATGGGCTTTATAACAATTTTAAGACCGAATTAACGCGCTAGTGATAAAATCATCGTATAAATGGTGGGTGAGATCTTTAAAAATTTTCAGAGAGCTTGATTGAATTACAGTTTATATGCTATTCATAAGTTCACATACTCATAGTTTCACATCGAATAATAGCTTTATCGAAAGCTGGTTTCTATGCAGTTCGACTAAGATAAATGCTTAATAGTGTATTTGAAATTTGCTCGATGATATTATATATTACCAAATCTTTGAAATATAAGTTTTCAAACACTAGTGTAGGAAAGAACGCCAAAATTTTATTTCCAAATCATTTGAAAGAAATCGATGCGATTTTAGACTTTCTTCTCATGCATTTGGATCTTTTTTTATTATTTTACCAAAGACAATTGAATTGCACAAATAGAAATTTTATATTTATTAATGAATTAGCGTATGATATATGTCAAGTAAAGCTATGCGAATGACTCATCGGGTTAATTGATAAAAAGACTCAGAACCCGAAAGAATAAATTTAGCACCAAGCGATCGTCTCTCCCTTCGGTACAGATCCCTCCACCAATCGCTGTTATCTTGTATATCAGAATTATCATACTCGCCGACCGCTAGTGGGAGCCTCAAAATGTGGTTCACCATTTGTCGAACTCCGTCGCCCTTGGAAACTTAGGATAGCGAGAGAGACAACGGCATTTGAAAAAAGTGAAATTTGTTGCCGTTCGCACGTCCGTCTTATCGCGGCTGTACTGTCAAAATCGATGCGATCATTCGGATGTACCGGATAATAAAACTTTGCCGTGCATTTAGTCTGGAATGTAAAAAAAAAAAGAAGAAATGATTACCGGGCTGATTAAGGAGAAAATTGAGATCAAGACTAGCATGTTATTTCCTAGACAAGTAGTAACAGTCGACTGCAGTTGGGCCGAAGTTGTTATTGATTATTGTAAGTACTGATAAGTAAAAATACCTAAATTCTTCGAAATTTTTTTTCTACTGTCAATAATAGGTGAAATTCATTAATTCAACACTTTTATAGCGATTTAGTTGAATAATAGGAAAAATAAATAAAAAACTCAGCAGAACCTCGATAGTGGGGGCCAATTTGGCTGCATCATATGATCATCGTTAACGTGATGCAACGATAAAATGATTACGTTATGTATACATACAAAATGTAATATATATACATATATCATACATATATATTAGTGCGCGAGAGAACGCCGCGAATAAATTTACGCATTATACCGAGGTCGTTGTCATCGGTTTTAGGCGTGGAAAGTGGGGGATGGGGGCGGGGGTACAAAACACGCGCGCAAGGACGCGCGCGCCTGTATGTGTCCGAGACGGAATAGGCGGTGTGCGGCGCCACAGCTTTGAAAGCCCGATTACGTTCCAAGGGAGCGTACGAACACGTATACAGCGGTAATAGAGCGTGTGTACGATCGTCGCACCCCCCCCTCCCCCCAACATAACCTTTGCGCGACCACGCACGGCGCGCGCGTAATATCGTTATTTAGAAAGTGTCCCGGGCTCGCACGCTCGGTTAGATCGTGCGGCTATATATATACATATATATATATATATATATATATATATATATATATATATATATATATATATAGTGCTTTGTTCGTAAATTTACAAAATGGTAATACGCGTTTAGCCAATACCTAAGGAGGACTATTACACACACACACACACACACACACACACACACACACACACACACACACACACACACACACACACACACACACATAGCGGATTTGGTATTTTTGCGCAAAAGGCTATTATATAGCAAAATATAATGGAACATTTTCTACGTCATTTTGCGGCGAGAACTATAATAACACGTTTCACTTGTCCGAATGTATCTACGAAGTATATATAGCATAATAGTGCAATTTCTACTTTTCGTTTGGAAACAAAAGTGCGCGTACACACGCACGTACACACGCACACACGCAAACGTGTAAAAATATACGGCCACATTGTTCACGCGGATTCTGAGTGCGGTATATATATATATATATATATATATATATATATATATATATATATATATTTGTATATATATATATTATATATATTTGTATATATGTGTATATTTTTATATATAGAATGAATGCGGCGCCAGATGAGTTTTCCTGGTTAATGTGTACAGTTGTATTGGGGGCGGGCGAAGAGAGCTCCATGCGAAACTAGGTTTCTCGATGTAACAAATTAAGTTGTATATGTTGGCAGACGGATGTGTAATTATGCAAGGGCGTGTGTATTTTTTTGAAACGTTTGCGAGTACAGATAAATATATGACCGACCCGTTTCCGAGAAGGGGGTTGCAAGCTTTAAGGGTATGCGACATCGACATGAAAATTACTGTACACCTTTGGTTTATTGTAAGCAGGTACGCGGAAAAGGATGGAACTAGACGGAGAGAGAGAGAGAGAGAGAGAGAGAGAGAGAGAGAGAAGAGTGCATCGTATTTCCCAAGTAAAATTAAAGCTTGTGGGATGCGCATACGGGTACGTGCGCGCGCGCGTGTCTGTAGAGCAATTATGAGTACAACCGTACGAATTACGCTAATGGAATGCGCTCATCTCGGTTACTTTCAACGAGAAGTGTTGCGGTTAATAAATTATTTTAATTGCTGTTCATTATACGCTTATTTTAATTAACTCGCAATTCATAAACTATATATATGCATATATTATTACGAATCGGAGAGACAGGTTTACAGAGAAAACTCTATATAGTATGTATATATATATATATATATATATATATATATATATATATATATATATATATATATATAGCGAATATATAGAATGACAAAAACTATAATTAAGAAATCACATTAACTTATGTTATTGCGGTATTTTCGTTTATTATATAAAGGTATTCTATGATTTATACTAGTTTCTGAGATTAATTTTACAAGAGGCTATCAAATTTCGTAATTAAATTAAAATATTGGGGCCATCTTTGTTGGTCAACGCTTTTCGATTATGTTAGTATTTACGATTCTAATAATATTTTTTGACATGGTTAATTCAACAGTGGGCTAATGTTAAAATTAAAAAAAAAATATTCTGAATACATAAGTACGAAACGGCACTTTATTATTACGAACAATTAATCGTTAAATATTGCTTCTGAAACTATAATTAACTAACATTTTATAATTTTTCATTTTATATTGTATATGTTGATTGAACATCATAAATATATAGATTATAATGGAGCAATAATAGTTAATCATAAAGAAGAAAGTAACATCTAAAGTCTGAATTATTGAATGATAACTGGACAATATTAGGTGTCAATAATAATATGAACGAATGGGAGAAAGGGACAAATGCAATTCTTTCTCGTTCTTTCACGCACATCCGATGAAAATTTTCTGATTCTTGCATTTTCCACGTACAAATCAATAGGACTATGATAATTTGAGACGACTTCTCAAAAACAATCGCACCCCGCGACTCTGCACGCAGTACACGATTCTTGACGATTTATTCGCCAAAAAGTTCGGGTAATTATTTCGTAACGCGCACTCCAACCTCCTCCCCTCCCCCCTGTTCAGTCGCTATTATCATTACTCGAGCATAGAGCCGAGAGCGCCCGAGAGTCCAAAACGACGCGGTGCCCGAACGAAGCGAGCCACGGCGCGAAACGGCATTTACGCGCACAATGGCGGTGTTACCAACGTAATGCCTAAATCATTCGACCGGCCAAGGTCCCATCCGTCATATCGGTCGTAGCTTTTGACTACGGCACGGCCATTAATAACCCCCGATTCTATACCTCGGCCTCGAGTATAACGCCGTTAACGCCGTTATAACTGTAAATCTCGCCGGGCAACGGAGAAAGGCCCTTCTCTCTCTCCCTCCCTCCCTCTCTCACTCTCTCTCTCTCTCTCTCTCTCTCTCTCTGTCTGTCTTTCACTCTCTCGCCCTCTCCCATTCTCCTTATCCGTCTCCCTGCGCGTCCCTCGCAGCCGACGCGACGGCTCGCGTCGCGACACCGAGGTCCTCTCGCACGAGGCACGCGCGTTCCGCGGCCGCCTCTCCCCCGATTATTCGGCCCCCTCGCCGTCTCCGCCCGCTCGATGCAACGGACCCCCGTTGCTCGAGCGTACCAGCGGGCGAAACGAAAATTCCCCCCCCTCCCCCACCGCCGCTCGATATTTCTCACCGACGCTGTCCCCTCTACCCGCGCGAATTCCGATCCAATCATCGTAAATCCACCTAATCCGGGAGCGCGCAGGCTTGGGCTGCCTATACATTATATATATGTGTGTGTGTGTGTGTGTGTGTGTGTGTGTGTGTGTGTGTATAATCGGCGAAGCTCTTAATTACCCTCCCCCCTTCTATCGCTCCTCTCCCTCACACGCCACAGCAGCCATGCGTAGCCCTCAAAAAATAATCCCATAAATCTCGCACACTCGCGGAAGCGATAAATTATATCGCGATCGCGAAATCCGCGGCAACGGCGTGTTTATATACGCGCACTCGCAAGGTGGGTGTGTGTGTGTGTGTGTGCGTGCGCGCGCGCGCGTGCATTTGAACGATTTAAACACAGATATGGACGATCGATAAAATCATCGTACGCTTTTGCACGAGGCCGTGAGGTGTGTCGTCGAAGGATGTATGACGACTGAATTAAAATGTGTGACAATGGCGAACGCCAGAGAGTCTTGACTATCTCGCGCCAATCGAGAAATAGAATTTGATGCGAGGTGCTGAGGATTTGCTGAAAATAATTCATTGATGGCCTTGTGACTCGGAAGTGCGAAATTCGTTTTTTCTTTAATTTAATATAAAACCTCTTCGATTAAGACTGGAAAATTCTACGATAATGTCGTGTATCACATGCGTGAGCCGTCGGATCTCTTAAAGAAGCTCACGTGCGGACTAATTTCAGTCTTTATTAGTGTTTTAGGTAACGAGACGATCTCACAAAGATGAAATTAAGCGGAGAATGGTTTCGGATAAGAGTTGCCCGATTTCGTGCGAGATAAACGTTGAAAACCTTTCGTTCGTTCTAAGAGATCGTACTCGAGGCCATTCGAAGGTCAAGGTAAAAAAAAAGTAACGAATAAGAAAGTAAGATTGACCTTTGCCTGACCTCAGGAGCTCAAACGAATCCATTGCATGCGATACACTATATGTATAGAATTTTCTGCACCTTGTAAACTAACCTTCAAACGACAGTTGTCACAATGAACTTGGGCAGAAAATCAAGATCATCGGCCGATTGTACTTTATCCGAACGTTATACAAGTCTCGTACGCGAGCCATTTTTCTCAAATAACCCGGTCCCGGAAAGTTATTACGGGGCATTGTTTTTTTTTCCTCCGCACGCGGCGTGCGGCTACAGCGCGACGCCTCCTCGATCAACGCTCGACGGCAGCTTCGGTACGCGAATCTTCATTACTTTGCTTCGATTTTAACGCGCCGATCGTAGGCATTGCGTATGCGAAGGTTTGTACCTTCGTCCTTTTTTTTCTTTACGTCGTTCCTCGTCGTACGCGTGCAAAAAAAAAAATTTCACCCCGGTGAAACTCGCGGTTGTCTATTATATATGAATGCGTTCTTGCTGGTCATAGATACGATCAAAGTGGGATAACTTTCGTGCACGTGCACATACATTGCCGGTGCATAATAACAGTTTTAGGATTATATATATATATTCTCAAATGGGGGTGGCCCGGATTTTTCTTTTGCGATTCAGCGGAGATAATTGACGATTGCGAACGTTTTGGGGGGGGGGGAGGAGGGCGTTTACGCGAACTGTGGCGCGAAAACAGAAAAAAAAGACAAGATCTTTTCGATCCTCTCTTTAAATTACCTTTAGATTTTTAGCAATATATAACGCATTGTGTTCACGCTCGACCTAATACTGCAGCCCGTACTTTCGCCACGCTTCCATAACTTCCATTTCCTATACTCATATAGGAAGATTTTTCATCGCGAACGATGCGATATTTCGCTTCCTCGTAGCTTTGGAAAATTTGGCGAAGAACGGTTTTTCACCTCGCGCCAAACTTTTGCTCTCGTCTTGCTCCTTATATACATATACATCGTGCTAATTCACTTTTCAACTGCGCACAGCCGAACTAAATACTTCAAAAGAAAGTCGAAAGTCTC
This sequence comes from Sycobia sp. Sy_11, assembly GCA_018907035.1. Lineage (NCBI taxonomy): Eukaryota > Metazoa > Arthropoda > Insecta > Hymenoptera > Epichrysomallidae > Sycobia > Sycobia sp. Sy_11. The sequence continues at coordinate 221,597 of JACCIC010000288.1, forward strand.
TCGCTGACGCGTTCGCTCGGTTGCCGTGCTCTGATGATTTTTTTTTTTTTTTTTTTTTTTGCCTCTGGCGCGTTTTGTATGTTCGCTAACCCTGTCAGAAAATCCATTTTAAAAGCACTATTAAAACGGAACTTTTTCAGAACGTACATTTCAAGTTCCTTTCTTGGATTCTTTATTTATTTTGTTTTTATTGGGAATATTTTTCCGTCATCTATAGCTATACTAATATTATAAAAAGGAAATATTTCTTCGTATGATCGCCAACAACTTTTTATTCCCGGAAACTCGTTATTAATCGATGGGAACGACATTTTGACAGAATATAATTCCAGTATTACGCATAGCGTAGATGCTCTTTTCAAACTGATAATAAACTACAAAACTCAGTTAATTACAGAGTATAAGTTCAATTAGTTGTAATTCTATACGTGTCTATAAATGTTCCTGATTTCCCGAGGACAGAAAAGAAGCATCAAGAAATTCCCTCCCGTTGAATTATCATTATTTCCCTTTCTCTTTCGTGCGCTCACGCTGGATTACTCGCCGGATGCTTGGAAAATTATTTTACATTATACCAAGCACTAGAGGACCGTTCGGTTTTTCGGTAAAACATTTTTTTTGATCCAATCTTTTATCCGAGAATGATATTAACAAGTGAGCGGGACTTGAAGCGCGATATCGTTAAAAAGAACTGTATTAATGCGCAGGCTGAAAAATTATAATTAATGAATCGTGTCGAAGCCACTTTGCATACCTTCTTTGTTGATTTTAGCGTCTTGTTTGCGGGTAATGTAATTGAGCGTAAGGTAAAACAGTCCTTTACGCAGCGATAGGACTTATTTCAGTCATCCAAGCGAGATAATCGATAACGGATTTTCTCGTTACATCACAATTGCCGTTTAAGCAAAATTTGGCTCCAAATACAAAAGCAAAATCCGGATTGGATTCAAAATTCAACCGAACGAACACCTTGGTCTTTTAATACACGCTCAAGTCGTCGCGAAATTGTAACTGTAAATAGACGTAGCTCCAGCGCCATTACAATCTTTCAGTCTCACTTGGAAGATTTCACATCGTCAATAATGCGATTCGCTCTTGCCGAGAATACGACCAAGATTTAGACCATGCATTATGGCAATGTAAGTTATACATGAGATTGAAAGAAAAAAATCGACAGACGATGTAAAAAAAAATCCATCAAATACTTAACTTTCAACATCGAATTCCTTGTATCAAGTTCTAATATCAAAGCATGCGAATGCGTATGTTTCTATTTCGTAAAATGTAATCCTTACATCTGATTGGTATAGATCAGAGATATTATTTCATTGTACATATTGACAAAATGTATACTAAAATGTAAATTAATAATAATAACAATAAATGTATATTCTTAGCTGTATAAGTTTCGCATACATGGGACTTGAAAAAGGTTAAATAAAAAAAAATAATCAAAAGCATCCGTTTTATTTAAATTTTCCACTCCAATGCAATTTACGTGGGCAAGGATGGATGTTGAGTAATTTGCATTGGTCACTTAATTTTCGAGACTTTTGTGATCATATCACCAAGCTATTGAACCACAGTTATTGAAAAATACTGCTATTACACTGAAAGAGACCATTTTTTTTTTCATACATTATTCGGGAAAATAATTTTCCAATTGCCTCGATCGAAGCCGAGACAGGGGATGATAGTATTATCGTGCGCTTAAAATGCTTAGAAATACACCGAAACCCCGCCGCTCCGTGCGTGTTTCCAAATCCCGCGAACAGGCGTGTCCTCCTCATCTTCCGCTCATTTGTTTCGCTTCACCGCGGTTATTATATCTCCGTTTACGTAGTACTTTCTTTCACCCGTACCGCCAGCCCGTAAACGGGCGCGCAGACGGTGGCGAGCGGCGAGTTCCACAATTTTATATATATATATATATATATATATATATATATATATATATATATATATAAATTAATAGAACGGCCGGGGTGGCCGTAACGGGAGATCGATGATTCGCCCATATTAGCTATCTCGTGTATACGCGAAAACAATGCGATCGCCGTCTCACTTCGCGGGTGGTCGGAAAGGGGGGGGGGATGGGATCCGTTTGCGGCGCGCTGCACTGCGCGAGAGCGCATTCGTTGAAAAAAATCGATCTGCCCGTCTCTCCCTCTCTCTCTCTCTCTCTCTCTCTCTTTCTCTCTGTACGACAGCGAGAGCAGCGCTAAGGGGACGATTGGCTGGGGCTTTTGAATTTTTCATCGATCTGATCGGCCGATGTGTGCGTTCGCGCTATTAATAGATCGGCGAACTGCCGTAGTTGCCGCCACCGTCGCGGGCGGACGCGCGCGTCATGGGTGAAAAAAGCGCAAAACTGCGGACAGTTTACGGATTTGGGGAACGGAGACGTGTTTTTTTCTTTATTGGCCTCGATGAATCGGGCGGCGCGCCGCGGCAGTGGTTGTTCGTGATTTTAGCAGCGTTATTTATAGAATAGCTTCTTCTCTTTTTTGCCCGTCTATCATACGTACATAGCGCGTCAATTTTTATGGAATTTCATTTTTCGTTAGAAATGATATTTTTTCTTTGGCCGTGAAATTTTGATCGTCAGTTTTACGAATGAATTCTCTTTTGTATGTTTTTTTTTGTGATTAAAGCAAGACAATTCACAATTTAAAATAATGCATTAAGAATAATTCTGTTGGACTACCTTTTGAACGAAGAATCGAGCCATTATAATTCTTTTTTTTCTTTTTACAAAAGTGTACTCGCACACACGAATTTCAATTCCAAAGCCTCATTATTGAGTTTCACATTTTTTATTATCACAATACAATTTTGATGGAATTCAAACATATTAAATGTACTGCGCATATAGAAATCGAAATTTTGCACGGGTTTCAATATTGTAACATTCAACAGCTAGAAAAATTTTAAATATTTGCGCAAAGAGGGCATTTATATACTTTTGGCAAATATTAGAAATAAGAATAAAATTTTACTTTTCCAAATAATGTACGCCAGGTAAGTATTGGACGAGTCGTAAAGCGGGCGACTGCATGAAATAACAATTACAAAAGAAAAAAAGGCAGAATTTTTACCAGCGGTGCGCATTACGAATGAACGAAATGCTCTTAAACTTGTAGTCCAAGTACACATAAACATATATACGTAATAATACGTGTGTTTCTCTCGTCAACTCCCCCGCAACGACCCATACTTCGGTCAACGGCGATATTAAGGGAGCGTGCGCTGCGGGTGCTTTTGACTCAATGCGCGCATTTTAAACGGTACACACAACACACACACACACACACACCTTTACCCTCAGGGATAACAATCTGGTCATTGGTATCCTGGATTAAAAAGGCAATATCGTTGCGCGCCTATTCGTAAACTCGCGCGCGCGCGTAAGAAACAATGTATTGTGTATATATATATATATATATATATATATATATAAGTCAGACGCGAATTAAAAATTTTGTCGAGGTTATGTAGAGAGCAATGAGATATATAGATCCAAGAAACAAGAAAAAGAAAAATTATCATTATGCTCTTGTATATACATTTGTGGGATATGATCGATCGATTTACTGGAACAATTATCTCTGTTTATTTCTCGATCGACGTTAAATCTTGACGATACATATTCGAAACTAATATACTTTTTCTTCGACAATACGTATGGATTCCTTTTTTTCACAGTTCACTCATTATTCTACTTTTTTTATTACAATTTTTCATGCCATTTTCAGAAGCAAAATCTATTCGAGAAATGCAAATTTTAAGTATTGTATATATCGACAACTGGCGTTGTTGCGATCGTCTTCTTTACCTAATTTCAACAGCATTTCAAGTGTTGCTTTATTTTTCAGCCTCCAGAGCTCGATCTACCCTTTCGACCGATTTTCCAAAAGAGCCTCTTTTCATTCGCCAACAATCGCTCTCATTCGGAATGCTATTTTTCTTACCGACCGGGCGCGAAAAAAATTTTGGAACGAAAGTCGGCCAAAATGGAGGAAGAGCGTGGCGTTCGCTTTTGTAATTATACGTATCTTTAATTTTAACCCATCCCCCCCCCTTATCCAGCCCTCCCCGGACCGCGATAGCGAAGCGCGCAAGAAGTCAGACGTCAGGCTTTTCCCGCTGTTTCTTGCCGACGAGCGAGCGTCTTATCGAGTTTCGAATGCACTGCGACTCGTGGACGTCTCGGAACGTTCGCCAAGCCGATAAGGGTCTATCAATTCCATATACGAGTGTAGGCGCGTAACCGCGATACTGTTCGAGGGCGTTTTTTAACGTTCCGCGAACGATTCGAACCGAGGCGGCATCGAGCGAGCCGCACGAACGGTTCGATCAAGTTTTCGATGGTTCGAACGGCTCGGTGAGCGAATAATTTTGCTCTTTGATTTAGGCACTCGATGTTATTGGCGGCTCCTTATAATACATATATATATATATATATATATATATATATATATATACACATATACACACATAACACTTCTATGCAATACACTCGCGGAAATAATAATCTTATGGTTGAAGGTCGGGCGCCCCGCGCATACGCTCGAACCGAAGCATTGTTAATTTGCCCGCGAGAGAGAGCCGATAATATTTATCGGTCGGCGCGGTCGGTTCTGTATAAAATATGTAATACGAGTGCCGCTCTCTCTCTCTCTCTCTCTCTCTCTCTTCTCTCTCTCCCGTGCAATAAATACATTTCCCGATAAAGCGTGCAATATTGCTTCGAATCTTTCTCGAGAGTAGCGCGCTCAATACTTTTCCTTTCTTCTATTAATAATATTCTTTTTTCCGTAAACGCGGAGCGGTCGACGCGCTGGCGCAGATAAAGTAAGCTCCAGGAATATGGGGGGGGGGGTGAATTCTCCCTCGGCTCTTGAGAATAATATATATATATATATATATATATATATATATATATATATATATACGGTCTCACAATGCGAGCAGATTCACGCCACTGTTATTATAAAGATACCTCGATCGGCATCGTCGATGCTCAATTGTAATAATACTGTTTATAAGATTTTGCGAATAAGCCAAACAACAAAAAAAAAAGTGTACGTAAGAATTATCGAGGATCACCTATAAAAAAAATTTGCAAAATTGCGTGTTTCTCACGGTATGCATACGTATATGTATGTACGCATCATCCGATGCATTGTTCATTATTTAATCCGTGCGCCAGATACACGAGAAACCGCAAAACTGTTCTTACGTCAAATTTGCTATTATCGGGGACTAATTTTTCCTCATGTATGTATATAAATCGACACGGATAACGTATTATCGTAGAATTCTCGATGAAAAACTGTACATATATATATCCTAAGTTATATATATATATATATATATATATATATATATATATATATATATATAATACACATTCAACGATAATCGTTTGTGCTTTCAATAATGTATATACATCTTATCGGGTTGCGACAGAGTGCTAATAAACCATATATGCGCTATATATAGTTACGTAGTATTTCTTTCATTAGCTTTATCTTGGTACGGGACAATTCGTAATAACGCGCAAAAGATCACATTGCGCGCGCGCGCGCGCGCATTCATTAATTAATTTTGAGAGACTCGCGCGTCCAATTAGTCGAATGAATCGATTGCAGCGAGGTGAATTTTTTCAGAGGAGTTGACGGAAAATCCAAAAATCTACTCTATATATATACATAATGTGCTGATATTCTTTTCTATTCTATACTAAAACGAAAGAAGAATTCTAATAATACCCCTCCTATATATATATATATATATATATATATATATATATATATATATATATATAATATGGAGAACTTCCGCAAAAGTATATATATATATATATAAATTTAATCTAGCTCAATGGAAATTCAGTGCGTCACGCGCGCGCGTCTCCCACATCCTCTCTCTCTCTCTCGCTCCCTCTCTCTCGCTCTCTCTCCGCAGCCCACCCTCCCCGCGCCATGATGCAACCAGCTGGTTTTACACACCTCCCCCATTCATCCGCATTAGCTTTTTCAAATTCAATCGGAGCCTCATCGGGGCCAGCCCCGAGCGCGCTTCTAATAGACGTACGCTACCTCGGTCGGGAATTTGCATAGAATATATATATATATACATACCGAATCGAGAGTGCATCGGTGATATTGCCCCCTTCCCCCCTCTTCCCCATCGCATCGCTCAGTGCTGAACGAGATACGTAGGCAGGGCTATAATAATATGTAGAGGAGAGGCCGTGGCGGTATGAGCGTTGAAAAAAAAAACTTATATAATCGGAGCGTAACGCGTGATCCGCGTCCGTGCGCCTATAAATGCCGTGGCATATACGCGCGCGCGCGCGCGCATCGCGACAAGGTTCGACGATGACGATCGGCTGCCTAGAATGATGGGAGGGGGGGGGGCTGTGGAGGATCGAGCCGTAAAACTGGTTGCTCGCCGCCGGACAGGATTCGTTTAGAATTCGCGCGGGATATGAATTTTTCTTGTCGTGTACACGGAAGTGTGTGTGTGTGTGTGTGCGTGCGCGCGCGCGTGCGAATTTTAGTTTAGTATATGTATTTGCATAGGTGGAGGACTTAATTTTTGTTTATATATATAAAATATTGGATTCATCGACACCTGCGAGCGGTGTGCGCCTGAAATCAAAGTTGATCAATATTGCATAACTTCTAATACACAAGATTGCCGTACCTTCGCTATGTAGCAGTTTTTTTTTTTTTTTTTTATATTTCCATTCGAGAGTGAAAATTTCATGTACCGAATCCGGATACATACATATTGCGCCGAAAGAATATCAATGCCCATAGAATAGTTATTACATATATTTGGAGAATATCTTTTTTGAACGGAATATATAATCGCTAACTTTGTACACTAACTTCTTGATAAAAATTAATCGTTCTTTTTTTTTTGTCTTCGCAGATTATAAATCATGGCATGTGTGTGTGTGTGTGGTGTGTGTGTGTGTGTGTGTGTGTTTACGCGCGTGTACCCATGTATAATGTCCAACGATATATGTATGTCATACAGAAGTCAAACCAGCTGATAAGAGTTTCATTATATATAATTAGGCATGGAGTGGAGAAATACATAAGAGGGCGCGCTTGACTTTCTTTCATGTACAGATGCCGCTCGATACTTTCGTTACTATTTGTTCCCTTTTGTCATTCATTAATATAATAAGCGTCCCGTTTGCCCGTTAATCGACGAGGCCGTCTCGGTAAACAATCGCGCGATCTTATGTTAAAACGCGTCAAAAAAAAACAATGCTCAGCCGCGCACTTGTCCCGTACGTTAACAGTGGCCGCGACAAAACGTTCCCGCCACCTCGACTACAATATATGTGTGTGTGTGTGTGTGTGTGTGCGCGCGCGTGCGCGCATGCGTGCGTGTGTGCGTGTGTGCGTGCGTGTGTGTGTGTGTGTATAATGTAACGATTGCTTTGCAGCCCCGATTGCGTTCCTTACTCGTATACGCCAATGACACGCTCGTTCGGCTCGCGGCGAGAGCATCGGGCATCGGCTCAAGCCCGCCGGGTCGACCGGCACTGCCTGGTACGGCAGCGCAACGCCTGCATTGTCCATTCCACCACGCCGCGGGCCTTTTGTTCCTTCTCGCTCGTTTCTGCTGCTCGTGTGTATTTCGCCTGGAGAGGACGAAAGGGGAGAGAGAGAGAGAGAGAGAGAGTGTGTGTGTGCGCGCGCGCCCACGAGCGATAGTAGCTAAGGTGCGTTTCTCTCCCTTCCCCAATTTTTCGAACCCATTCCCAATCGGGACGTTCGTCCGTGTATATTTTTTTTTGCTCCTCGAAAAATGTCCCCCTTCTCCCCTCGTTCAACCCGCTGCTGAGAGGAACATATTACAGAAGGGGTAATGAATGGAAGGTATACGGAAAATTCCGAATATATATATTAATAACGACTCGTATTGTTTACGTTCATCGAGACGGGAGTGGGGTTACGCGAGAGTATATAAAACATCAGTCATCGCCCGAAAAAGAGAGCGAGAGGGAGCGGGGCAGGTATATCGAAAAGTTACTGGAGGATGTAATGAGCTAACAATAAGTTCAACCCCCCCTCCCCTGAGCTCCGTGCCACTCGAGAATAATGACTCCACGCACGTCTATCACAGGGTCGGATTATAATAGGGACAAGCGAGACGCGAAAGTCTAGGGCCACGCGGTCTGGCCAGGCACGTTATTACAGGCCCGAATCAAAATGTTTTTTTGAGAAGAAGAAAGCAAAATGTAATTAACATTTATAAACGAGGTGGATTTTTTTTTACTTTCTACATGATCACGGGTCCTGCGCTCTTTGCCGTTTCGAATCGATAATTACAAAAGTTTTCTTGCCGAGTATTCGACAGTAACCGCAGTGTCACCTACTCGGAATTCAATGTTCGAGAGATACTTTTTCCTCTTCGAACATTCGGATTTCGTAGACTTGATACTTCTCATTTAACAGCTCGATATCACCGATTTGCCGAAGAAAAATATCTAATAGGTATCTTTGTAGCCGCTTATGTACTGTAGCCAGTCTATGATAATTGTAAATTTTGAATATTTATCATTCGAATGCACGATCGGCGCACTACGTAAAATGGATTATTATACAAACAAAAAACGAAAGAAAGATAAGTCGAGGGTCGACATTTACAGAAGCCGCATGTATACAAGTTGGAAAATATAGAGAACAAATCAAATCAAGGGACTAAAAATGTTAAAGATAAATTTGTATTCCCTTTGGAATATTTTAACTTTTCGAAATTCGTATATTCCGTTATTATATTTGTGATGCTTGAATTCGACAACGGGTGTGCGCAACGCGTTATTTTCCTCAAAAATAAACCACTTTTTAGTATTTCTTTTGTAGAAAAATAAAAATAGTTACTGAATCCGATTGTCACCTCTATTTATTGTTTTACACTTTTGTGTGCACCCTACTTATCGTGACTCGCAGGAAGAGAGACGAATAGGTCCTTTAGGCTCCGGAAGAGGGTTTCGAAAAAAAAAAAAAAAAAAAAAAAAAACAGGGCGAACGCTTTGCTTTGCACTCGAGCAATGTGCAGCGGGCCGATGGGATTCGATTTTGGGCGCATTTCAATCTCATGACAACGTCGCAGTGCGTTACGGTATAATAGCACGATATAATAATTCCAAACGTATCGGCTTCCCGCGCCCGGATGATACGGCGCTTTTTCCCCTCTTTCTAATTCATTATTATTACGCCACCTCTTTAGTGGACGTCAACGTTTTCTATATATATATATATATATATATATATATATATATATATATATATATATATATATATATATATATATATATATATATATATATATATATATATAGAATATACATAACGGAAAATCTGGAGCGGAATTGGCTTGTAACGTTTTCATTATGAGCTCGTTATCATTGACGTATATCGCATATGCAAATGTTAAGCGACGATTTAAAGGCAATTTATTATAGGACAACTTTTATATCCTGCCTTTTTTCTCTTGCTGCTTTTCATTCCAATGAAATTTCTTTGCAAAGAAATCCATGTGTTTATTTGCGAGTTTCGGAAAATCGAAGAGATTAATACATCAGCGGAACATTCTGATTTTCCCGGAGCTATCTTAAGTCTTTTAGAAACCTGGATGATCTGCTTCTGTTTTTTTTAGGTTAACGTGCCACATCAACCATAGCGGTATAACTTTATGGAAACTAACCGTCAGTTGGCTGCCGGTAACACGAATTCGTATATAAATGGCAACAAGTCTACACGCCGTTCATGTGCCTATATATATGGATAGACTGTGTCAAGTATGCTGCTCTAACACTATTAGTATAGAAGACAAGAGTTATATATGCAGATTCATATTGCAAATGAAGAACATGAGATCCGACGAATAGTACCGAAAGCTAACGGCAAAATCCAACCGCATATGTATATCTCGGAATCAAAAAATTCATATACTGTAGTCGACGTAGATTACAAGCTTTTCTGCGAAGAGATTTTGCGTATAGTAAGTTCAATAGCATTTTTGTGCTGAAAATTTGCTGCTTCATCGTTAAAAAATTAGTATTATTAGTATTTAAAATTAACGTAAAAGAATGCCAAACTACATTTAAACGACTTTACAGAAAAATCTTATTAACAGTTCTATTGTTATTAGGATTTTTAAAGCAATTTTGTTCTGTTATGTATCCAATGTGAGATTCAATTGATATCATTTTTTATTACAATTTTAATTTTCATCGCTATTCTTACACTAAACAAAAAACTATTAGATCTAAAAATTATAAAGTTCGTATGTTCAATCAAAATACTGTCCATTGTTAAATATAGTCATATATAGTCTTTGTCCACAATGTAAGCAACTTGCGGATTCTCGTCCTAAAAAATTTCTCTTCTGTTCAGGCCACGAACGAATCAAGCCAATTTTGAAAAGAAGTGAAGCGTATTTGGATGAGGCTATTCTGCTGTAATCGATACAAGTAGTAGTCAGAAGCGATAAGGGTTGGGCTATAAGGAAGGTTGAGGTGAAGGTCCCATTCGCTGTTTTCCAAATGGTTTTTGACACAATAAGAATCGTGTGGTCGAGTATTGTCACGATGGAAATTTAATGTTCGTTTCAAACGCACAATTTCGTTGGGTAGAATGGTCCATCGAATGTTGGACTCTTTTACAGTAGATCATAATAGCCCACATCTTTCTGATCCCATCAAATACAGAGTATTATTACCTTGTTTCCAGAATTTCTTGTTTTGTCTGCGAATATCGATCATTTGTTGTGCTTTAGATTATCGCAATAGATCTACTTCCCATCTTCAGTAACAATGGGATACAAAACGACTTCTTTTTATGGCGCTGAAGAAACAATTTCTAACTCAAAAGACGACGATCCTCGATTTCAGTTCGTTGCGATACCCAGTTTCCTAATTTTTGGACGAATCACAATAATTTTAGACTTATGGAATTGCCTTGGCCCATTAATGACCATTAAACAATGTTATGATTTGCGAAAACAATTATGTATATAATCTCTGGTATGATTACTTTCTTAAATTATAGTTTTTGATGCTTAATATGCGTACGAACAGTTTATTTAGGAAAATCTCATCCGCTTCGGTTTCAAAGATGATTTTTAATTAATGATTTTATCTCTAAAACAAATCTACACATTTAAATCTATTATCTTTTTCCGAACTTGCCAATCAACAATATCTTTTCCAAGTTAGAACAAATAGCATCTCAACATCCACAGCCAAGGGACGTTGACTTGTCTAATAGAATCATCTGTTTAGAACTATATATTAACTATGCGCCTGCGATGAGCGCGCAAAAAAAACAAAACATACTAAATCCTCAAGACTTTTATTCTTCCTCTCTCCTTTACAGTCGCGGTCTGCCCGGAGCGCTGTATAATAGCGCGTGCGACTTGTTTTACGACAACTCGGCGCTCGGAAATTAGCGATACGAATCCACCGAGGACTGTAAAAATTATCCGACGGTTATAGGATCTACCGTATTATAGCGTTAGAGGAGCATTGAATATATATATATATATATATATATATATATATATATATATATATATATATATAGATGCGCAAGGGATTTGAAAATGCGTTGATAATATAAATGACCGTACGGGTGTACCTACCATCGGGTACTAAAATTGCAGCTTTTAAAAGGCATAAAATCATTTGCGCTCTCGCGACTTAAATTACATATTAAAATACGAGCCCCTATAAAAAAGTTAAAAGACAACGAAGGACGGCGAGGGACAAAGCGCAACGCGACTCGCGCGTATGTGGCTCTTGTCCTTGAAGATCTGTATATAGGTATAGATAACTCAAATGTGCGACAATTGAATTAAATTATCATTAAAGGATCGTATAAATATATTATAATGTATATTAGACGAGAAAGCACGTTGACATGTCTATAATATATAGCCAATGCGAAGATCTTCAGAGATTTATCGTTAGCCTTTGTTGTTTACTACCGTAGCGGCTTTAAATCATTTCGTTGCATCATTATATATATAACTGAACGATTCTTCTGATCCCTATACGTATACATACGTATACATATGTAATGCATTAATTGTATAATCAATTAATATACCATTTTGACCGACTACTAATATCGCGCAAACGGCAATGTCGAATCCATATAATCGACCAAGTTCAGCGGTTGAAAGTCAATCTTATTATATCGCTCTGGGGGGGGGGGAGACTGTCTTGCGGTTTATATATATATATATATATATATATATATATATATATATATTTGTGCACACCTCACAAGTCCAATTAAGACGCAAAATAGACATATGCGCCGGCCAGTATGCATATAGTGTACATAATATATATACGCGTGCGTTGGCGTGTGTCCGCGCGAACGTACATAACATATAGGAAAATGAACGTGTCAGAGTCAGTGGAACGGGGAACTTTTCCACGGCTAAATCGAGTGAGCGCCGGCAATAGATGGCATTATATATTATGTTATAGGTGCGCGCGTGGGTTTTTCGCGGACCATCCGATATATTTACAAATAGCGCAACATGCACGCAATGCCTCGTAGGATGTGTATATACGAATCTATTTGTCCTACACACACACACACACACACACACACACACACACATATATATAATATAAAAAAATCCTTTGGGCATTTATAGATCTTCGCTCCACACAAAACATTAATAATTATGATTTTCGCGCAGAGGATCTACGCGAATCGCACACGTAATCGAAACAAATCAAATAGAATTGTGCGTCCAGAATTCTGTAGTGGCATGGGAATTGTGCGATTTTCGCAAACGATATTATTATAGTCATGAATGTCAATTCAAGTGGCCAATTTTCAGTGGAATTATGGATCGTCGTTAACTGTTAATATAACCGTATAAATTTGAATCTCTATAATATATATCCGCATGAAATTGAAAGTGGAAGCAGAGCCAATCACCCTCATCGGTTGAGCCGAACAATCGGCTTTTCAAATCGATAATTAATATACATTGGATCGATTCAGCAGCATTTTGTGCTCGAACGTATCGTCGATTTGGCAGAAACTGTTTGTCCGACTTTCGAGCGCGCTTGAGCAGTTAGACGACGCGTTGCTACCACTTATGTGAGACGATATAAAAGAGTAATCGATCCGAACTAATCGAATCGAAATAAACACTTTCCAAGTATTAATAGAAATAACACGTGTATGTATAAAGGTAATGCATATTGGTAATGCGATCATATAATGGTTTTTTTTTACATTGAAACTGTATGAGAATATTTCCGACTGCGGGTACTTTTTTTTTAGATTCAAATACCTGGTAGAATTTAGATCTTCTATACCTAAGAATAGGCCAGTTTAACGTATATGTAAATATTTTTGTATTATAAGTTATATAAGGGATATATAGTTAAGCATGTAACAAATGTCCAGTATAGAGGCCGATGAACAGACCTTCATGATGGTGACGAATTCATAATATATAAAACGAATCTGACCGGTTTCTTTTACAGTTTCCAATCGAAGAGTACGAGTACTGGAAGGATTCATTGCTTTTTTGATGGTTAATTTGGGACATTTTCCGAATTGTAATTCAATGCCATTGGTTGGTTAATAAGATACCTTTCATCTTTCTATTATTGTTTGGTAATTGTTGGAGAAGTGAGAATGTCTTGTTTGCTGCAAAGAATCTTTCCTAATGTATATCAAATCAGCGCTAATAAAAGAATCTTTGGAAATTGGATTATCGGATTTCCACTGTATAGGACAGTTGGTGTTGAAAGGTATGCCAAGCAGAAACACGAACAGTCTATGTTCCAAATTGAAAACAGAATGTTAAAATTACAACAACGACAACAACAAAAATTATTCCATCATACAATTTATATGTAAGTTAAATTATGTACATTTCATTCTATCTGAAAAATTTTCTACGCGATTGTCAATTTAATTGAATTCGTCGCTTTGCGATTCTTTAACCCCTTTCGTTGCGCTCTTCGATATTTACTTGGCTGCCAAATATGCGTTTTCAAATTAACAACTTTTTTTTACGAACTTTTTGATTTTTCAAATCTGGAGCAAATAATGGAGCCAACTCCAAAACTATCGCCCCGAGAACGGAATGACAGTCAAAAACTATCGCTTCGTCTCGCGTAAATCGATTTCGCTGAGCGATGGATATTGTCAAAGTGGCGTTAATCTATAAGGGAAAAGGAAAGAAAAGGTAATAATTGAAGAAGAAATTCTCGTTCGCCAAATTATTGGTTTTGTCAGATCATCCGTAGAATTCGTAATATCATCGATTTTACATGCCCCGCCTGATTAGTACCACACGTTTCCGAACTAATTGTACACTGACATTTACTCTGGCCGTGTTATAAAAGTTTCATTCTCGTGCCCCCCCCCCTGTCACTCATCATCCTCTGTCATAATATATCTAGCCAATGTACTTTTAATAAATTATATATATTTGGAGAAGGGAAAATTCGCCGACTTCGACATTATCCGCGTGTATTGTATATCATGACTATTATATATACATGCGCGTCTAAATGTATGTACGAATGTATGCGTGTATATATATATATATATATATATATATATATATTAACGTATCGAAACGATGCCGGGCACGCGAGCCAAGCAAACGAGCGAGTTCGAACGCTCAATAAAAGCCGAGAAGGAGAATGAGCGCGAGCCGCATCAGCGCCCGCGCGCGCCGATATAAATCAGCCGGAGAAATTGCACTTCCTATATATATATATATATATATATATATATATATATATATATATTGCATTCGAGCGATGCACCTCGGGCGCTGTTCCTCAAAGCAAAGCTCGCGATGAGATCGGCCTTTCTTATTTTCCGCCTCCCCCTCCTCCCACTCACCTACCTTCTCGCAAAACACACTTTTCCGCTGTGCGCGTATCGCGGGCGCTTTAATAATTTATTAGACAAGGAGAATGGGAGAGATTGGGATAGATGTAGATGGATCGATGGAGAGTGAAAGAAAGAAAGTTACAAATTAATCGATGTAACGGTAATTACTATACATGTATAGCTATACAAATTACCTATATTACTTGCTCTCCTTTTTCCTCTCTTTGCTTTGTTCTCCCTTACATTATTTTTCTCGATTCGCTTCGTAATGATCGGCATATTTTCCGTGTATATACATACTATATATATATATATATATATATATATATATATATTCTGCATCGTTGCAGCTCCTCTTTAATGCATATTACCAATGCGCCCGGTATTATGAGGATTTGATTTGTTTGGGCGCGAACGATACGAACGGGACGCGAGCGCCGTTCTTCAACGGCGGCGAGTAAAATTTTTTTTTTTTTCGCCACGGTTGCCAAACGTGGCGGGACGTGACGGTATGCCTCGCGCGCGGCTATTCGCTTTGAATGATAATTTATATTTATACGTTAAAAGTTATTTACGAACGAAGTTTCTTTTTTCTTTCTTCTTCTTCTTCTTCTCCTTCTTCTTTTTTTCTTTTTTGTCGAATTCGAGCGTTTCTGTTTTTTTGTTGCTGTTGCACTTTTCGTCGCTGCCGATGCATACACGGACGTATGGATTAAAGTTTTGTTTTATTTATTTTGTTTTTTTTTTTTGTTGTTATTCTTGATTCGACATTTCGTTTGATCGAAGTTTTTTTTAACGCTGCCACCTCTGCTTCAACAAAGTCTGTGGGATAATTTATCAATTTTTTTCGTTCAAATATACCGGTGGAGAATGCAAGTAAAGTAGTCTTTATCGGTGGGATTATTATTTATAGAGCTGTAGTGAAAAATTAATTATAAAATAAAAGAACGTTTATAGGTATATGGTTTTTTACGACCGTGGAGTGATATTTATTTCTTTAAATGCACCTGGCTGGACATATTAATAATATATATATATATATATATATATATATATATATATATATATATACTTAAATTGTTTATCTAAACATGTGCCACTTTATTAATCATATATAATACTTCCATTGAAAAGTGCCAATTTGAATTTTGCTTCAGTGGTTGAAATCAGATTAAAATTCTTCGGTAATGTCCAATATAGCAAAATAGGAAATTGCAGGTATATATATATATATATATATATATATATATATCTATTCATATGTATATTCATACGTAGATACACACATACACATTTAATATTTTTCCGAAGAGGAAACCGTATAAATATATCTATATGTGCGCACACTTTATGAATAAGCCCCGCGAGCCGAGAACGCGTCATCAGCGCAATAATACCGAAAAAGCGAATCCTTTAAGTTTATTTATGAAAAAAGAAAAAATAACAACAACAACAGCAACAACGAAAAAGAATTGATTGCGAATGCAAATAAAGGTAGAGGGGCTGAGCAACGATAACAATAAACTTAATTGGATCATAAAACGTTTATTTTTAAAATACAATTTATGCAGGCATAACAACGCATTAATTTTATTGCGCCTGTTGCTCTCTCTTTCGCTGTCTCTCTTTCTCTCTATCCCCGGGGCTGAAAAGCAATTAAACAAAATTTTATTTTATTTTATCTTATTTCATTTTTGTTTTGTGTTTTTTTTTTACACAAGCTTCTTGGATTTCCTTGGGAAATCTTTCTCGGCTTAATTTAACGATTATATAAATTGTACGTTTTCTAAAAAGTCGCATTTAAAATTGACATAACCTCGAAGGAAATACCTCAAATGGGGGGTATTACTCGATTAGGCACGTATTATATTTAAATATACCTTCCATTAATAAGCTATTAAAGAAGCAAAATAAATATAATGAGAAAAGATCTGATTATTTTATTTATTTTCCACGTAATTTCATTGTTTAATAATATAAAATCATATAGTATTTGCAATTTCTGCTTTTCTGCCTAAATTTGATTTATTGCAAATTATTGCATATGCAACTGGAATGTGAACTTCGTGACTTAATAATAGCAGAAAATTTTGGATCAAGCCCTATACAGCGCGCGCGATTGCATTTTCACATTTTGTAATATTTTCGGACTAAATGTAACAATTGTTTAAGCTCATTGAGCCGACGCGACGTGATCCGACAATTGAGAAAGAAGAGTTATCGTCGCGTTGCGCATATCCAGCCCTATACGCGTTAGCCCCGCACACCTGGACGAGATATGCGTCTCCGTTAATCGGACCCTGTCCGCTTATCAGCCGCGGAGTCAATCTCTAGTCATCCCGGGCGAACGCGTCCGAAGAGATCTGCATTTTTCGACAAAGCACGGACGCGCGTCGATTCGATTTTACACAGAGCCGGGGATCGAGCTCGGGGCCGCCCGACCACCGCGAGACGGAGCAGCCGGGTGGAGGCGGCCGATAAGCCGACGGGGAGAGGATTAAAGCGCTGCCGAGCCTCTCGCCCGACGAGAGATCCGCGACGGGGTGGGGGGGAGGGGAGGAGAGGAGAATCGAAGTAGCGCTGGGCGCGTGACCGACTCCCTCACCTTCCCCCCGACCACGAACGGGCCCAAACGGCGGCGCCGCGCCGTGGCGCGGGTCAGCAGTCGCGCGCACGAGCGAGGGCAGGTGCAGCGCGCCCGCGGTGCAAATCTACGAGCGCCGTAGCTATATATATATATACACATACATACATACCCCCTTATGTTACGGTGATCTCGCTTCGAAGAAAGAAGAAGATCGTATGTGTGTGTGTGTATATATATATATATATATATATATATATATATATATATATGCATATATGGCTGTATGTACACGTCTGTTGACGGCGTGACCCAGACCGCGGAGCTGTTCGGGGCGGCGGGGGGGGGATAGGCCGCGAGCGTATTATAGTCGTCGCGGGATACAGAAATCGTACAGGTGGTAGTTGAGGAGGGGGAGGAGGAGGAGGAGGAGGAGAATCTCGTAAAAATTGCGGCAGCAGCAGCATGCAGCAGCCGTTCGAAGGAGCCGAGAGGTAGACGCGTCCGATGCGCGCGCGCGGCGCGGCGGGGAGAGGGGATGGTGGTGGTAGGGTTGAGAAGCGCGGACGAACGAAAACAGGAACTGGCACTTTGCACCGTTCGCGATTTCGATTTTCTTCCGCGAACCTTTGTTGTTTGATACGATTTACGGGCAGACCTAGATATATATATATCCCTCGCCTATCCCAACGGCTTTACCGATCTAATTGGAAAGAGGTGTTCCCGATCGGTTTCAGAAGTTTATCTACGTATAGATATATCTCGACGCGGGAGAGGGATGATCGCGCACGACAGCAGAGAATGCTGGCGAGCGATAGGACCGAGGAATTTAGCAAAATCTTGTCGTTACCTAATTAAAATACTAAAAATGCTTGTGTTTGTCAATATTGTCACGAATCAACGTCATGATACGAAAATTTTGTTCCACATAAAATATAAAAAAAGTCCGAGAACATGACGAATTTTTGTATGATTTAAAGACGCACAAAATGAAAGGTACTTCTTTTGAAATAGAATTTCATATATTTAAAAAAAAATTAACATAGATTTAAAATTAAATTGCAAATATTTTAACGACGAACTGTTAGTCATTTTCGAATTGACAAAAATAGTTTGTCCATAAACTATTTATCATTTATTTGTTTAAAATTTACATTGATTTTGCTGCCTTGATAAGGAGCTAAGATAATAAATTGCTCGAAATGTTGGCGTATAAAACATGCAGTTTTCTTTTTAAATTCACTAATAAATAAATTCTTGAACGGCGATAACAAGTAGTAGCTGCCTATGTTCCAGAAAAGCCATGAATAACTTCTGTATTGGGAAAATTTGGGGGGACGGATGAAAATACCAGACACGAGAAAAACTTAAAATGACGTTCCTGATTCCTATAATATACGGGATACGCCCCGAAATCGGGGCGGTGAACTATCGACTCTGTGAAATCGGTAGTATTTTTCCTGATAGAAATCTGACAATTTTCAATCGTTTGGAAAGTATCTAAATGTGGTGAAAATAGAATTAACGATCGTGCCTGAAAAATAGGCAAAAATACGATAAATCTTTATTAAAAAAAAACTTAAATCACGCCTCTGGCCAATAAATGACAAGTTTATTGTCATACGCACATGCTTTAATTAAGATACGATGGATAAAATTTATATTTTTACATTAATAAAATATTATGTTGCTTATATAATAAAACAATGAACAATAATAAAATAGGCTGTCTTTTATATCGTTCGATTTTTCTCATCCTAATAAAAGTTAAGCGAGTAACTAATTTGGAAAAGGTTTACTATATTGATATTAATTAATACCTAAAAATGAGCATGAGATAATTAATTAGAAAATACCAAACCTCGTTAAGTAATAGCCTATTCTCTTTATTTATAAAACAGATGGTATAAATTTCATTTTTTTTTTTCACGATTTTTTGCCGTTATTAACTCGTCGAAATTTTACATAGATTTCAATTTGAAATCTGTTTGGCAAGGATTTACACGTCCGTTGGTTTTTCTTGTTGCTCCAAAAAAACCGTGGTTTACGGTCAGAGTGCACGCGACGCCATCCGCAAGGATTGGCCCCGTTCTCGCAAGTGGCCAAGAATTACAACGGCCGATGTGACGAGCCCAATTAACACGTCGATGGTTACATTAACTCAAGATTATAACTTTTCGGACGGCAGCGAGTTCCATGATCACTGGCTTATCCAAGCGCTGCCGCTCTATTCACGATGATTCATAATTCGCGCAAGTATTTTCAATAGTAACAAGAGTGTGGATGATTTGAAACGATTTGGAAATCGGCCCGGAGATCACATGGAAAGTAATGCTGGGCTGTATTATGGCCTTCGACCGATCCATAATATGGATGTAATGGCCCTTTCGCCATTTTGCTACATTGAACGTTAGAAAAGTTCGCTTGAATAGTTAGAATTGCGCGACGCTTCGTTCCTTATACCATTTTTGTTGTAATTACGAATCCTGACATTGCAATCGTAGCCCGTTGCGTTACTTATAAACCCCTTGCACGGAAGTACAACTCTACGTATAGATCTCTCGGTTCCAGCGAAATAATAACGATTCGATAATTTACGAATATATAATACCCTCCGCAACGGCATGAAAAAATTGTTAAACTTTCAATCGTTTTCTTCGCGTTTTGTTTTTTTTTTTCCTTTTCCCTTCTTCTTCGCGGCACGGAATAAAATTTTCAAAGTTCCTTTACATTTTGAAACGACACATTGACACTCTGGCTTATCGCTGTGCGCGCGCCTCGAAGATTACGCATAGATCACCTGTCATTTTCTAACGATAAGCGCAGATACGACTGGGATTTTGTACAGGGCTACAAGTGTACGACGGAATATGGCTTCATCCGCGATGTCGATTTTGAATTTTTCTAAAATTTTCGTTTCGACGATTCAGGGTCGTAGAAATGGATATTGTTGGACAGACAAGAGCTGAGAAAGAATCTGACGTAACAGCTGGTAGATCAAGCTCGTATTTATCTATCGTGATCTATTGATATACCGCACACTTATTATAATGCTTATCAATCAAATAAAGATTATGAGAATAAATTGAAAAACAAGTACCTCGTTCGCGCGTGTAATATATCATTCGTCATTAAAACTGGCACGCATTCTTCATCGCACATAAGTATAACGAGCGGTATTTGATACGTCCTAAAAGAAAGAAGCTCCGCGACAGAATGTATATATATATATATATATATATATATATATATATATATATATATATATATAAAGTAGTTTACAATGGCTTTCATCAAATACGCCTCCATTATCCCTTCGTCAAGATGAATAATACATCAGGCTGAGTATAAAGGCCGAATTCTGTAGAAAAGACATATATATATATAAAGATGTATGTAAGTGTCTGTGAGTGTGTAGCTCGCTTGTCAACGATTCAATTCGCATCGGACGGCCATGTGCGGGCGGCGCATCAGCGTCTTCGCTGAGGCTCTTTCTCTTGGGCTCGCGCGTATTTTATGTGTATATATATATATGTCTATATATATATATAATATATGTGTGTGTATATGATGAAAGGGTGCGCGTGCGTGAGTGTATAAGCGATACGCCTGCGCTGATATTCTAAAGAGCATTGCCGCTACGCGGGGATGTACATGTAGATGTGTGTATATATGAGTTATAATATATTTATATGCATATACACATATGTCCATATCTTCATATTATATATAAACTCACCCGGTATCTCCGATGTAATCCAGCATCCGTATCTTGAGCATGACTGCGCGTCGCCCTGGCGCGTCTACGTTGCGTATCTATATGTATATACTACACTCTCACACTTTCTCGGATTCTGCATATGCGCACATGTAAATACGTATGTATATTATATGTATATAAATATCCATATAGATATAAATATATATGTATATGTATATTCTTGGCGGCTCTTCCACGGTTCTGCGCACTGTGCACTAAAAATTCGCCGCGGACCCGCGCGCCGCCCCGTTAAAACTCGCGGCGATGCGCCATTATCGCCGCGGTCACGCGAGCTGTCGGCCAGCTATACGTGCATGCGTATACGTGGGTAATCGGCGTTCCGAGGGTTCTTCCGCTTATCCGCGGGCGAGTTCCCCTCCTCTCCCTGCCGACTCAACCCCTTGTTTCGAGAAAGTTTATCTCCTCCGGGCTGTATCTCGCCCCTCTCTCTCTCTCTCTCTCTCGGTTATTAACCGCGAGTCAGAGGCGGCAAAACTGCGCGAGCCCTGCGCCGTGTTCACTCTCGTTCGTATTATATATATATACTAACGACAAAGTTGCGCGCGCGTACGCGCACGTGCACTTCTCTCTCTCTCTCTCTCTCTCTCTCTCTCTCTTTCTATATCTGTCTATCCCCGTTCCTCTCTGTCACTCGTCCATGAGCGCGCGGGAAAGGCAATATAATAATATAAGCCGACAAACTCGTTCCTTTATCTCCGTTAAGGGAAGAGGGACGGGCGGCGGGGAGGCTGGGAATGAATGAAAAAACAACGCGCGAGCCTCGCTCGCTCTCTTATCCGACCGGCATTTCTGCCCCCTGTCCCCTCTGCCCCGCCGTCTTCTTTCCCGGCCCTCCGTCCGCCGTCGATTCTTCGAGCCCTCCCGAGGTGGGAAGCGAGAGACGAGGACCCGCGCGCCGTGGCGTCGCCGCACCTTCGGCTCGGTAGCGGGGGTAACGTATACGTGCGTATGTATGGGCTCCCGTTATCTTTCCCCGTGTACGCGGCGCACTGGTGGTGACCCGCGCACTGCAACCGACGGAAAAGTTGACGAGCGCGGTTCACTGGTACTATATATATATATATATATAGATATATAGATATATATGTCTCGGTGTTATTGCTATTCGGGACGCGCGCGCTCCAGATGTGTGCCGATGACCGCGATCTCGCGAAACTTTCTTCTTATATATACATCAGACGCGCTCCGCCGGCTGAACAAAAGAGCTTCTCTCTCTCTCTCTCTCTCTAAGTTTTCCCGGGGGCAGCGCTTATATTGCACACAATCACTCGCACGCATATACACAATTACATATGTATATAAATATATATATATATATATACCAACGTCGGCGCCTCGCAGTGACGATCGACCCGGTTTCAGTTACAATATACGGTAGATTTTTCTACGCGTCGACGCCAGCTACAGAGGGGCGCCGTTGTTCCCCGATCTTTGAGCGCTATTTCGCCCGACGACGACGACGACGACTACCAACACCGCTGCGACGAGGCCTCGCCCGGATCGCACCCGGACGAGGAGCGCGCCGTTCACGGGCGCACGCACGCACGAGCATACACCGCCGGTCCTTGCGGGCTATCGACGATACTCTTTAACCCCCCGACGGGGGGGCGGAAAATCGGCGGATACGCGGGGCGCGCATGTCGCCGCCGACGCGCGCACTGACACAAGCGGTACACACGAACACACACATATATATCTGTTTCCGTATCGACGATACGGGCGGTCGCACAGGTGGTGCCTATCGATGTCTATATTATATCTATATCAGCTTTGTACGTATATACGTCTCTCTCTTCTCTCTCTCTCTCTCTCTCAATTCAAGTATAAACATACGCGTATATTGCAAAGCGAGGAAGAAAAAAAACGGGCTTTACATACGTGCCATGAGACGCGCGCCAGCTCGCGCCGCACGCGATACTGAACGTCGTGAGCCCATAGCGGCTGCTACAGCGCGCTCGCGCCACGGCAGCGCGGGCCTCTCTTTCCCTTTCCCGCGCCACGCCGTGAACGCGCGCCGCGTAACCGCTATTATACAGATATATATATATATATATATATATATATATATATATATATATATATATATACACAAAATACTCCTACTCTCTTGGCGCGCTATCAGCGGGCAGTATAGCGTTTTGTACATAGCGCGAGCGCGAGCGCCGTAACTCCCCTCCCCCCGCGGGGCGCGAGGGACAAGCGTGAATAGAAGAGTGCGGAGAAGAATGGTGCAAGTGTGCAGAGGGCTCGCGTCCGTTGCGCGCAAAGATAGGGTGATCGATGCGTCGGGCGTAGGACGAAGCTCGGGAAACTGTGACGCCTTACGATTATGCCGTTCGGCTCGCGCAATTTTCGGGAGGGTTACGAATAAAGTCGCGTAAAGACCCGTGAAAAGGTTCGCGTGGACACGCGCGTAGAAGATTGTAGTAAGAGAATTCGATGAGCAAATGGAATTACGCTCGATTGTCAGGATCGGTGGCGATTCTCCATGAGTATATGAAATTTCCGGGTTTTCCAAGGTGCAAGGAAAAACGGGATAAATAAATTATATTCCCGTAATTAGCATGGGGATTCTTCTGCTTCTACGGTCAGGACAGGTTACTTCTCAGATGTTTGGCAAATTGTTTTAGTTTATATATATATATATAGTAATAAAAGACGGTTTTCTAAAATTGCACTTTTACACCAACATGAGCGCGTGCTTTGATTTTTCTATCCCCTCCAAGCGGGCGGACGAAGCGAACAAGAAACTATATGTGCATCGAATTAAATTATTGGATATTTATAGTAATTTATGCGCAAACAGCGATTCGGATGGAGATAAACAAATGAGTTTTGTAAATTCCGTTAAAACGTCGATCGTATTTTTTTTCTATTAGAATTTTATATTCTCTCGATTCTAATTAATGCTTTACTTCCACATTTCATTTTACATAATATCAAATAATTAAATTTCTCTCTCACTACATACAATAAGGATTAATCTTATGAATCCTATGGATGAATGTATGTATGTATATATGTATTTATGTATGTATGCTATGTGTGTGTATGCATGCATGTATATATATAGAGGCGAGGAGGTCGTTACGCGTCATTCTGTGTAGCACGCGTGTGTGTATATACCGATGCAATGCGCGGGCGAAGCGGTGCGTTGCGAATAATCTACGACGAATCGCTCAATGGGGACAATCGCGGTAAATATTAAGTGGTGAGAAAGTGAGTGAGAGAGAGAGAGAGAGAGAGAGAGAGAGAGAGAGAGAGAGAGAGAGAGAGAGAGAGAGAGAGGGGGCGAGGAGGAAACGAAGAAGACTTTTTTGCATTCTAATGTACTCGTAATGTCTTTCTTCTTTTTTATCTCCTTCCTCTGCCTCTTCTTCTCCCTCTTCTTCGTCTTATTTTTTCGGGACTCCAGACTGCATTTTTGCGGGAGTGTTTTTTTTTTCAAGGGAATTAGGGGGAGGGGCAGTGGCAATTAAAGGCAGGATGAGCTTTTCGTCGTATGAATTATATATATATATATATATATATATATATATATATATATATATATATATATATATATATCTAACGACAACGCCTCGTGGGAATATGGAGTAATGTTTTTTTTTATCTAACACTCGAATACGTTCAACGTTATGCCCGTTCGTTACCACTTAATGTACTATGTTTATCGCAGCGTTTTTCTATTACACGAACTTCGCCGATGGCGGCGAGAAAGTCGCTCGGAGTAACCAAGTATTTACGATCGCATGGAAATTATTGTAAAATATATTTTATGATTGTCGTGAGACTATATTTATCTATTCTTTTTTTGCTTTTGAAACTTAAATGATAACCATATACAATTCTATAGATCTGTATGTAGAGATCAAAGATTATATCCGAATCCGAAAAGCAGGGCTGAAAAGTCCAATTTCGATATTTGAATCGTGTCCGTTAAATTTACGATCCTTTCTAAGACTATAATTAAGGAACAATTGATTTTCTTTTATAATTTTTTAATCAGACTATCACTATGTAGCTGAGTTGGGCATTTTCAGTAAATTTAAAATAAATAAATATATATATATATATATATATATATATATATATATATTTACGATTTATACAGCTATAATTAGAAATTATCGATATCAAACAATCTGTTGTTTTTTTAAAATTATTATTTATACGACAAAATTTTAAAGAGAACGTGCTAAATTTCATGATAATACCGACGTGGCTTTTGCGTTTATCTACACAGTATATTATAACAAGACTACTATGACGACAGGTGGTTTAATAATAAACTTACATTTATCTATGTGCATTTATTATGATAATATTATACATGATAGATTAAGTTAAAAACCTTCTGAATAAACACATTATAAATTGTTAGTATCAAGTTTATTATTTAAATTATTTATGTTACCATAATTTATGCAGTAGAATTACATTTTAGTAAAGTTTTTTTTTTTTTTTTTTGATAACTACATATCAGATACATAATTTTCTGTTCGTTCCGATCGATTTTATCATTCATATTTTCGATATGTCCTGGTTTCACATATAGGGACTAGATTTAAAATCTTATAAACTAAGTTATTTACACTTTTTTTTTTTTAAAATTGCATGATTTTACGAGTATATTTTTAGATGTTTATTATAAAACTCCT
Source organism: Sycobia sp. Sy_11 (assembly GCA_018907035.1). NCBI lineage: Eukaryota > Metazoa > Arthropoda > Insecta > Hymenoptera > Epichrysomallidae > Sycobia > Sycobia sp. Sy_11. The sequence goes on from JACCIC010000288.1 coordinate 247,544, forward strand.
TTGATTCCATATAAAAAGCTTAAGATTCGCCGTTTATAGTTCCATAAAGCGATTTTTTGTTTGCAAAATATCCTTTTTTTTGTATTACCGTTTAAATCCCTAATTATTGCCATACTCTTGACGTAAGTATAAAATTTCATTATATGTAATTTTTTGCTCGTTTTATAACATTATTGTAATTATATAATCGTATTTTCATAACTTAAATGTCATTTCGTGAATGATATTTTGGAAAAAATCGGTAATTAAAATTTTCAGAAAACAGATCGAGCCATTTTTCAAGTTTATTATGTTTTCAAGTTTATTACATTTCATAGATGCCCAAGATTCGATTTATTCAATAAAAAAATGATCATGTACAGTCGTTTTTAATTTGGAAATATATAACATTTTACAAAAAATTTTAAGTAATTTTGGTAGTCTCATTAAATATTTTTCATAAGGGTGCCCTCATATCAACCCAAATAATAAAGCTCTGTCAGGCATTCTTATTGATACAATCGAACATTTTTCATTTCTGGCCCGTTTCCCGATCTCACCTGGCTCTTGAAAAACCTTTCGACCTGTCTGCTCAAAATGAAGTCCTCGTGAAAATGATGAAAACGACTGTAAAAAAAATCATTGACTAATAAAATTAGATATTGTCTGAAATTGTTGCTGATTCTGATTGACAAAATTTAGCATAACCCAAATATAATTACAAGAAAAATTAGAAAAAATTACAACTCTAAATTATCGATATTTAAAAGATTTTAAATAATTAAATTATAAAAAAAATGATAGAAGTATTGAACGATAATGGGAATATTCATTAATAAATTTGTATATGTATTATATAATAAATTTACCTTTATATTAGTTAATCGATGATCCCAAAATCTGTCATAAAACAAATTTAGCGTAAATCAATTAAATTTCAATATGACCTTGGGCAATATTTTATTTTTTGTGAAATTTTTGAAATTTTGTCGAATCCGACACATGTTTTAGCGGCCTAGAATATACATTACTAACTTTTTAGCGCAACTCAAGCAAAGAATTATTAATAAAAAATCTATCGGTTGGTAAATATTTGTTTTATTTGGCTATCAGTATTAAAATATGTACGAGTATGCATACGAATTTTACGAATCGAAACGTAAAAGTATATACGTTCTGCTTCTGTCTGCTATGCGTCTCGATGTCTATTGACTCGTAATGTTACATATGTAAATAATGTTCACTGCGCATTGTATTCCAGTAAAAAAGATTTTCTGTGGTGCACCGGTTCAGTTTGTCATGTCGCGCCAAAGACATGAGAATTTTTAGGTTTTAGGTTTTATGAAGAAAAAAAAATTAATTGTAAAATAAAATAAGCATATTAAAAAAAAAAGTCCGTACTAACTCGACTTTTTTTCATCCCAAGAAATATCATTTAAACGTAAAATTCAAAAATGGATACAGTTTCCGATTATGTGAAATTTTCCGTCGATCAAACAAGAATAATATACGTTAAAAAACGTGGAGCAAAGTCATTTAAATCGCGATTATTTTCATTAAAATTGTTAAATAAAGTATAATTTGAATTTACACACACACGCATACACACATATTTAAATCGTTACCCAAGGACAATGTATATAGTTGTTTGTCATACAGATACTCGTATACGTACTCGCATACGTACTCGCGCCCATTGGCTAAGCCAACGCGAATTTCTGCACTGAATAAATCTCGTCGCTCTGTAAATTTGTCAGAGCGCTACGCGCGGCCGACGTCGGCCTAATCTCGACGCCGGCCATCATTCTCGTCGATCGTTTTTCCCTAACTATTATACAATACACGGGACAATGCGTCATATTGAAATCGTCCAGCAAGATACTACATATATATATATATATATATATATATATATATATATATACACCACAATACATACTTGCGTGGCGCCTCTGTTTTTCGCCTCGTCCAGGGTTCTCGCACGGCGCTGTTATATTCACGTCCGCATATGGCGCGTCTGCGCTAAAAGTTTATCAGACCTCGTAACGCGTATCGTGTGTGTGTGTGTGTGTGTGTGTGTGTGTGTAGTTATGGGTTGACACACAAAGGTATAAAACCATGGTGGTAAAATACGGTAACGGACCGCGCGGATTCGTCTGTGACGGGAGTGCGCTAGGTTTTTTTTTTCCCCCTTTACGAGCGGTATAACTGCGTAAGCCGTTCGGAAGCGGTACTATATCGGAAATCGACTTTTCTTTTTATTTTTGGTTTTTGTTTTTGTTTTTTTTCTCTATTTTAGAAAGCGCACCTAATAATTGGGAGACAGTTAAAAGGTGGCTATAATGAAAAATTTGCGTCGCGTGAATGAATGGTTGGTGAAGGGTCCGTAATAAGCAGGAGACGATAATATTCGGCTACCGATATATATATATATATATATATATATATATATATATATATATATATATATATATATATATATATGCCAGATAGATAGATAGATAAATGGCCCTGCGCACTCACCAGCAACGAGATTCGCCGGATCCCTATATAACGATTTCTCGTCAAGATGGATTTTAAATAAGGCTAATATGTATGCGTAGATATATATTTTACATCTCGGTAGAAAATCGGCAATTCTACCAAAACACATATAGAACGTGACCGTGACCGTGGGGATTTATAAATTTTCTTTTTCGTCTGTAGCCAGATAAGTGCCGAGGAATACTTAATTTTTGATAGGTTACGTAACGATCTGAGTCACTTTAATAGATTCTCCTCTGCATAAATATATATATATATATATATATATATATATATATATATATATGTATATGTGAGTGTGTGTATAAAAGTTCTTGGAGATCGATTTTCAATGAACGGAAACGATGCCTCGCGAAGCTCTCCATTCGAAATTCAATTTCATTTTAGGAGCATAAATATGGAATCTCGATCGTAATTCGTTTGATTGACAATGAATAATTTAACGTGTTTTTATGCGTACCTATATACGTCTATAAAGAGAGACAGAAACTGAAACGCCCAATCGCGCATACGCGATGCACGTAAGGTTAAACGGAGACCAACGTGCTTTTTGACGTAGAATAGTCCAAACAGCAGAGTTATCGAAACGTTGATAATACGCGCACTGTGAAAATTCATAATTTTTCTACAAATTACTATTTAATTGATCGACATTTTTAGATATTGGAATATCGACATAATGTTGGAACTGCAGCGATTCGGGCCTGTCGAGCGCGCACGAGCTAATCGCGCTATTTATATAAATTATACCATCAAAGAGAGCCGACTTAGGTTATATCAGCATTATAATTATGAGAATTTAAAGATACGCACTGATATCCGGTGCGTATTAGTAATATACGATCGAAACGAATGTATGTCAACGTGACGACAGGCTGTCTACCGTTTTCGATTGTCATAATATAACTTGTCCGTGTGCGCGCTGTGCAGTGAATTAATTATCGAAATTCCTGATAAATGTCAAATTTTTTATCAGTGATTCATTGTATGTAAAATTTGTACGCCAAAAATTCAAACTTGTTAAGTAATCTTTTTTATTGGTTTTATATATATATATATATATATATATATATATATATATATATATATATATTCGAATTATCGTAAAATAATTTGTACGTCTAGGACGAGGTCTCGGACATAGAAAAAATAATTGCCATTTTTTTTTTCAATCACAAATTTTAAGTGAAAGTTGAAAATGATGATACTTTTGTTGTATTTATTATCTGCTTATATTGAAATGTTGACTTGTATAATAGTGCAAGTTAAACGAGATGATTAGTTCAGTTCATGTTTCGATATTTTTTAGCCCTTTTAATATATTTAGGTTTACATTTTTTATTTAAATCAGATTATTTTATAATTAATTTTAACTACATTAATTCTTTTTTTTTTTAAATTGCACATAATAATTTTTTAAATTTATTAATTAGGAATAATAATAAAGGAACACTTTAAAAAGTACAATCCTTGTAGGTGTTTTATATTATTTCAAGTTACATTTTTTTTTCAATTATTAAATATAATATGTTAACGAGCTATTTTCCATTGCAATATCCAATTGCTAAATAATAATTTATAGCTTAAGCAATTATTTTAATAATCATAAAATTCGATTGTTTCGAATTATTGAAAAAAACAACAAATAATTTTGAATTTTTCGAGGCCGCATGAAATCATTTCACTCGACTTGATACCGTATGCGAAGAATTCGAATATTTCGAGCCATTTGAAATCAATTGGACATCTAAAATTATTTCGGATCCTTATTCTTCTCGAATGAATATAAAGTTCGAGGCTCGCTCCCGTTCATATTATACACCGAAGACTGGCATTCTTATTGCCTCCATCAACTTATATCTTTCTTATCAATTTTTATAAAATTTCAGCTCTAAAATACTCACACCCACATAATAACCAGCCGAACGTGTTAACCCACGTCCCGTGTGGAGGCATTCTGCGCGCAGCCTGTCCGCAGATATATATATATACAAAAGAGCTCCTGATGGAAATCCTATGGATATATATACACATGCACACACGGACTATATATACACTGGAAGGCTTTTTATTGTCTATGAAATAAAAGGCGAGCGCTAAAAAAAAAGAGAGAAATGGAAGATTTTCCGGGGGGGGGGGATTTTTTTCGATAATATTGGGGCTTCTCACGCACGTCTGCGTCAATTGCGACCGCGTGGCCTTTAAACAAGTATATCAATCAATTTACTTGACCATTACAAGTACTTTACAATTTACTATTATCAATATCTAAATTTTTCGATCTCAAATTCAAAGCAAATCGATAGCTTGAACTAGTAATAGTAGGTAATTTTATGTGATACAAAAGGTATGAATCTTTTTATTCTTCTGGAAGGATAAAGTCTTGGACATTTTCTGAACATTTTTTATTTTTTCCTATGTATGGTAACAAGAGTTGTATATGACTTATTACACGACAATGGAGCGTTAACTATTTATCTTATTTCGTAATGCGAATAATTATACTGGATGTTCAAAAATTATGAAAATAGCGTTTAATAATTTGTCGAAAAGTTTTTAGTGGGCAATCAAATTTTATCCTGGTTCTTGAATTGGTTAGTCTACATGCGATAACGACCATGGACTTTAAGATTATTTAAATTTCAAGTTAATTTTTTTTTTTAACAAGAACTTAGATTTTGATACAATTGTATTTAATTAATTGTATTAAATGAACATAATTTTAAATATTATAAAATTAAATAGATTAAATGAATTTTTTTTTCTTAGGACGACAGTGAAAATAATATCATTAAAAACATGGTTCAAAAAAATCTTACTTAGTTATATGATTAATTAATAAATAAATGCAGGGGGTGTTTCGGGCGATTTTCTTTCGTGGAGAATTTTCTTCCATCAGTCGTTGTAATAAGCATCTGCGATTGATATGTCTATGGACTATTTCGAACTTTCAAATTAGTCAACTCGAGAAAACCTGAGATGAGATATGCTATGTTATACAATTGTTTTTTTCTGTTGTATTTCGGAATATTTTCTGAAAATATTTTATGTAAAGGTTTTATAACATACATAATTAGATTTGTAGATTTTCAAGTTCTGATGTTCTCACGTTGAAAGAGTGTCTGAGAATTAGACTGTCAATTAAGGTATTGGACGAAATGTCATCGAAATATCAGCTGTATTTATTTAAGCATAGAATACGGCAACACGGCAATACTTTTTAAAGATTAACTTGCAAATAGACAATTATCATAAACGATTTTTTGTTTATTTAGCAGAGATTTTAGTTAATTTATAATTCTTCACATATATTAATTGTTCATAAAAATTTACAGATCTCTGTTACGTGCTTACAAAAAAATTTTTGACACAAGAATTTTCAATGATATTAAAAGAATGAGAAGATTATGGGAGTATAATTTAATAATTATTTTTTTTAATGATTTTTTTATGTACCGTAATAAAGATCAATGAGGCGTATTGTTTTATCGAAAATTTAATTTGTCTAATATAAATATCAACGACTAAAAAAACTGAAGCTATGTACGACATCAATGATATCAAGAAATGCCGCCAAAGAAACACTTAATTATATTCTGTACAGTAATTAAATGCCATTCGCATTGAAAGTTTTTAATAATCATGAAAAGGTGCTTAATTTAATATACTAGAGCAGTTAATATAGATGTATTCAGTTTTATAAATGATATTTTTATCCAATGAAGGTTTATTTAAAATTTTTTTTTCGACGTTGCAAACATTGCATTATAAGCTGCTAGCTGCTGGCTATAACGATGTGGTAAAACTAAACCTTTAATTATACATAATCTTTGACAGAAGGATGAAAATTAACATGTGAACAATATATTTATTTAAAACGTTAATCAGTTGCAATATTTAATTATTAAAACGTCAATTTAAATAAACGACAGGATAGTTAAATATTACTTACTTTGATTACTTCGAAAACTGAAAAAAATTTTCTATTATGAAGTAAACATTTTTATTATTTTGTAGCAACTTGGCAAGTACAGCGATTTCTGAAATTACGTAAATATTTGCTCAATGTAAAAAAAATTGATATAAATATCATGGATTTACATTAAATTTACCGAATACATGCTCCTGTCTATATATAAAGATGCTGCGTCGAATTATCGAAATCGTTTATTCACGCGAAAACAAGGGCCGAAACTTTGGACCAGCATATTGGTAAAATGAGCTTAGTGCCATTTCCGACGGGTTACACGCAACCTTCCACTTTATTTGCCTTTTTTTCTGTTCTTGTTCTTTATGCACATCCTATATGCAAAAACGTCTTTCTCTCAGATGTTTTTACGCTACACACATATATATAGTATACGGTGCGTCCGAAGAGACCGAAGCGTAATAAGAGCTGGGAGCAAACGGGAAGAAAAGGAAGACGAGGACGACGTGAGAAAAAGAAGGAATCGTCGGAGAAGGTGGCTACTGCGGAGGGTGGGGGGGGGGATTTCGCTTTTTTGCCGGCCCGCACGGCGGACTCGCGCGCGCGGTGTCCGGTTCCGGGGCGACGCGGGCGCGGGCAATTTGTTTGGGAAATCACATAGGAGAGGGCGCGCGTCGAGGGCTGCGGCGGTCGACCGGCGTCGGGACGAAAGCCACCCCCGACCCCCGCCCCAACCTCATCGTAAACCTAATCGCGTGCGCTGACTGCTCTCGTCCGTTCTGCAAGAATTTTTTTCGCGCTCCTCCGCCTGAGCGCCCGTGTCTTACGGTCTACACACACACGCACACACACACACACACACACACACACACACACACACACACACATATATTATACATTGATATACATTTCTCAGCGGGCTTTTGTTGAAAGCGGCACAGTCTTATAATATTATAAAGAAAATAACGATGGGCCTTTTCAAATTTAATATGACATTATTAAAACGAAAAAATCGGTGCAGAATTCCAGGAAGGTTCCTGTGATATTTTAACTTCTTTTCACAAACAAGTATATAGTATAGTTTTGATTTAGTCTCTTTCAAAATTTATTTAGTAATGAATGAATATGTTCGGAATCGATATATCTTGTCATATTAAAAATTCATGAACTGTTTAGAATATCAAGTAATGAATAAATCAGAAATATGTTGAAATTTGTTACATAAGTTACAAAAAGCCAGGACAACACGATAAAGTACGCGACAAGCCGTAGACTTACCTACATCAAATTTTGCAATGACTCGCCCGTAAGTATGTATTACAGAAGTGCATATAAGGAATATGTTCAAAAATTATTTTTACATTTCCATGCATGTTTATAGCACTCTTGAGTCCCAACCGCATACAATGCAATATACAATTGTTTGTCTGGCGAGATATGTGATTTTACGTGAGGCATCAGTATTAATAATAAATAATTAAATATTCTTCGATGCATTCTAAAATGAAATTTTTAACAATATATAATTTTCGAATAAAGTTTCATACTAGTATGGTAATTTTATTTTAAATAAATCTATGAAATGAACTAAAGAATACTTCAAGTTCTTTTTCTGAATGTCTGTAAATGACATTTTCTCGACCTTTTCTATAAAACATTGTACTCTTGGCCTTATCTCATTCTGATTATTGACATCATGATTTTCATCTTCTATTGTATTCTCGACTTTATTCCGATTGTTCGTTCAATCAAAATTAACAGTTTCCATATGATTACTATAATAATTTGATAAAAAATTAGATTATAGCAATATCATTGCTTATTCTATACACATTCTATATCATTCTATACACTATCGGTCTATAGCACTTTTATGGCTCAGCTGATATTACTGTTGTCAATTTGTCATATGCGGAACACAGCTTCGGTAGTCAGCCAGTAACGTCGCAAACCGTTCTATGACGGACAATATTAAACATAAAAATATTAAACATATTAAACATATTAAATATAAATTGCGCCATTGATAAATGTACGTATCGGTAGCTTATTGCTTGACTTCTTTCAGAACATACCCTTAAATGCAATATGTGATATCAGCGGTGCAGAGGAGGACTAAAAAAATTACAGCCATGGCAGGTATAAAAGTATGCCGAAGCATTGCTAAGGATAGCTAAAAATGTTTTTAAAAAAAAAAAAAAAAACTGAAAATCACCGAAATACATCAACGTGAAGCATAAGAAGTGTTGTAACAGAAATGAGACTGTAAAAAAAGCATCCATAAGCTAATTCGAGCTAATAACTCGGAGGTTCGGGCCCTTTTCGTGCTCGATCGATGCCGTTCGACGTGGTGTATGCTGTTGCGCTGACACACACACACACTCTCTCTCTCTCTCTCTCTCTCTCTCTCTCTCTCTGTCTACCACTGCATGGCAGCCGCCCGACGTAGATCGAGAGATGCGCGTAAATGGCATTTTATACGGAGTTTATCCGGTTTCCCTGTATTTCGGCAGGTCGGCCTTCTTCAGAATCTACCGGTGTACGGAAGGTCGTCTTTGTGCAGGAGCCCGTGTGACCGGTGCCTAGCTAAACGACTTGCTATGACGTACAGTTCAATGTTCTACTATGTTTCGTCTATGTATATATATATATATTATAGGAGACATCCCCGCCATCCTCCTTGTTTCTTACACGGAACGCAATGCCAGCATGGGGCCAGCAGTCGATAACGAGGCTCATCGCGGGATATAAACGCGCGGAAATTTTATACTTAAATTCTCAGTTGTCGCTGCTCTCCGGCTTATTCAAAGACAATGAAATTCACGCGCGCTGTTCGTAAAGCGTTGAAAAAAAAAATCGACCGTGCACGATCATTAATCGGTGGCGGAGAAACTTATATATGTGTACACACACAAACACGCGCGCACACACACACACACACACCTCTGCGTACTTTTCTTTATCTGTCTGCACGTGCCCTTCGAAAATTGACGGTTTCGCCCAGCTCGCGGACAATCGTCTCGCCAACGAAAGACGGAGGCAGACGCATGGGAGTGCAGAAAATTTCTGAAACAATTCGGCCCGAAGCCGTGCTCGGGCATATTTCCGAGAGCCGCGCGGGGCGTCGTGGCTCTTGAACGGGCGGCGATCGCGCATTTTTAGTTCGCACGCGTGCTAAAGCCCCGCGTTGTACTCTCAATGCCTCGGCGCACCGTCCCGTGTTCTCAAGCTGTTCCGGGATCCAATTTCGGACAGTGCGAATAATTTTTCGAAGACACGAGAAACAAGCAATTCGCAATTCTTCGTCTTCTTCGTACGTTTTTTTACTTTATACACACACACACACACACACACACGCACATATAACGCTCGTTCGAAGAAATCTCGCAATCCAATACACTGCGATTCATTACAGCCCGTGTCAGGGCAAAGGCCTCTATCTGCAAATAATTCGTCATCTCAATGTCAACTCGAAGATTTAAACGTGTATACCCCTCGCCCCGTAACCCATCGGCCCTCATTATCCGCAAAATACTCGTTCGTCTTCGCCTCCCTTTTCCTTCTTATATATTTTCCTTATATATCCGTCCGCATGAATTTTTCAGCTGGTTACTGCTACTCTGCTTCGTGGCGCTCATATATATATATATATATATATATATATATATATATATATATATATATATATCGCGTTCCAACCGTTCGCTGAGTCCGCGCACCATATACCTCGTAATGAACGGGTCGTGGTTCGTATATGCATATACATACATACGAGCGCATACATACATACATACAGTATAGCCGCGAAAGCCGCACTATCCGCGTTTGTGCGCGCGTGTATATGTGCACTGATAATTTCTGAAACTAATATAGGGCAACGCTTGGCTGTCCGTGGGTATTTGTGTAACTGCGCGGTTATTATACACACACACACACACACACACACACACACACACACACACACAAACATGCGCGCGCTTATATACCTCTGTTCCCCAACGGCCCTTGGGCGCTTATTTTTCTGGTTGCCGCTGCACGGTCTCTATAATTCGGGCCACGGAGTTTCTTTGTTCGCGGACGCGAAACTGTTTCGTCTCGCAAAAATTTCCTGAAATCATAGGTGCAGAGCGAGAGCCATGGAGCCTAGATCTGGCGAGCTGATATATATATATATATATATATATATATATATATGTATATATGCGAGATAGATTTTTACATATCGATGTTCCCTTTTAGTTTTTGATAATTTTGACGTTTTAGAAAATAATATTATATATACTTTATTTTTCCCCACTTCATACTTGTATACGTTTATTCTCTTTTTTTGTCTATGGCTTCTTCCTATTGACGGTCGAATGGAAATCATATTTAAATAAAAAAAAATCGCGGTTCGCGCAGATTGATTACGATATAACGTTTCGGCAAAATTGAACTTCAGAAATGTAAAATTGATGTACAATACATGTTGAACTCAAATAATCAATGATGATTTCTATTGTTCGCCGTTGTTGCGAATTCGTTTATAGGTGAAATATTGAACAAATTAGTAATTTTTTTTAATATATAAATTCCAACGTTTGAAAAGTAAATTATAAATCGTTGAACGACTAACGATTAGTTAGATCGATAAACTATTTATAAATCAATTGCAAATCTTAATTTAATCGTTAACTGTCTGGTCTAGATAAAGAGCCAAGATAACAAATTAGTCAGAAACATTGTTGTTCCTATTATAAAAAAAATAGTAATTTGTTTCCATGTCACTTATATAAACAAAATCTCGTCAACGGCGACCAGTAGAAGCCATCAGTGATAAAGTTGAATTCCGATAGTGATATTGTTCAAATCGCCATTCTGAGTATAGAAAACCAAATATTTCATAAATAGCATCTGAAACATTTCAATAGCGATTCTCCAAAATCCTATATGATTGCCATAATCTCTCAAATATAATTTAATTTTTTTACCGATGATTTTCATATTAACATCTTAATAAATAAATAATATATAAATATAAATAAGGGAATAAGCAAATAAATAAATATATATATAAATATAAATAAGGGAATAAGCAAGTAAATAAATAAATATATATATATATACATATATTTAAACTTTTTCATTGTTCGTTAAACTCTATTTTTCATTAAATTATAATCGTATTTTCAAGATTTCATCGTATGCCCTTCGTAATATTCTATGGTTGTCATTAGCTCTTTCCGTGCTTTAATATAAAGGAGAAAACAAAGAAGAAAGACTATTGCTTTATGCGAGTCCCATCCAGGTCTTATTAACTCGTTTATTTACGAGATCCGCGAAGTAAAATTGAATGAACCGTATAAAAGCTTCTAACGCCGACCGTGGCACACACACACACACACACACACACACACACACACACACAAAACACGCACAGGTATATTACAGTCGTGAAACTATATCGACACGCTATTTAATCAGACGATGGCGCGCGCGGCGACGATTGAACGCTTTTTATTCGCGCTCGCTCCCTCCCTCGCGGGCTCGTACTGCTGAAAATAAAGTCTGCGTCTATCTCCCTATCTCCCAGTCTGTATCTCTCTCTCTCTCTCTCTCTCTCTCTCTCTCTCTCTCTCTCTCTCATTCTCCCTCTATCGGGCGGTAAAGGTTGTGCGTTAAATTCCCTACATACCCAATATTCAGCTCTATTAATTCGATCCGAAAATTGAATCTCTCTCTCTCTCTTTTCTGTTTTTTTCTTCTTTCGACCATTACAGGATGGTTTTGCGTATGAAACGACCGAGGAGCGATTCGCAGTCATAGTAACGGCAACAGTTTGGCTGTTACCATAGGGTTGTTTCTTACGATATTATCGGGAAGCGATATTGAGGCGGCTAAAATAACCTCGAAAATGCTGTCGGTAAACTGTGGCGAAGAAAGGACTTTGGACAAGATACTGGTAAATTAATGATTTAGGGGCGGTCGTAAGATTTATTAGACACTCGAAGTTGACCTATATAATGTCATATCTGCCGGTGTTCTCTGTTATATATATCAGGCAACTAAAATGGGGATGAATTAGAATTGCCATTTATTGCTTAATCTAGGCGTTAAGTTTATTAACGTGAAATTTTTACGTAGATCCATATATATACTTAATTGATAAAAATCTTTTGTATTTGATTTTAATATCGCATTACAAATAAGAGTACGATTTGTGATGTACGTCCCATGGAACGTAATATAGTTTGAAGAATTCTAGCAGACGCTGTTTCTTAATTTACAATGAGTTTTTTTTAAATTTTCTTTTAAGTAAAAAATACATCGAATGATGGTTTGATATTTCAAGAATAAATAAAAGAATGTCTATAACGATGCTTTACTAATTAAACGATGGCTCTGCATCTATTTGAAAATGAATCGATCATAGTTTGGTTATATATCAGTGTTACCCGAACGAGATAAGCATTTACTGCTGGCAGGATCTGGGCGATTCGTTATATTCAATTATATTCTAGAACGACCGATTGGAGAAACGCATTTCAAAAATAATGACACAAATTTAATTTCCGAATTTTTTATTCTTTCGAACAATAAAAAAAAATTGTTAGGATTTCGAGGTTAACAAAAGACAAAATAGATGTTGAAAAACGCAGAAATTTGATTACGTTTATACGTTTTCAACAGTCTTTAAAATCACAGATTAAAAAATTGAACGTACTTGGAGATTCTAATAACAAAAGAAAAATGAAATATGCTAATCACCAGATGAGATTGGGAGCAGATCTAAGCCATAGAGAAAACCATACATTATTTTCTACTGCATAAGTAATAAACTGTAAATGTTTGGGCTCATAAATTCAATATTAATAATTTATTATTTAAAACTCAAAATGTGCATACGATTACAAATTTTTAATAACATAAGCAAATGAAAACATATAGTTCTGTCGACTGTTGTAAATTAAATTAACACATATTTTTACCGGCACTACAGTCATTATACAATAATCTAATTATAATATGATGACAGCCAGACTGTACTCGTTTACAGTCGCCCCCCGCAGAATCTGAAATAGAAATTAATACTAAAAATAGAAATCGTAAAATAAAAAAAAAATAGAAAAACAAAAATTAAAAACAAATATAACGTTTACGCTGAGTTAATAAAGGACAGCGTAGCTGCCCCCGCCATCTAAATGTTACCGTTTTCTTCTTGTATCTCGGTATGAATACTCCGCCCGACGTTTCCAACTGCCTCGGTTCCATCTTCGGCGACTGAGCTGCGTTTACTTTAAAAATCAGTAAGACTTTGAGTAAATTGCATTAAGGGCTAAGTTCAGTCCCTGAGGATGAAGATACGGACGAACTTACAAGATACGGTTGATTTAGGCGATGCTGGCAGTCAGGCCGTTCTTTACTAACAATACTATATTGGTTAATTTTTGTTTTTTTTTTTTTACTATGATATTTTAAAAGATGTTTTGTTTCTTTTTTATTCTACGGGGGTGCTTATAAGCAAGGACAGTACGACTGTCGTCTCATGCTTATATAATCGAATTATTGTATAAAGACTATAATACCGAGAGAATTAATTTGTTAATTGAAGATTTACTTAGAGATTTTACTTAGATATTTATCAGCATCCAAGAGAGACCTTCATAATATGCATAGGTACACGAACTCTCGTCGCGGAGCTCCCATTATACAGGGAGATTCCAACGACTTTGATGGCTTTAAAGGCTGACCGCAAAGAACGAGATAACAGGACATCGTATGCATTGAGGGATAAAAATTCTTTCTTTAGGACAACTTTAAAACAACGAAATACATATGGGTGGGATGTCGAGAGAGAAATTTTCTTTCTTTGCAACATCAAGTATTCTAGGTACGATGTGCGTATACCGCTAGAGGAGAGAGATTAATATTCGATTAATTTTATCATTTATTAAATTCTGAAATTTTACCACCCTTCGTATATTACGTATAATAGTGTACGTGCCGAATTGCGTCGTTTGCATTAAATAAAAAAAAAAAAAAAACAACCAAAAGGCTATTATTTTTAAAGCACGCATAGAAGACGAAATGACGTGCACGTGTATTAACTGTTTTAATTAAATTGTAACGTAGCTTTAATGCTGATATTTTGAGTCAATTCGTTCGTTAACCCTCTGCAATCAGTCAAAGCCCGTGAAATGATATCGAAATTCCAACCAAATATAAGAATCAAACAATATACATATGCATTGTACAATAATTGAAATACAAAGTATATGAAATTTATTATCGTGTTATATATATATATATATATATATATATATATATATATATATATATATTGTTTACGAAACCTCTACGGATTTAACGTGATTAAGCCATTAGTTCCCAAATATAGTTTTGGTCGAATTCTAAAGTCTCGTTATTATAATCATCACGTTAACATCGAAGAGAGAGCCAAAGAAAATTATTTCGGTAAACAGATTCGACGTCATAACGCAAGCGTAATATTAACTAAATCCGTTAACCTCTTCCGAGTTAAAGCTCCGTACCGCGAGCAGTATCGCGTAATCGCATTTCGCTCGATATTCCCCACGAGCAAGGAAGAGAAATTTTCATCTTGACTGGGTCGCTTTTAAAGGGCGATAGGAAAATAATGAAATAAAGTTTTATTCGCGTCTACTTTATTTTTTATGTTTATGCAGATAGACGTAAAAGAGAGCGTCGATAATATAAAGTAAAATTGTTAATAAGAAAAAAAATTTTTTTTTTATGAAAATTAAACTATATATACCCTTTTGCCACTATTAAAAAGTTCGATAAGTTTAAGTTTAGTAAAGAAGCGTAACAATTTTATTTGATGAAAAGGTACTTTCGGTTAGATTCATTGTATTAATAATTTATAAATTAATTTAGTGCAATTGACTAAAACAAAAAATGTAAGAGAGATGTAAGTGCTTTTTTAGTTTTTAGGCAAAGTCATCGAACAATATTATTATATACGTATTATGTGTTTCACTGAGTATAAAATTAATACATCATCAATTATTCTATATATATATATATACCTAAAACAAGTAATAAACAATAAAATATGTCAATGAGAAACTGTCGCAATAAATCAATTTTATCCATGGTATATATTATAATAGCGACTTAATTCAATTTCGATTATCATAGTTAATAATAGGTTGACATAGTTTTATTGATTTTGTCCATTCGAATCGAAAGAGAAAGAAAATAATTAAATCTGTTAAAAGTAACATTCGTCCTTGTAATATAAGGAAAACGAATAAAACATAGAGCTATAGGCGTATATATACCCTTGGGCAAGTTCACACTAGACGAAAGTGATTCTTGATGTATATATATATATATGTGCGTGTATATATACCGTTTCATCAACCTCTCCCCAACCCCTCACTGAGCGTGCAATAAAAACCTAGCAATTTTCTCTCCTATTCTGGTGTATCTTACATATATATTACGTCACTTTCTCTCTCTCTCTCTCTCTCTCTCTCTCTCCTCTCTCTCTCTCTCTCTCCTCTGCCCGATAATAGAAAAAGCTCGGATTTACCCGGCGCGCGTGTCCGCGCGAGTCACATAAATTTCCCCGTCCGCGTATAAAAGAAATTCCCCCCCCCCCGCACCCTCGTTCGCTTTTTCCTGCGGAAATCGCGCGCGAATCGTTAAGGAAATCGGAGACGGACTCGCTGCGCTGCGATAGGGGGGAGGAAGGGAGGGGGAGGCTATAGGAGCCGGGTCTCGTCCACAATCCCGAATCGCGAGCGTCCGCGCGCGCTAGCTCGGGGTCGTAAAGTACGCTGCAGTAAAGAGAAAGAGCGCGCGAGGGCAATCGTGGGGGTGGGTTGTGGACGGGGGCGAGGAGAAGGATGTGTAGGGAGAAAATCTGTTACGAGGCGCGTACATACATACATATATATATATATATATATATATATATATATATATATATATATATATAGTCCGCACCCTATTGCGGTATGTCTCAAGGTCGAATGAAAGACTTTTTGTCTTGACTTTCGGCGATTTGTCGCAATTCTTGGGTGACTTCACCACGGGTTATATAAGATTCTCTGGTGAATTGGACGTGAACTGAATTATATATATATATATATATAGATTCGCGAAAGAGAGGGCCGGATTATAGCATTACGTGTCCGACTATAGTATGCATCGAACTGACAGTTGTGCTCTCTGGAGATTTGCCCATATAGCTCCGTAGTATAAGACTATATATTATATATATATATATATATATATATATATATATATATATATATGTATATATACATATACATATATACATGTAATGGATCAGTATTCTTTTTTTGCGATTATTCAATTTAACCGCATAAATAAAGAATAAATAAATTTTTGAAAGTGGTATACCAGGGGGGGGGGATTTCCGTATATAAAAGTTTACTTTTTTTCGAATAATTATGATAGTTGAATCAAAAAAAAAAGTTTTTACCATACCCATTAGGTCTACTAAAATCGCTAAAAATATTTTACGTAAGTATAGGTAACTGCAGGAATAAATGATTTTACGTTATGAAACGAAACAATTTGTTTGGACGAACGCATTTTTTTGAAATGGAATTTTTTGTAACAATTTTTGGATAATTTACACGAAAACATTAACAGATCATATTTGTTTTTTTTTTTTTTTTTAGAATTTTCATGAATGAATGGGGATGATTATTAATTTTTCAAAGTTAAGTATAACAATTTATCATACTTTGAAATCAATGTTCTACCCATAAGATCACTGCCGAAATTCCAAGCGCACGATGATGTATATATAGATATAGAGGGGCTTTAAATAAAACACCGGCGTATAAACGAATATATTTATCGTTTTTTATCAATTTTTTGTCGATGCTTCATCATCGTACTTGGACTGCGCCTCTACTATAGCTTTATAAAGATCTATCGTTATAATTTATAGACCGCAGCTAGCGTCGTTGACAAAATATAGAATATAATTTCGCGCCTATTAATAAAGTCGGATAGATTCTTACATGTCGCTTATCTCAAACTATTGGATAAAAATATTTCTGATAAGCCGTATGAAAGAAAGTATGAAGAAGAATGAAAAATTGAACTTAATTGCCTTAAAATCGTTGTAATTTATTATTAAAAAACTTTTCTCCTTCTTGTCGTTAAAACGAGAATTAAAAGCCAAAAATTCCTTTCAAACAAAGCTCTAAAATCTTTAACTGCCGAATATAATTCATGCAGCGCGATCGAACATATGCGTCTGCCAGATGTCATCGTGCAGTCTCCTCGCGTTAAAGGTTCTTAACGTACAAAAGAAAATTATTTATGCTTTATTGCATAAAAATTATATATATATATATATATATATATATATATATATATATCATATAAAGAGTGTATGATCGAACGGTAAATGAAGTATTTTATTAGTAAAAATACGTCTACAATTGCTTGATTAATTGAAATCGATACTATTATAAAGAAATTCATTTTTCTATTTATGTACTTATACATGTACATTATATACTAGATATCTCTACCATATAGGCGTATATAAAAATTTGCCGATCGTTCTATAAGTAAATCCCATTAGAAAATTAAGATCTGGCTGTATATAATATCGAGTATTACTAATAAAATTATTAACTTTAATGTATATACAACGTGACGCATTTTACCGAGATATTTTAATTTGTCCCGCTGTACCTGTATAGATATATACTAGATGCGCGCGCAACTATGCTGCCTCGTTAAAGCGCGCATATATATATACACACACAAATACATGCAGCTCGCAAAAAGTAACGCTTTAAGGCCAGAAGCCGCGATAAAGCCAATGTTTTAATGCTCTCTTTATTAGACGACGTATTTATCAATCAATTACGCCGGTGTATTGTACGAAGGGGCAATGCGCCGATAAGCCGCATTTGTACGTGCGTGTATGCGTGCGCGTATTACATGGTCACATTGGTTAATTAGCATTATGGCGCGCGCCCGTTGTCCAGGTCGATTATACGCGCTTTTGTACCCGCGGGCGGCGGCCGTATGGCGCGGGCCATTATCGTTGAAACGTCAAAGGCCACTTCTTTGTGCGCATTAGCCGCCCTGCCACGCGCGCGCGCGTATTGGTAAAGGGCATTTACTAGTTCTCATTATCGTGTATAGATAATTGGGGGCTGTTTCATTCGTGACTTATGTATATATATCTTGGTTTTTTTTTATATTTTTATACGTTTGTATAATCTACCATTATTAAACCATCTGCATGGAATTTTAAATTTATAATAAAATATTTTCGACTCATATACACAGGATGTATAGAATTTTAAATCCCTTCCGCACTAATTAAACAATTAAATTAAATTGACTTTCGTTACGTTATATATATATATATATAACCTGTCCCTCTATAGCAATCAAACTATGCGCATTATACACATAATACACGGGAGTACATTTAACGCGGTTTATTAATTACGCACGTTCTACCTCAAACTTTGTTCGTATAATCCGTACGCATTGCGCTCGTTATAGAAGCCCCGTTTCGTTTTGTATACGAAAATCGCCGAAGTCGTTATAATTACAGAGCTGATGTAAAACTGTGCAATCGAACGTTTTAAATTTTACACTGGCTCTTTTGCGAAGTAAAAATTCAGCTGCGTCGTCATTGTAAGCGGTGACGTTGGCGGTACCAATCTTGGAGGGACTTTTCATCGTATTTGGAAAATAGTCAATTTGCATATTTCAGTAATTTTTTTTATCGAAACAAGCTGTACAAACAAAGGATCTTTTAGGCTTATTTTTTCAAAATTCATCTTTTTCAAAGTCCAAAGTGTAATGTCGCTTGGTGGAATTGGAAACAACATTTTACGAAGACACAACACACACACACACACAGAGAGAGAGAGAGAGAGAGAGAGAGAGACTTATATGCCGAATAGGGTAATAATTTTTATAAAGTAATTCCGTGTTCTTTGTGGATCTTTTTTGTAGGTTACCCAAAATTGTCGACTCTGCTATAAAATAAACTGAAAAATATTTTTATCGGTCTTACATAATGACATTTGTCCCTTATTTAGACTCTGAAATATATGAAGTAATGCTAAAAATTAATAAAAATAAATTTAACGAATATATACTATGGTAAGAGAAGGCGAAGCTGACTGTCCCAATCACGTAAACAAGGTCAGTCTGACTGTCATTTGCATTATGATTATTTTATTTTATATTATAGTCCCTTTTTTCTACAATAGTACGGTTGATTAAGGAAAAATTCATATAAGTCTCTGTCCTATATGACTTCCCATCCTTATTATCGATTCGCCACAAGACGAACAATCATTTGGGGCACCTCGCTTATCAAAATCTTGAATTGGTTCGTATCGACGTGTGCACATACGCACTGCAGCGACATCTACACAATAATTCTAAAGTTTCAAAATACAGTCGTTCTTGTTATCGCAGTTGAACGACGTATGTATTATAATGTTGTTCATAAAACAAAATATAGGATAAAATATTAATTTTGTACAAGTGATGAAAAGTTCGCGAGAGGAAAGTGTCAGTAATCGTAGCTTTATTTTTAATTGACTCTAGGCCTTCGGATAATTTTCGAATTATGATTGACTGGTAGTTGGAAAACGTTGCATTCACATGATTTTCAAACAATCGAATATTAATGTTCGTACTTTTACACTGAATTACAGACCAATCCGATTGCGTTGAAATCAGATATGTAATTAGCAGTATTGTCGGACGTGATTCATTCGTTGATAGCTGCAGCTGCGAACGATCATTCGATCGATTCTTCGCTCGTTCTGCTCAATCGCAGCAAAAATGGGGCTTTAAAATTCATTGAAGATTGTTTGAGAAAATCAATCATTGAGCCGTGGGACAATAAATTTTGAAATTAAAACTTTAAAGCCGCTATCTCTCGGCGTACCCTTGGGCAGACTTAGAAATCGCGTAGAGTAACATTTAATACGAATGGCGAATGCTAGAACGCTTCGGGAGTAAGGACGGCGAAATAAGAGCCAAATTCACGCGTATAGGAACGGATGAGCGCTCGATGCGCACGGCCAATGGTTCGCTTACTTCGTTTCGTACGCTCGGCCCGCGAAAGGAGGGGGACTTTGCTTCCCAGGGATAATCGTACGGCCCGTTTTCTAATTCCCGTCAATTCGAATTTTCCGACGATATACCGCTCGGATGCAGTGGCGGTTGCCGGATTTTATTCCAAGGAGGGGAGCTCGTCTATCCTCCATTGAAAAGACTCGAAAAATCCTCGCCACAGCGGGGGCAGAACCAGTTATTTCTTGTGTTGACTATCTAAAAATTGTTTTCGTACATCCTTGATGATTCTATACCCGTTTATATATACATGGATGCGATGATTTTTACCGATTATCCACGGATTTATATTTCGCCACAGTTTTAGATCGTCCGTTATACAAGTGTTTATCGGCGTACAATTGTTCCACGTGACATAAATCAATCTTTCATATATATTTTATTTCAGATAAATCACTGTACACAGATTTATTTGGATTATTTAATTATTCTATTATAACGGATTCCACCGTGACACTTTCTCAGTCACGGGTTTTCCAACGGAAACTGCTCGACCGCGTCGTTGTTTTACTTTCCAGAACCATAAGATATGCTCTCTCCTCGATTTAATATATACCTTTGTTATAAATATATGACCACGACAATGAAAGCTCTTATAAAGTTAAAGTTCAACGCCCCCGCGCACCTTGTGTCAATATAAGAGCGCACGGCCGCCTAGGATGCCACCGCGTCTCATTGTTCTCTTGAATAAACAGCGCCTGTATTTAATATATATATATATATAGTTAGGAAAATCGTCCCGCGCCGGCGGGGTCGTTGTCCAAAAATTCGGCCCGTCCCTCTGCGTCCGTCGCGTCATCGACGCGCGCACACGCTCAAGCGCACACGCGATGTAGAAGGGGAGCCGCCGTGACGTCACCGTAGGGGGGAGGGCGGGTAGGTACGAAAGTTTTTCGTTACTACACTCCCCTCCCCAATGCAGTCGGGGCATTTTTTTTCTCTATCGCGCCGTTCTCCCCCTTCGCTATGATCCGATATCTGTGAACGAGCTTACGGATGTGTACGCCCCATGGAAAGCAGCCTGCGCGTCTACGAGGATTTGGCGCGGCCTTGGCGCGCCGTACGTCCTCCCCCTCTACGTTTTCGCGCTAAATAAATCCGTCCGCGGGGCCGTCTCCCCGTGGTTTCTTCCGATTGATGCGGCAATCTTGACGCGCGCGTACGTGTACACAAACATACACACACACACACACACACAGACACACGCGCAATAGCGCGCGTACGCGCAGTTTGCGTAACCGCCGTTCGACGGACACATCGGAAGCGGGGGGGAGTGAGAGTAACGACGGGGCGTAGAGAGGAGAGGGGGGAGGGTGAGGGTTGAAGTAGACGAAGGCGTCGAGAGCGTTGAATGGGCAGGAATCGCTGGATATGGATGGGCCATTCGCGTGACCCAATTACACCAACTTATAAATGGTCGGCTCGCTTCAAGCTTTATACATAATATATTGGCTTGTCGCGCCTCGTCAAATGCCTCCGGGTATTTTCATTCAATTACAAAAGTCTTTCAAATTAAAATATATATATGTATAAAAACTCGAATCTTCCAATTTTCATTCTATATCGATATTTGTTCCATAATGTATATATTACGGTGTCGGCGGTATTTTTATTTCTTTTTTTTATGAATTTCATTAATTGAATATAAGAAAAGTTCATAAAATGTTCTTTATAATTTAGAAAATGTCAAAGGTAGTGGTCAGTCAAATAAACTACTTTCATTCCCATTTCTTTCTCTTTCATCGCTCGCAAGTATCAAATTCATCCATTTTTAAAGCATGTATTACTGTTGTTCAATCTTTTTCATTCTTAATTAATATATAATTATCATCGTTGTATTTTTAATTGACTATAAATTATCTATATTTAAGCAATTTGAAAATTTTTTGAAATTAAGCGATAGATTGCAAAAGTAGATAAAATTAATTGAAAAATGTTTTGGAGTAGCATAAAGTAGTTAATATCGAATAGTCATTGATTAAGCAGTTAATGACCGGCCGGATTTTATTTCTTTCAAAGATATAATCATTAGGCGAAGCAAACATATCTAAATTCATAATAATTGCAATTGTGTACAGATAATATAATTTTTTGACTATAAGAATATATATATATATATATATATATATATATATATATATATATATAAACTATAGAAAGTTGATTAAAAAGGAGTCAGTAGTAAATATCATAATGGTACAGTTATAAAAGATTGAATAGCTCATTCTGTAAGATTTGACAAATCATTGTTAAGAAAGTATTAGTGAAGAACCGAAGAAATAAAATGGAGAGCGTTAAATGAAAAAGCTTTTCGCGCATTAAGATTTATAGTTTATACAGGCATACGGCATAAGTTATTATTATTAAATTTAATAATATTCAATTTAAAAGTAGCTAACGTAAATTTTTCATTTTTCGAAATTGAACTTTAAATACGAATATTAGTTTGTATGGACAAGGTTGAAAATTACATATTCACATTGCACAACATTTTTCTCACCCGCGCGAGCCTATTTTTCCTGCACTTTTTACACGAGCCCGCCTAATTCCGATCGATTTTATTTTTTAAGTCACTTCAATTCTCAATAATTCCGTGCTATTTTCTTCCTCTCCCTCTCCCTCTCTCTCTCTCTCTCTCTCTCTCTCTCTCTCTTTCCCACCGCCTTCGAATCCCCACTACGTATATACATATATACATAATTCGATTCGAATAAATTGATTGGGGCTTCGAGGATGGAAAATGTGTCGCGCGCCTGCTTCGCGCAACGCCGCCAGCGAAATCCAATTACATTCGTTCAACGATCGCGCTAGAAACAGAGAGGATTGAATTTAATAAGTCCCCGGGATTTTGGATTTGGCCAATGTATCTACGCGCGCGCGCGCGTGTGTATGTGTGTCTGCGTGCATGTGTTTCCTCCCCTACGACTCTCGGGATGCGAATGACGCAGACCCGAATGGAGAAACCTTTAAATAATTTCATTCGTGGAGATTGATCAATAACATATATATATATATATATATATATATATATATATATATATATATACACGTGTGTGTCTATATAAGTATTGATTGTATTTATTAACGCGCTTTTCTATATTAAAGTCGAAACTGACTAAGAGAAATCAAATACTATATATATACACCACTCGTAAACTTCATTGTGAGAGCGCGCTTGAAGAAGTAACATTTTCTGTCCTCGTTGTCGTTGTTTTTGTTGTTCTTGTTAAATTCCGTTATTATTCGTTCCGTACCACGCCCAGCAACGTATTTTATGGGCTTTCGAAAATTTTTGCAAAAAAGTCGTTGCGCGCAAATAGAGCGAATTTCAATGCAGTCCCGGCGAATAGTACTCGAACTTTCAATAACATTAGATTCTCCCTCCCCCCCTCCGACTTTTTCTCAAATTGCATTTCCTTTTGCCGAGTTGGCAAAAGTTAGTGCTCGGCGCACTTTGACTATTGTTTCCTTTCATTTTGCCATTCGCAAACAGAAACAGGTTCATTGCTACTTTCTTTTTTCGAGCCGTCGCATGCGAAGGCGCGCTCAGACGGCGCGGCGGGGGGCGGGAGGGGGCACGAAAAAGTTCGAAAGGCATATATTTATCCACGGCGAAAATATAGGCGCAATAATGACGACCAAAGTTGACGCACACTTGCTTGTTTTTGCAAAGTACGCGTATGTTTATAGATACGTGATAAATACTCTCGAATTTTCAACAAAGTTAATTTACATTTTAATAAAGAGTCTGTAAGAAAAAAAATTTACACATTGATCGAAATTAGTTGATGCAGTTGGGTTCAAACTTGCGTGGATTTACATAGATATGTGTAAGCGACACGATAAATTCCAAAATTTCACGAATCAACATCTCTTCGATAGATTTATATATTATATAGTTTCTAATAAGGGCGATTGAGGAAGGGAGAGAGAGAGAAAGAGAGAGACAGCGAGAGTATGTATGTTAACAGCTATATATATATATATATATATATATATATATATATATATATATATAAAAGAGGGGAGCGGATGTAGATAGAAACGGCTACTTCCTGGTTCGAAACTTTGCGCGCGCGCCTGCCACGCGATATTCTCATTCTACCCCAAAGTATCTTGGGACACTTTATCTTGTATACTGGAGCAAAATTATGCCGGTATCAGATATTGCATTTACATGTAAATCTTCATATATATATATATATATATATATATATATATATATATATATATATATATATATAGAATTGGAAATCAGATTTATCGACTTAAATATTATACTCCAAGTAAGATTTATTCTTTTAACGTTAGATGCCTTATATAAAGGTCTTAGGATTTCAAAATTGTTGAACAAGTATAATTAAAAAATTTTTAATAAATAAATAAAAATTGACACTTGTATTTAATTAATCTTCGTATTATATTAAAAACTTCTATAGTTTTATATTAAGAATGAAGTACGCATCGATTAATGATAATTCAATGATTAGATTGAATTATTCATTCAAAATATACATGGCACACTGACAACATAATTACTGTCCTTATTGCATCTACAGTACAGGATTCTATTCTATATGATAGAACAGTTAATTTAGCTTTCTTACCAATTATTTGTGTACAGAAGTAAGAACATCATAACAATGGACAATGTAAATAATTATTAATTATTCATTACGAAAGCATTTCCGAATTATATAGTTACAATTGTATATGCAACTAGTATTTGATATATAAATAATCATTTTCTATTTAACCTCCCAGGGTTTCCTACAATATTATGCTATCAAATATAAAAAATTGATTTTTTAATACATTTGATGTAAACCTATCTGAATCATTATGTCTGTGTAATATAACAAGAAAATATTAATAATTTTTATGTGCTCACGATATGCTGTGGATTATAGAATAGCAGAAGGATAAAACATCCAATTGACAATTGATTCATCGAGCTTACATAGGATATTGTTGAATAAGTTTAACTTGAAATATTCTATAATTAATTTTACAATTGTGTTAAAATTACATTTATGACAATTTTGACGTACGCGCGCATCATTCTGATTATTATTATTCTCAACCACCCTTCGCTCGACAATTTCATTTCGTAATACAAGTTTTTATTAAATTTACAAATGCATGCGTCAAATAAAATTTCGCGAAAGCAGAAACGTCGCTGAAAGAACATTTTTTCTTTTTTAATTACGCTTTGACATAATGCTATTGCATTCTCTCTCTCTTTCTCTCCGTACCTATTCTCGTTTTACGTATGTGCAATACAAAAAAAAAAAAAAAGATTTTGCCCTCCTTTACGTCGTATGACTATACGTAGGAAAATTTCAATTCTTCGCTTAAGCACGTTATACAGTTTTAGTGTAAAATTCCATTCGACGCGCCGAGTCATTACAGCAAAAAGTTCGGATTACGTTCGAAAGCATCCGTAGAGAACGAAAATGGGTAAAAAGTTACACGCGTGTGTAACTTTAAACCCGATGCGCAAAGATAAGGCAACAAATGCGCGAACTAAATTTTGGCGCGCTCGCGCGCGCGCGGTGAACACACGGACACACACAGACACACGCACACACACGAGTCTTCTACGCAGTACCGGAGATAACTCCAATCCGACACCTTTTTCATGGTTCAGCGAACAAAAGAAACGAAAAGCATATATGCTGGAATAGAGGCAATTAAGGGACGGTAACTCCGAAATTAGGGGGAGAGATTGAAAAGCCGTGAGGTATGAAAAAGCTCGTGAAAACTCTCTCTCTCTCTCTCTCTCTCTCTCTCTCTCTTTATCTGTCTTTCATTTAGAATTTCTCTTTCCGACAAACCCGACGGACTTCGCGCGAAAAAGTTCTGTATCAAAAGTAGGAAGGCGCGCTCTTGAAAATCGATAAATGCGACGTGTGTAGCCGCCCGGGTTACATGCGTCAATCCAGTTACCATACGTCAATCTAGATAACCTCTTGTCCTGAGCAAATCTTGTTCGAGCGAATCCCGCGATAGGTAGGATACGGGCCGTATGCCAGTGGAAGCGACGGCAGCACGCCCACCTCACCCGCACATACATACGCGCGCGCGCGCGTACATACACACACGAACACACACACACACACACACACGTGCGCATGTATATATACTTATCATATACAAAAATGAAATCTTTGTCTGCTTGCTCCTCGTTTCAGCTAATCATTATCAATATTGGAATTCTATATTCTATATATTCCTTATTTTGTGCGTAATATAATGTAGCTCTTTAACTTTAAAGAAATTCAATTTCGAGATATATATATATATATATATATATATATATATATATATATATACACACACACCTATATCTATAATGCTGTACGTTTAACAATTGAGGATTTTTATTATTCACATCATGAGCCGAAAGAGTTCCCGTTGAATTATTACATTATTTACGAATTTGCATTTTCATGATTATTATTTTTTATATACGTGCAGAATTTTCAGATTGTACATGAAAAGATCGTATATAAAAAGTTCTTACCTAACAATCGTACACTTTTCACAATATAAATCTGAAATATACGTATACAAAATTAAGCAAGAAGTATTTTATTAATAAAGCAGGGAACGGGGCCACGTTGAATGTTTTCAAAATTCGAAGCACGAATTTAATCTTGGAACGACTATCGATTCTGAACTTGGACACAGTATGAATTCTGAGAAGTGAATTTTTCATCTTAAAATTTAGCACATTATTACGGATTATTGCAGTTATTTCGAATTCCGGCGATTTTTTTCTCAACATTATCATTGCCGTTGTCTTCGGAATTAAAGATTTTTATGCGCCATGTCTCCGTTGTACCGCCCGTCAGTTTTCTATTCTTAATAGAAACAATAAAGTTTCGTATTATTCATAAAGCGGTTTTCTTATTTATTTTTTTTTATGCCCGCTTCTTTCATTTTCCTTTTACGATTTTGGCGCACCGTATAATTTGCATTTGCAATTTTAATTCTAATATAAGTAGCTTTATAGTTTTTCCAGTCGAAATTGCGTGCGCACGTTGTATGCGTACAGTGTACGAACGAGTGGCGCCATATTTCGATCAATTTTACGGCACGATTTCCAAATTTCCGACTCGTTTTCAATTATTCGTTTCATTTCTCCCGCGTGCGCTAATAATCCACCTCCTATACAGAGCCGACAATAAAGAGAGAGAGAGAGAGAGAGAGAAAGAGCTGTGACTAGATTTTTAATAAATGAACGAGCGCCATTCCGAATTCGTGCGCAAATGCACTTTCATGCACGACCAGGCGCTTTAAATAATTCCACTATTAGAAAAGAATTAAATCTGTCTGCTCGCCCCCCCCCTCCCCAGCGGGGGGTGGAGCGTGGATTTCGCGTGAATAAATAACGCGCGCAAGACGGGAGAGCGCGCCCGCGTGAAAAATTGAAAGGCTCGAAAGGAAATAAAGCCAATGAATTTGCGGCCGCGTTTCAAATATTAACAATTGGAGCGATCGATGCACGTCGTGGCAATGTTTTATGTACGAGAATACACACATATATATATATATATATATATATATATATATATATATATATACGTATAAAGATGAGAAAAAATATCAGTATCCGATTGATACACATTTTCCGCTGATAGGTCGCTCGATACCCTAATTCCCAATCATATTGATTATAGATTTTTTTCAGAATTAATTATAACATTATAGATGATTTGTGCAATAATATTCTATAGTCACAAAATTTTTTCAGTTAATTAGTTTATGATTATGAACTATACTAGATGAACGTATCCCAATCCCAGTCTTATTTTTATATATCTATTTACTACAGCCCTACATTAACTTCAAGGTTTCAGTAATAGACAATTTTTCATCTGTTTTAATCAAGAACAACTTCTGTCATCCGAATAATTCATGATGGACGTTGCACATAATTCGAAGCCAGCTGCTGTATCCAAGTTTGGATAAATGTTTTTGAAATTTTATTTTTGTAGGAACAAAGTTAGAGTTTCCCATGAATGTAGAATCTGATTTCATCGTAATATTTTCAGGAAAAAAAATATTTCTTTGATAATATATCAATTCTTCTACCAGCGGCATGTGAGTTACATATTATGGGACATCTGTTGTATAGACGCACATTTTTGAAGGAATTAGGATAGCGATTCGCAATTTTTTCTGAAACTGGAAAAACTTATATTGAACCTGCTTAATCGAATGGATGATCAACCTTATGTCTTGGGAAGGTGCATTGCTGATACTGGGCGCATCGATTTTATTTTAAACGATTACGAAGGATATGGTCTGGATTTCAAGCCAAACTTTGGACCGGAACGTAATTTGTCGTCATAAATTGGGAACGCATGACCCATCTTAAAACAGGAGGTATTCAACCAATTGCTTCGGTATCATAAAGGTGAAAAGGAATTAGTATGATACAGCTACTCGTACATATCCCAGAAACACAGGCGAAAGCAATTGATTACCTAAACTATAGATCCTACTATGACCTAGGCCGAGTTTCCTTGAAATTTGCTGACTCGAGGATAAACGGAGGCGATTGGCTCAGCTATTATTAGACCTCTAGTAGGCCTTAGGCCTCTAGTACAGCAGACCTTATGATCGCACTGACTACCAATCATCATACAATTAATTCACAACTTGTCGAGTCTTTGTATTGTAATCTCAAGAAAAAATCAGAGAAATTTTATGTCTAAGATATCTAGATATCGTAAGCTAAGAAACGACACTGATCTTTTGCAACTCTTGTATGTCGAAGTTAGTGGGTGTTACCATCCGTTCGAGCAGTATTAGTGGTAAAATCAAATAATTTAGGATATGAGATTATCCCTTGATTTTGGACCAAGCTCAATAAAGTCCGAGTGTTATAATCGAAAGTTATGGTTCGATATGCAAATTTGAAGACCTTCGAAGAAAATTAAGGAGGTTGAGAACAGGTACTGTGGTGCCTTTGCAGATAGCTGAGAAACCGAATGAGCCAAGAAAAAGCAGACTATGCTGAGGATACTTGATACTGGATTATTGATTTCATAGGTGTACATAGAGCTAAAAGTTATAAATGCCAAGAAAACTGGCTTCAACATTCATAGAGCAATTTGGTTACTCAGTGCGGCAGCGGAATTTTTATTGTGAAGACTGCTATATGACTAACTAAGCCAAAGGGCAAGAGCATTGCGCAAGGCAACTGCGCGCCAATAATTTTTCGACGGAAAATCACATTGCCGCGTGGTTTAAGGCTTGAAGAGGAGCGCGACGTAAGGGAAAAGGCAGTTTTTTCGGCGGCATGCCTCGATTCTCCGCGATAGCGGCCAACAGGAGGGGGCAACGAGACGGCCGGTACCGCACCGTGTCGCTTCCGGGCTCTCGGTCCGGACGCATCGACGCAATCCGCTCCGGGCTTCCAATGTTGGACGCATTCAGCTAGTCGGTCCCTCGGTTCGGCCACGAAACAACCCCTCTCATGACAATTCAATCGAGAAGCAACAGCCTTTTTCAGATCTATTCGCCGTGAAGCAAGCAGCCTTTATTAGGTCTACATCTTTTGCAACGGCCCTTTTTCGAATCGCCTCGCTCGGAAAAGCCCTTTTCAGGACTTCGTATGTTCGACTGTCGTTATTTGGGCTACAGAAGTCCCCCCCCCCCTACGGGTGTCGACCATTTGGTTGTCACGATATCTGGACCTCTGGGTTCGGGCCCGTGGACTGTCTGTGCCTAGGCGGTCTGGCCATGTCGGTAAGACCGATCCGGTCGCCCCGCGCCCGGTCCTCTCGGTCCAGGCAACTACATCAAGCCGGTGCGACTTAGTCGAGTCGGCGCTGGGGCCTGCCAGTCGGAGCACAGAGATATCCTTTTTAACAAGACCTAGTTAACGATACTTCTGTAATATAATATGAATCTTCTTACTTGTATAGTACATGACAAATTTTGGTCGTTCTCTTTCTTGACTCGACACCAGTTCTATCCTACCCACCTAAGTTTAATTCACTCGACTCAGCCCTCCGTTAATTTAGTATTTCATACAAGACATCAAACCGCACCGAGCGCCACAGACGCGCTCAAATATTATGGAATAGCAGCGCTTCGCTGTATAAGGGCGTATAAATATGGCAAAATATTTTCTATATATATAGACAGCGAGCGGTTTCGCTCCACAGCGCGGAACATCGCATATGCAAATTGCAAATACACAAGTGAATATTATAAAGGGAGACGGCTGATATATATATATATATATATATATATATATATATATATATGCAAGAATAATGTGTATATATACTTCGAAGATCTCGGTTATCCGCACGCGCGTATCTCGCGCACAAGCGAACATTTCACGAATCTCTTTAGGGCGATATTTCAATCTCGACGACGGCGAGAACTTTCTACGCCTCTTCAAACTTTTCCCGAGCAGTATATACATATAACTCGTCAGGTGAGAGAGAATTTTCGCACAGAAGAACGTCGCCTGTACTCGCGTTCTTCAATTTTATACTCTTGCTAAACTTTTATTTTTCTTTTATTTTTATTTTTCTTTTTTTTTTTTTTTTCTTACACGGAGATGGGAAAAATAATGACGCGGAAAAGTGGGTCATTTTCTTCTACTCTATATACTTGGGGAAATGTACCGTGGGGCGTGCGAGCGAAAAGTAAAAATATTTTTATGCCTTCTCTCGTAATCGAAAAAAATTCTTATATGTGTATGTACTTTTCTTCCAAATGAACATCGTATATATAAAATAATGACTTTGGTTATTTCGCTATTTTAGCTCTAAACTCGCGAATTCACACACACACACACACACACAAGTTTTACTTTCCAACGACTCAATTAAGCAATAAATAAACTTTAACGCAGACAAACAAATGTAAATCTTAATGCAAATTCCGAAAGTTCATATAGAAGCCCCGGATGCTTTAATCCTTCCAGTCTTATCTCTCGCATGTACCCCTTTTAACGTGAGTATCGCTCTTATTCCGAAACTCCTCAATCTTATGCAGAGCCCGGGGCGTAACACGGATTTCAGATTTACTCGCTCGCCGGCAGTCTTAAGTTAAGGGTCGATCTTGCGTGTATATATATATATATATATATATATATATATATATACATATAATACATCACATCGCCCCTATAAACTATATTATAATGCTGGCCTCGCGCTTTCATTCTGTATCTGACGGCAATCGCCGCCATTACCCCACCCCTCCCGCCCCACCAGCCGACCTTCCTAAAAGTTTCGCACGTAGCTCGCTATAACAGCTAAATCCTGGGGTAGTCGGAAATTAACGAAGACTCGGTTACGTATCCCGCGCCGCGCCGCGAGTGATGGAAAAATAATGTCAAATACGCTCGAAAATGGAGGCGGGCCTCTCTGTCCGGTACACGTGGTACATACGTACAAGTTTCTCATGTATCGGTCCCCAAATTATCATTCTCAAGGACGTTCCGATTCGAGGGGCCCAAAATTCGTTATACGACCTAATCTCGCAATTATTATATCCGTCAATTTTGGTCAACGCTTTATGATAGACGCGTGCTTAATTCGGCATCATTAAATATAAATTAAGTGTATATTCGAAACTTGCTTTATATCGTGCTAGCGTATTAAATGAAATGCATATTGAATATTCATGGCGTGAGCAATTATTACATCATAAAACTTTTATTGCCCACCTATTTCAATATTGTCATTTATCCTTATGTACGCTCGTGTTTACACGCAAAAAGCTCTGGGCTTAAGATTAATAACGCCAAAAATTTGTGAATAACGAGAAAAGAGATCTGAAATTGGCCGAATATTAACAGATTGCAAAGACTCCCCGCTGAAATGCAAAACTTTCTCTCCGTTTATTAATGGGGGGAGGGTCGCAATCGATGAAATATTATATGATTTTGAAAGTTATGAAAAATATTCAATGAAGAAAGGAATATATCTGTTGGATGATACAGCGTCAAAATATTACGGCTTTTTTTTTTTACAAAACTACATTATGCCCCTCTTTTATTAGATTCTTCTTTATTTACGATTTTCGAATAATATCAAAAATCGCGCTGGTTTATGATGAACGCGTAAATTATTGAATACATTGTAGAATTTAACGTCCTCATTATGTACCGATGTTAAAATTATTAAAACTCGCTTCATAAATTTATATCTTCGTGCATAATAGAACGTGTAAATACAAAAGATATTTCATCAGTGCCATGAATATAAATATTTTAATATTCATATAATGGAAAGGAATATTTCGGAAACTGCATTATTTGAAACGAAAAAAATTTATTAAAATCAATATATTTTTTTTTGTCTTACTTCATTCGCATTTCGTCCCAATTTAAATAACCTTCTTACCACTTGCAAAACACACGATTTTATAATCCACTGGCTTAATCAACTTGTGAAGTTCGTAATTTTGTTTTTTCATTCTCTGTTTTTATCTGATTACAATAATATCAACTGAACGTTGGATGTTACGAAACTGACAATATTTGTATAATACTCCCAATGATAAAATTAGCCATTAATAATATAAAAGCCCGATAAATAAGGCGAAATATTGAGCGCGCGTAAGCCGAAACGTCGATAAACATGAATTAATGTCTGCGTCGTTTTTACATCTTAATACGGGAGGATCGTATAATCACGATTCGAAATTACAGCGTGTCCCGCTCCAATCTGGTATTATCACCTCCCCTCACCTCCTCTCCCGCTGTTCCGAAAAATCATCGATCAATCATGCGCGCCGCCCGTTTGCTCCCGGTGACTTTCAGAAAAAGGACGGGTGCTGTGAGCGGGGGGAGGCGATTCTCTCATATATATATATATATATATATATATATATATATATATATATATAGTGACCCCCTTCTCTCTACTTACTACCCGGCACAGACGCCTGGCCAGCTCGCTCGCAAATATTGACAACCCTCCCTAAATTGTTCCGTTAATTGCGCCCTTCCTTTATTTATACACACCAGGAGCGAGGGAGAGATAGAGAGAGAGGGAGAGAGAAGAGAAAGATGGGACGGGTTGTCAGTGCGAGCTTCCCCGTACAGGCATATATATGTATGTATGTATGTATATATATAAACTCTCCCTTCCCCTACATTAATTCGCGCTCTCGCGTCCAGCAGCGAAAGTCAATATATAAAGGGACTAATGCTTATATACGTATTACCAGCGCGGTGCGCGAGCCCTGGAATTCTTAATTTCTAAGAGGAGGGTAGGCGACAGAACATAACTCTTTCTTCCTTTGTCTTTCTGCAGAGCCCTACTGACCCACGTGTTAATACATTATATATATATATATATATATATATATATATATATATATATATATATATTATTTATAAACACATATGTATATGCACGCACATCTAATTTGAATTTCTGCTGAAACGGAAGCTTCGGCGTGTTTTCTTTCACGTCGGGCCATGAAAGTGTACAAGTATGGATAAACTGACAGCTTCCGTTTCTTCCATTTCTCTCTCTCTCTCTCCCTTTCGGCTTCCGCTTGGATTTATTTATTTCGCGTGTCGCGTGCCGATGCACGACAACCGGCGCGACAGAGCGACAGCCGCGGTAATGGCGGCTTATTCCCGGACGATATTAGTCGGGCCGGACCGAGTCTCGCGGCGCGGAAGATTGGATTACGGGCGAAGCGAGTGCTTTATTATTACGTCTTGGGATTGCGCGCGGACCTGCGCGGTCCGGTCGACTTTACGACGGGGGGGGCAATCCTCGAGCTGCGAGGATCGAGCAACGCCGTGACGTCGAATTGCGGGCTGGCGGGGGGGGGGGGCGAGAAGAGGACGCGCCCGTCGCTCTGGCGTGGCGACGGAATTCTCGGATGAAACGCGCGAACGAAAGTACGCGAGTTCGTTTATACGTAAATCTGGGAAATGCGACGAGAGTGTAACGGTTCTGATTGAACATTAATAATACTTTTGAAGTGTAATGCATGCATACTATTATATATATGCGTCGTTAGTCGGACAATCGACATGTTAACGTATTTCAACGTGCGCGGGTGTTGTTGGTACAATGTATAATTTGTATATAAAAGTGCGCGCGCAATGTATAATTTAGGCATGTTATATACATAAAAAGAATCGATCCATCGGTTTTTCGGATAAACATGAAAAATAAGAAGAGGAACGTGTAATGTCCAAAATATAATTAGACATTGTATCTCATATACGTACGTGTCGTCGCATCTTTATAAATCTATTTGTAAATTAACGATTATTTATCAAGGCTGATTTTAATATCGAAACGAACCACCTGAGATAAGTGAAAGTCGATTATGGTTCGGATTTGAGAGTTCGGCTTCGTGGTATAAACGAGCAGTGAAATACACGAATCTATTTGAAGAAATTCATTGACCTTTAAATTATAGAGCCCCATCATAAAATAGAGATCAATAATGATTCAGCATTGAATGAGCTTTTGTCTTAAAGAATACCCACATTTTCAAGTATACAGTATAGATATTCGGAAATTATTCGTTAACGCACGTTTAATGTTATTTTCGAAAAATTTAATTCGTAAAAAGAAAAGTAGCGTTAGACTCTGCTGTTTTTTTTTTAACCCACGGCTGAAAAACCCACCATCTAAAACAAAGCTATTCGTATTTTCAATACGAACGAAAAGTCACATTGCGATACATTGGAAAATTTGTTGTTAAAGTCCTGCCACGGGAGAATAGACGTATCAGTTACGTCTGCGTCTTTATTATTAAGAAAGAACTTAATAAAGTTACGTATGCAGTATAATAAATATAATTATTCTAATCCGAGAGTTTTAAATCAACGCCGTCATCCCCTATCCCACCGTCGCATCTATAACTCTCGACTCTTCTGCTCCCGTCCAACCTATACACACACGGGCGCGCGCACACACACACACACACGCACACACAAACGGATCCCATCCTCATAAACTTCTTCGCTGACCGAGTGGCCGGAGCAAACTGAAACGGCCAAATAATGAATCCGTCGATCGTAAAACAAAACTCCCGTGACGAGACTGTCCCGGCACTTAACCCACGCTCCAAACCACCTCTCTTTCTTTATCTCTCTATCTCTCTCTCTCTCTCTCTCTCTCTCTCTCCCCTTCGCCTGTCCTTCGTGCCCTTTTGCGCAACGAATTGTTTCGCGCAGCCCCCTTCCTCCCTACCGAGATCAGTATATATATATATATATATAAAGCGCACCCCTTGCCCGACTCGCGTGGACGATTCAATTAAATCGGAGCCGAGTCGCGCGCAGTTGTATATATTTTTTTTTTGTTCCGCTCGCCTGGGGTGAAGGTCGGGCTGTCGCATCGCCGTCTCTCTCTCTCTCTCTCTCTCTCTCTCTCTCTCTCTATCCCCATCCCTCTTTCCCGGCGGGGATGGGGAATAGGGGTGGAGCCGGCCGATGCGCACTTATAATACCGCGAGGCATCGCCCGCGGCAGCGCGGCCGCGTCGAGGAGCGGTCGATCAATTATCCGGCACGCGAGCGCGTCTGCTAAAGTATTTAGCATTTTTCTCTCGGTTTGCCTGTCCGTCTTTCTCTCTCTTCCCTCATTCGCGAAACACGCGCAGATCAGCCGTTCTCGGCGTTTTTCGCTCTTTATTCTTCCCCCCGCCCCCAACCCCCGCGAACGACTGCCGACGTCGTCTCGTATCTTATTCGTCGGCGCTTGGTTTGGATTCGCTCGGGCCCGCTAAAGCGCGCGACGCGCCGTCCGCCTACGCGCGGCGTTCGTCGCAAGAAGGAAAAAAAATAATCCGAATTCAAATCGATGAAAAATTCAATATTTCGATAATACGCGGGAGCCGTAGTTTTTATCGACGAATGCGCATAGCGCGATTTGTCGTTCATATGCGAGCGTCAGAATTTCAGGCCAATGACAAAGGCATCGTTTTGGCAACGAAATCATGATTTATCGGGGCGGTTAAATGTGAAAACCCGTGTCGCATCGATAAGATATGTATAATCGTTATCGGGCTGTTTCAAAGTATTGCCATTGATCGTACGATTTTGAAATGCTACTATCTGATACGAAGATACTTTGGCTCGCAGTTTTTTATTACAAATTCGAGGGCACACTTTTAAATCTTCGATGCTATTGACTATGTATAAACTGAAGTTATTCGAATTCAAATTAATGTTTTTTTATAAAAAGAAATATTACACAATCCACAATTCGAAAAACTACTCACCCTCTTATTTTAAGGAATCAAAATAATGTAAATTCAACTTCGCCGTCGAGTAAATTAGATTATATACATATATATATATATATATATATATATATATATATATATATATATATATATAGTTGTTAATTTGAATGGGTTTCATTGAGCATATACATATACCGTTCATGATTAGATTTTATCCCATTCCCTGAAGAGAAACCCAAGTGGCTTGAAGCGCGCTCGAGTTTCTAGATGCGGAAAGTTTTGATGCAGGAGTAAGTCGGATCGTCTTTCGCCACGACAAAACTAATTTTTATTATTACATTTGACTTTTATTATCTTAGTGGGCTGGCTGAGTATCAGGGACGTTCGACAGGCAGTAGAATTATGTTAATTTGCAGAAAAAGACTGGAGGATCGATATAAATATTAATTCGTTATGATTTACATCTGAAAGTGGATTCATCAATTGCAGCGTTGCATTTTTTCTAAAAAGTTGTTTTAATCCTTCATTACCTCTTCCTTTTGATAGTAAATACAAAAATTGCACGTATAAATGAGGCATCATAATCAGTAACGTAGTTTTTCCATAATGTAAAGTTTTATGTAGTAACGTTTTAACTATATGAATGTAATAGCTCGGTGTATTTGTCTAAATATTATTTTACTATGGGAATAGTACTATATAGATAGAGTAATTTCTTACGCGATCCTTATCATCACTAATCCACAATTATTATAAACAAAACATAATTTATTATGAACGTTAATTATTTATATATATATAATTTAATAACAATTCTCGCGCTTCGTTTCGACTCGTTGTATACGTGAGACAACCTCGAAAGCGGCATTATAAGAATTAAGGAATCGGTCATAGTTGATACGTTAGGCACTGAAACGTATAGCGTTCGTCCATTAAGCCCCAAGCGTAAAATCAACGACTCAAAATCAATCGGGATCTCTCGCTCTCACTCCCCCTCTCTCGCCTGCCGTACGCGCAGCGTCATAATCGCCTCGACGCGCGCGTACGCGCCGGTCGCGCGCAAGCGTGTAACGCGCGGCCACGGAGGCGATTACATATGTTAAATCCGTGGAAAAATGCTCATCCCCGGGCGATTGAACCCGCTCCGGCCCCGGCGAGGGGGAGGGGGCTGCGGCTCGTCCCCTCTCTCTCTCTCACTCTCTCTCTTCTTCCCCCCCATCTACTGTCTATCCCGATCTGCCGCGACGCGGGATGCGCGCGATAATAGTATTACGTGTGTACGTTCGAGGTTTTTTTTTGTTGTTGTTGCTTTTATTGCATTTTATTCTTATTATTGGTTGGTTATTATTATTGGTCTCGTCAGAGGTGTAGAAAAACGAACGTTTCACGGGTTATAAGCATTGGGCAATGTTAATCAAAAATTGTACTTACGTGGACGGATGTCAATTAAATAAAGAATTATTTTCATCGGCCCTACGGCCTTTCTGCAACAATTTACTTACACCAATATAAAGACAGTCAGATTCTCCTTGCTTATAT
Source organism: Sycobia sp. Sy_11 (assembly GCA_018907035.1). NCBI lineage: Eukaryota > Metazoa > Arthropoda > Insecta > Hymenoptera > Epichrysomallidae > Sycobia > Sycobia sp. Sy_11. The sequence continues at coordinate 285,872 of JACCIC010000288.1, forward strand.
TCAGCCCTTATTCTCCTCAAACCCAGCTTCGCCCATTCTGAATGATCATCTTTGGCAACACTGCCGTATTTAAAACAAACATCCCTGAACTAAATCAGATTACACGCACTGAAAATATTGAACATTACCAATTACTATACGAAAGTCGAAAAATCAGAATCTTGGTTTTGTGGTTTTGAAGTTGCAGCGTTTGAAAAATACTTCTAAGCTCCCTCAAAGTGAACGTTCGAAACGGGACAACGTCTGACTTTAGAATATCTGTATATCCATCTAAGTGTAGAATTTCACTATATATATGTGTATATATATATATATATATATATATATATATATATATATATTTGTCTATTTATATATTTGTTTGACCGCGCGTACATTAAAATAGTGACAAAATTCATTCTTATTGAATTTATCATTAGATTCGTCGCATCTATTGATCGCGATGTTCTGCGCAAACTGTCAAAAATTGAATCGATTTCCGTCGAGCGAAACTTCGAAAATTCGAGATTTTCTTTCCATTGCGGGAATAAATTGCTCGTTAAATTTTTTGTTATCGAATGAGCCAGTATATTATAGGCTAGGTTCGTAAGAAAAAGCAGAGTTTTCAATTCAATCTAATTGTAATAATTTTAATAGATAAATGAAAGCGGTTAATTAAAAAACTGAGTACAAAAAATTTACTTCATACATAGAAGAAATTGATTAATGTTTTAGTATATAGGAACATAAATTAAATAAATTTAATTTATTTAAATAAACTTTAATAAAAAATTAAATCAAATTAAAAAAGTAATAGAATAATGATTGAACATAGTAGGCGCAAAGAATTTTTTTTCTGAAGATGTGTTATTATCCGATCGAATTTCAAAACACATAAATTGAGATTATAAAAGGTTTTCCACAACAAAAAACACCTAAAAAGGCCATCAAAATAAATTAGTTACAATGGCATAAGTGTAATTCATTTGGATTCTTACGATAATGCGATTACTTCAACCATCATCTATCGGAATTATTACATATGAAACTATAATTGGCTTCGTCGCAAAATTAATTATTTTATTTCGTTATATACTATACTTTTGATTCGCGTATCAATTGGAAAAAAATATTTGCAATAATACAAATCAATTAAATAATATAGATCTAGATCTGTAAAATTAATAAAACTACCCTAAATAATAACGGTATAGGAATAAAAAATAATATACTAGAGTGTCACTGAGTCGTGTGATGGACCGTCCGAAAAAATTTCGTAAACCCATCCTTGATTGCAAGACCATAGAGAGAGAATCAAAGAGACAGAGAAACACAGCGATAAAGAGAGAGAGAGAGAGAGAGAGAGAGAGAGAGAGAGAGAAGAGCGACGCGCCGCGTCGCGCGACCTATAACGTCCCCTATAATACCCCCAAGAGCCTATTGTTACCCGTGAAATTTAGCGGAATTATCTTACCCGCCCCCCGCGGCTGATGGCGCCGCATTAATCCACGTCGCGTGCGACCCCATCGAGTCTCTTCCCCTCTCTCTCACCCTCTCTTGCAGTGTGATACGAATCCACAGGCATATATAGGTACTTGAAAGGGAGAAGGGCGCGGACATACGCGCGCGGTCGCGTAATATATATACCATATATATATATATATATAGTAGTGAGATGCGCGCGTTCGCATACACAGGAATCTCTTCCACCCGGCATTGTTTTATTTTTGGGGAATTTTTCACTCGTGATTTATCGCGCCCGCCAAAGGGGAGGGGGTGACGGTTGTGTCTATTGCTCCCTCAGCCCCCTCCCCCCCCCACACACACACCACCACCCATTCTGCCTGCCTCTCGTTCAATGCGACCTCGAATCAAGGCGTATAGGTGCGAGAAGGGCCAGGAGACACTCAATGTACGTGTACGCGTACGCTCGAGTGCTCGGTGTAATGGCGTAATGGAAGAGACAAAGAGTCAGTGTGCGAGAGAGAGAGGGGGGAGGTGATGGGGTGGACGGTGGAGAGGTGGAGAATCGGTTATCGAGCAAGGGATTTGTCGAAACTTTCGAAGCATTATGGGATGGTAAGGAAGGGGGGGAGGAGGGGATTATCTCTCATTGGCGTCTACGCGGCAATCGCGAAATTTTCAAACAGATGTATACAATTACGCGGGACAATGCGCTCGACGCCGCGGAATCTCCCCCACTCCCGGTGAAAAGTGTCGTGAGAGCCTCTACCTAGGCATGTAATACACGTGTTTGCGTGGCGGTGCTACGGCTGTACTCGCCTCGTTCTGTTCCGCTCGGTGCGATTGAAATATTATTATTATTAGCTGCCATTGAATCTTCTCGATCGGAGCCAGCGAAAATTCGTTGGATTTTCATGCGGAATACGATTCATAGGCGGGGGGGGGGGTCGGTGGGTGTATTAACAAGGTGCAGTGAGCGACGGAAAGCCATTCAGTACTGGTGGGTGAAAAAGTGCATGGATCGCGGGTGCGTAAAAATGATGCACTGTTTTTTTTTTTTTTTTTTAGCCGATCGGAACTTCGTTTATTTTATAGTTTTTATACGGAGCTGCATTCACTAACTCTTGTTCTTCGTTTTCAACTGTTAATTTTAATTTGGCAACAGTTTTTATTCTCTAGACGTCTAGAAGTTTCTTCTTCTCTCTTCAAGTTCGTCACTTGAATGTCTCTTTAACCATTGATATTATTTATTGAAACTATATCATCATTAAAGACTGTCGGCATTTCATTTATACGGATAGCGAAAAACCATTATTATAATTTTTTGAACTTCTAATTAATTTTTCCATTTTGCTATATAGTTTTTTTTTATTGCACGTTTCTGAACGTACTCTTTTAAATTTAACAATGAACTAATCATGGGAAATGGAAAAATAAAACGATACCATCGTGGAAACGTCCTCTTTTAGTAGAACAAAAGTCTCATTTAAATCGTACCATCAGTTTTCGACTGAGCGCCGGGTACAGATTAAAAAAAAAATAAGCGTCAAATGGAGAATCGCCTTCTTTTTTCGACCGCCGCAGTGAAAAATTAGATTTAACAAAAGCAGATTATCGTCGTATGGAAGGAAGTTAGACAGTTTTCCTTATCGTCGCAAGGAAGGAAGACCGTTTTAGGGAGGAAAATTGTAGTTTTAATCTATACGCGAAGCAATTTTTAGCGATTAAAAAACTTTTCGGATGAGTGAAATAACAGTGAAAATTCACGAATGGAAATTAATTCCAGCACAGCTTTAGTGTTGAATAATTAAAGGATTCTGCGCCGGGTTGAGTGCAATCCCCCCCCCCCTCCGCCCACCTTAGTAAATAAAGCGCGTCGTCGTTCGTTTTATTTTGGGAGGAACAAATGCGGAATGCGTTTGTACGGTAGTGGACATCGTGTTGCGGAAAACGCGAGCTATATGTGATAAGAGTCTTTTTTTTAGCCCTTCTCACCGAGACGTCTCTGCGGACGACGGGACTCGGGGCGGGTCGCCGGCGGGCGGGCGGCGGCGGCGGCGCGTCGTTAAAACCGAGTACGACCGAGAAAGTGTCGGTGAGACGAGCAAGTTTTGCTAAATGCTCTTTTTCTTATTATTCTTCTTCTTTTTTGTTCCTTTCTCCTGTAATTTCTCTGCGCTTCTCTTCGCCACGGAACAACGGACAGCTCCATTATTCTCGTCCATCGTGGAAGAAAGTTGTTCTCGACTTGTTGAGTATGATATATGTGATAGCAATTGTCATAATTCTCCGCGAAAATGAACATATCTATGTAATTCGTTTTATGAATTTATCATTGACACCGCTGATATATAAATGTGATTTAATTATATGTATTTTTATTTTATTAATATACAATGTCTTCTTTATATATAGTAAGTATAATATTATAATGCACCTGTATGATTCCGACTAGAAAATACATCGTTCTTTTCAATATTGAGAAACGTTAAAGAAAAAATAACTAGACTGAAGATGAAAAGTCAAAGTATTTCTTTATTTTTCCTATTTGTAAAATTTCGATTATAGAACACACGTATTTTATTCTCACATCGGTTAAAGTTAATGAAATCTGAATATATCCTAGAGAATAATAATGAAAATAAATTGTTTGTTGGATAATAGTAGGGAAATCTAACTTGCATATGGCGAAAAATCATCGGTAACACTGACTAGAATCTCGCCTGAACTGAGAGATTCGTCGTGGATATTTCGACACGGGCAGGCGATCGTTCGACACCAACAAGCTGCGCTCAAGAAAAAGCATTTTAAGATAAAAATTACGCTGTGATTTTCCAAAGTGTAGTTGCATCGATACTATTGACGGCATTGAACTGGATTTTGAATCTGAACAATTCAAACATTAATTCAGATCCTAAAATTGATACACCGATAACGTAAAAAAGCCATTTCACGAATATTAAATAACAGAATATATGTGCGTATTTACGTTACCAAAAGATTTGTAGACAAATTAGTTGATAGAGGAAAAACGTAACAGCATCGACAGAACATCCGGTGTAGATAATTAATTTAGAATCCTTCACGGATCCTAGTTCGTTATCGTTATTTAGAAATGATTTAGATCTAGAAAGGAAGCCTTACTCGGTTATGTTGTGAGTCTAACCCATACTATTTAGAATACTATTCGGAACATCTAACTAAATCCTGGCATTTGCGACTCATGAATATCTGGAGAACTCTATACAAAAACTATTCGATACATTTTTAGTTCAACTCGAAATTTTATTCCATTCTGTCTCAAGAATATCCTAAATATGAAATAGAATTATTTTCAAGATTTTAAGATTTTTTACATTATTTTATCTATTATATCCTGTATGGTTCGTGAGCTATAACACGTTAGTAAGCTAACGCATTATCCACTATACGCAATAGATTCCACATACGTATACAAGGGGCAGCTGGCGAATATAACAATCCGATAAGTACACAATTAGCTTGAACCCAGCAATATTTTTTAGTTAGTTTGGTTCTAGCTAGCAAATTCTAATTTACCCCTATGCTGGAAAAAAGAAAGGGCATTTATGTAGATTCAAAATCGCAATTCCGCTACCATTTCCTTGCCTTTCCTATATGGATGATATTTAAGTAAATCTAATTGGATGTAAAAGAACAATACTAATTTACCCCTCGAGTAAATTATGACTTATTGACATTTTCACGAATTTTCGTATCTACGTACTCTGCGCTCTGCCTCGCCCCAACGGAAATAACCGCTCGCCCGGCGAAACAATGTACTTTAACTGATAACGATTAGCTCGAACAGCCGAAAGGATATAACGTAAGCCGAACGAAATATAGGGGGAAATGTATGATGAGGCCGAGCAAGCGGCGTACGTTTGTAAATTCGCTATTCGGGTAGATTACGGCGCCAAGAGCAACTCGACGAGCCCCAGACGCTCTCGAATCAGTGCCAGCGGAATCTGAAACGGACGTATATAGATGTAAGTTTATGGTGGGTGAGAATGGCCGAGATGATAAATAGTATATAGGAAGAGAGAGAGAGAGAGGGGGGGGGATCGAATATTATCCAAATAAACGAAAACTGATGAAATTCGATCGATTGGTTAAAAAACTGATTTATAGTATATAAAAAAAAACTTTATTTGGACCAAGCCAATATATCCGCGCTAAATTACGAGCAACTTAAAAGTAATCTAGAAAATACGAAAGACGTTAAAAAGCCAATTAACATAATCCTACTAGTACACACGAAAAATATAAATATATATATATATATATATATATATATATATATATATCAGAAGATATATATAAAGAAGACATCTATCCGATATTAGAGCACCGAAATATCACTCCAAACTTAACGCCATGAAACACGGATAGCGAATAAGTAGACCTTAATGTCAAAAATTACAGTTGAACGATACGGAGTCAGAAACAAGAAACGTGAGAAGGCTTTAATAAGCTAATGCAAACAAACACTCTGATGAAATAGAGCAGCCAATGGAGTGATCAGAAGATTTTATAAGAGAAAAACCCAAGTAATATTTACGAATAAAGAGAGAGACTATTATTGTAACTTGGCTACAGCATTAAACACACCAATATCTATGAAATACAAATGCAATGAATGAGAAATATTTTAATAAGATAATAACCGTGGATTAATTTTCAATTCTGCAGTGTTTAAAATACAAAGGGACGGGACAAATTTCTCAATTTGAATAATTCAATAAAAGAATGTGTGAGTAACTGTGACAAATCTAAAAACATCATGAAATTCATAGACACTATGAACTTGCGAAACATTGCTCTAGTCATATATTAATAATATTCATAAGCTCAATGTGTAAAATGTAAAAGTTTAAAACGTAATGCTGTAGAATGTAACTATGCAAATTATTGTAGTCACCGATAACACTTACTATGGGGCAGGGGGGTGCGACATAAATAAATAAAGCACAAAAAAGATGAACTGCATTGCCAATTGGGTTTCGTCAGATTTCGCTAATAATTAACGATTTACGTCACAGGCTTATATATCCGAACGTTTCTGGTTCGAACCATTGAATAGCAATTCCTTATATAATATTATATGAAATTCATTCTAGATTCAAGGAAACGAGTTTCAGATCTCTACCGATGAATCTTAAACTTGATTAAGTTTCATATAAAACATAAAATTTTTATGTTTTATATTTTTGTCTGTTCTGCAAGCATTCGCATTATAACAACGTCGTTACTTTAATAACAATATCGTCATAATAAGGAACAATCCCTTCTTTGTTTATTATTTGTTATTATATGTATATATATATAATATATTTAATGTTTTAATACGCTAATTGTCAATTAAACGTTATGATTAAATTAAAATTAAATAAGATAAACGAGTACAAATATTAACAGTGAATATTTCAGCTTTAAGGATACAAATCATTAAAATTTTATTACATTTGAAATTAATGTTCAAATTTCGATAGTTATTATCGTAAAGTATTATTTATTTATGTATAATTTAATTCTGCAAACAATTCGCAACGCTACAATATTACAATATGGACGTAGAAATTTTTCCAAAGAAGCCAGGATAACCAAATTGTTGACCCGTCATAAATATTGCAGTTGTATAAGACATACTTGGAACGATGTCTCATTATTTGAATTTTAATCATAGCTCTTAGACTCGTAAGCTAGCATTATTTGATATTTATCACTGCTCAATTTCAATTGCACGTCGTGCAAGCTTTCGTTACTTTTTCAAATAATCACTCGAACTTTCATCATAATATCATGACATTCCATCATTGTTATTCAAAGTAATTTTTTGAAATAATGGGAGCTACATATGTACGGCCTACAAAAATGTCTGTCGTTTCTTCCGTATTACAGTTCCCATCGCGTTTGATTACGTCGATTTAAATCCGTAGAATTTTTTCGAAATATACTATATAATATACTTAAAATCTTGAAATAAATTTTGAAAAAAGAATAAGTAATTTAAAATTTTGCAGCACAATTATTACATTCATTTTCGATCGAGCGTTTATAGTTCATCCGGCAAAATATAATTGTATAAAATTATTGCGCTAAACGTGTACGCGTTAAACGTATCAAATAAATCGACCGTTGATCAATTTTTTTATGAATTTGATTTCGTTCTTACGTTCGTACGTTTGTAATCTTTGCGCATATCTGCTGTGACGATTTAATTTTCCGACTCGCAAGAAAGTCTGTTTCTGAAACTCACATTGACAGGATTTAGCGTGTTCGATCGATCTGTACCTTTGTGGGAGATCAGATTGATTTACGAAAATTTATAATTGTATTAAACATAAGAACAATCGTAAGGACAAAAAGTGATTTTAGATATGGATTACTTATAAGTATTATTGCGTTGAGTATAAGATACGAAAACATGAACTTATCTAATCACGTCGTATAAAGCCGGAGTTAAGAAAACCGCCTGATTATTATTGAAGTAACAGCGAAAAACTATATACTGTTAAATATAAAGTTTTCTATAACTATATAAAGTTTTCTTCCTGGCACTTATTTATTCATAAACGTTGAGGATCATACTTTCGGAACAAAATTGCCAAGGCTTCTTCGTGCCAATAGAGTTTTCCATCCTAAGTCCATCCTAAGTCCACATAGAGTCAAAATGCCGGATAAAACTATTGGACGTTTATTCTTTTTTATTTCGACTTCATTCGAATAACTGTAAAATTATAAAATAACACCAAGTTACCGCGGGGGTTCCTGAATTGGACATGAGATCCTTCCTGCACTCCCAAGCTATATTTATGGTATGTAATTCTTCGTCGACCAGGAAGAGAATTTTTTTTATGAAAAATTCGTACCATCGAAAGTAATTAAAAATATACGAATTATCGGTAATGAAGCTGATCTCTTTTATTCGTGAAACTCTCGCCTCGATCGGAATTTGGTGGCCAAGGACTTTCGAATCGTTGAACGACCAATAAGTCGATCTTCCAGCGATTTTGAATGATATCTTTACGATAAAATTCCAAGGCTAAGCAATGAATTGCTCGGGAAACATTGTAAAAATCTGATTTTGGCCATTATAAAGTGGCCCAGACGTTTTTCGAGACTTTTGGCACTATCTGTATATATCGCACGTTCTAGCATATACAGTCATTCGTTATATCGAGAATTGTGGATCTTTGTGTGTTATATACATATAGAGACACAATATTAAAAAATAATCATGCAATCAGAATATATATATATATATATATATATATATATATATATATATACACATATTTTTATAGCAAAGTCAAATGTTGAACGTGTTTTACTTTTTTCTTCATCCACCCTCGTCCGAACGAATGCGCAGACGTGCATTACCGCGTAATATGCGTTTCTACATTACTGTAAATGGCGATGCTGAAGCGGACGGTTTGCAGTCCTGTTCGCGCTCTTTAACCGGCGATCCGCATTAAAAATTCCGATAAGCGCCTCCCGTTGCGACCTGCGGCCTTGCGCGAACGAAAAACTGCCCGGCGCACTCTCGTCTGAGTGCGGGCACGCGCACGCACGCGCGCGCGCACACACACACGGATATATATATATATATAAAGAAGGGAGTGAAATTAATAATATATTCCGACAAGTACTTTGTATATATATATATATATAACAAAGTGGGATACGTATAAGAAGCTCATTATCCTCGAAGTTCTCTTATCGTCACTTGCCATCTGCGAGAGTATGTGTATGTGCACAGTCTCGTCGAGGCTTCGAGAAAACATTGTAGCAATGGGATGTGGCGCGAATTGCCTGCTGAATTTGCTGTTGGACAGAATTGAGGAGGGGATGGGCGAGCTCGGGATGTACGTTGTAAGCGTGAAAGAGAGAAGGGGAGGGAGAGAATAAAAGTGTCGTGAGGGTCGGGTGTGTATATATATATATATATATGCAAAGTACTCGATTTGCACCTGGCCTGCTTGGCTTTTCACGGCGCCTCGGTCCCTTTTACGCTCTTTCAGGTGCGCGCGAGGCGGTGAGATATCTCCCCGACCGCGAGGACAACGAGCGTGGCCGACGAAAAACTGTAATCTCGTACCCGAAGATCGCTTCGATTTGAGGGACTCATACACGAATTTATAACCCATACGCTTAGTATACGGCAGCGGCGAGATAGAAGGATTTATAGCCATACTACATTCTTCGAGATTGAATATCTAAAGGGACTCGTTATACTTTATACATCTCGTCCCTGCATCTTATTTCTAAAGATGAATTTCAACAGTGAAAAACCGTCCGTTCTAAATAAATCAATGCGTGCACGCTTATAATCTTATCCACGATACATTAACTTGTAGATGTCGAATATTAAGCAGCCAAGATATATATGTGTAAGGGATGAATTCTTTCTGCTGCAAATTTTTGATGTCCCAAAGTTGTAGATAGAATTCAGGGGAAGTCTAAGGGAGTTCTCACTCCGTAAGCCGGAATTTCCTTCGTGGAATCGCTAAAATTTTAAATAGCCATTAGAAATAAAGATAATCTACGGTAAACCAGACGATGTTTCAGATTGTTGGCTCGAAAAACTCGTATCAATATTTTTTCTCTCTAATCTTTAATTATTCGTAATGCAAATAATGACGGGTCGTTGTATAACTATAGAGTAAATTTTCTATCAATAACGATAAACAACGAAATATCACTTGGCAAAATTCGAACTTTGATCGCGCAATTATCGACGCATTAGAAAAGCGGCGCAACTGATGATTCGAATACTCGGATACAAAATTACTAAGAATTTTATATATATATATATATATATATATATATATATATATATATATATATATATATGACTTTTGTGTATACGAGAAATCGAACTAAATTTTTGCCACCTGCTAGACAGCCAGTATAAATTAGATTTTTATCAAAACAAAAAAAAATCAAAGATCATTCTGACGATAAGGATCGAAAAAATTTCAGTTTCAAAGCGTGCGTTCTGGCTATTTCATCGAATACGTTCGTAAATTTTATAACGTAAAACTTTCAGTAACTTTCTCGCGACTCGCTCTACATTTTGTGAAACTTCTTTCAACATTATCATTATAAATACTATATTATAACGATATTTCATGAAAATTTCATTCTCGCTTGAAATGACCTCAACAATGACCTCGAAAGGGCGTGTGTAAAAAAAAAAAAAAAAAAAAAAAAAAATTCACGCGTCAAGCACGCGTGGTAACGGCTGCAACAGGCCGGCCTCTATAGATGCATATATACACATACGCGCACGGACACATGCGCGCACATCGGTGTATTCTCCATTCCTGTACTCCTATGGAGGGGCTCGACTCGCACTCTAGCTGCAGTATCCCGCGACTGCGCCGGGCTGAGCGCAAGTCGCGTCGGTATTTACAATTGTTTATAATGGGAGGCGGCCGCCGAGGCATTTGAGGCGGAAAAGCCTCGATGAAGCCCTGATTCTGGTTTATGTGTACCGAGAGGTTCAACATTCTAGTTGACATATATGCGTTTATCGTTGTTACTTTGGTCGTGCAAGCTTTAAACCGTACGAATCCCTCAGTAACGACCCATTATCGGATCATGGTATATAATATATTCGAACTATCAAATATGTTTGTCGGGCTTTAGAAAAAATCTTGGTAAATCTGCTTCGTCGAACGTTTCGAGCCGCTTCGGCTCCTAGTCGGCGACTAATAATTCTTAGAATGAAATTATTATTAGAGTTTCGAATAATGAAATTCTTTTAATGAAATTCAAATAATATAAACGTAGACCTCCACTTAACCTTAAACGTACGTTACAAATTTATTTCAATAATGACGAATAAACGTTACCTCATATACGGAGCTCTAGCATTAAATTCGCATTACGTTTTGATTTCGTAAAATCTGAAAATTTTCGAGAGTTTCCCTCTTATATTTATATCAATGCACTCTTATGGTTTATTCACATTTTCAGAATCGAAAGAATGCAGCAAATCTGAGCGATGCTCTTTGAGACCCGATGCACCATTGGAAGATTGTAAATTATACTGATATTCGTATAATCACTTTTTCAAATATTCACCGGTTTGTCCGATATAATACTTTTTACGAAATCGTTACAATTAATTTTACAAACTGCTCCAGCTTACCAACACTTATCGTCCGCATTTTTACAACTGTTAAATAAATTACCCAAGTTATTGTTAGCTCCGAAGTAAAATTAAATATTATGGTTTTTATAATTGCTCCTAATTCTGTCTTGCTTGACTTTTAATTTTGTCTTGCGTACTTTTTTTCTCTACTACTGTTACAAATGTCGTTTATCTCTTTCTCTCTCCGTAATCATTTTTCCTATAAAGTCAATTGAGTAATTCTTATTAACAAATATCCCTTTAACATATTTTAAATTATCGTTTCTAAAAAAACCCAACTGGATTGGTTAAAATGAGCGCAATACAGATTATATTAGATTTATAAAAAGTATGCAAATATTCCTTTATTCTGTAAAGATGTTTTTACTGATAAAAATAATTCAGAGAATTAAAATGTTAATGGTATGAGTAATACGAGAATTTCCTTCTCATTCAAAGTTGGTAATTCATAACATTTTATAAATAATAATAAAGAAATAAAAGAAATCACTGCTGTATGCTGTTTTTTAATTTTTTTTATTAATTAACGAAGATTGGTAAAAAATTTTTATTGACTCTTTTTATGCGGCAAACGTCTGTTAAAAATAACGATAAAAAGAGTAGAATTCAGAATCCAATAATTTCTTTTCTTTTACTGTATTGTAAAGTTCTTTTACTTTATAGAATGTCTCCTGCACTATAATGGAAAATATATTGCAGAATTTTCAAAAATTTAGCCCTATTTCAAATCGCCCAGAATAATTGAATCCGATTCAATAGTAGGTTAAATTGTAACAGCAATATTTTCAATAATTCTTTCCATTATATACATGAAATAATACAATAAAGTTGTTAAATGCACGATATTACATTATTTTAAGATCTTATTCAATTAAGAAAAGAAACATTTCTGGTGTATTGATTTTAATAGTAAAAATTGTAGTTATATCTAGATATATATAACGATACGAACCGGAACAGCATTCACGCTGCGGGAATTAATTTTTTGGTAATTCCATACAATTAATTTTAATTACACTCGAACGATTACGAGAATATTCATGTTAGACGAGTACACGAATTTCACCTCATCCCGTTTAATTTTAATTTGATTACCTTTATAAATTTAGCCTTCGTTACATTTGCATTAAATTTCATGTAGCCTATTTTGAAACGATGTAACCTACTTTCATCATCAAGCTCGCCATTCATCGGATTGAAATTTAAAATCCCCCCCTCCACCCCCCGGTCGGAAAGCCCGCCTCACGGCTTCGTCCTATATAAAAGTTACTAATCAGATTAGATTTTATAATCTTACCGAGTCTGTACATAATAGAATTTAAAATTGTATACGGGCTGCTTGAGAAAGGTTATTTTTTTTTACATAAAGCTACCGTTTCATCGCCCATTATTTCATTAACTCTCATATATATATAGCCGTCGAAGAGAAGATTTACAATGAAATTCAATAAGTATGTAAAACGGAACAGCGAAAATAAAAAAGGGGTAAGACGCGGGAAAACCGGATCTATACGTAGTATAGCAAAAAGAAGGGCTGATAAAAATCGGGCCTGTATACATGTATGTATACAGGCGAGATAAGATTGCATTGTTACCAGACTTATCTATAGAGATGTCAGAAATTATTAACTTCATTATTTTTAGGATGTGACACAGCCCGATGAATTAGATCTATAGTGATACGATTCTTTAAGTAGTGATTAGACATCGGAGTTTCGCTTTTAATTTGTCGTGAAAATCGAGACGTAATCCAAGCGTACTAAGTGTGTGTGTGTGTGTGAGAGAGAGAGAGAGAGAGCAATTAAACAGTAGCTAGACCGAGATAAACAAACAACCAAAATACGCGATCCAAGTTGAATGTTTGAAATATACTACGGTATTTGCGTTTAGTGTAGAGAAAACCAGCCATGTAACTGGGATTTTTCCCTACTCGATTCTTTGATATAATTTTTGCTCGCATTCTGTAGGTTTTTTCTACTTGTATCTTATGAGCTTGCATATAATTTTTCAAGAAAATAATCCAGTCGAGAAATAATTTTATTAAAAACGTCAAATATTAATTAATTCAATCCAATGACGAATTGGATTTCACAATGAAACACTATTTTATACCCATCATAATCAATGGTCAAACAGCATATGGATTTCCGAATTGTAATGTTTCGTCAAGTTTTGCGATGGGTCACTTTTAGGACACTGCGATGAGGTCGCTAGTTCCGCAAGGATTAAATAAGTTCGAGGATGATGAACAAGCTGCGATCTATTAACTCTCGATCAACCACTTATCCGCCAACTTGTTTACATCGTTTATAATTTTGGCATTAGGCGTGTAGAGATCCAGTGATTATTTTCCTCGATGTATAAACTGTGGAATGTATCTTCTGTAGAGCCCTGAAATTGAACGACCGGTAAAACGATGAATCGGACTAGTTGCACCAAAGCCCAAGAAGATGGCAAACTTAATTTTACCGGCGTGCGAAGATATATATGTCGAGTATCGATTGGAGTCAGCGAAGACATTATCTTTATTGATTACCCGAACAAGGGGCAAAAATAGTCGATTTTCTATAGACTAAGCTAAGTTATTGCGACATATTTTTTCGTATTTCGTCGGTCGTCGCGACACCTAAAATCAAGGCACTAAAGTAATAAACTGAGCGATCAGTTAGAGTAATATTATCCACATTTACTCCCCAGTGACCATCACATCCATTTCCTATAACAATCAAACAATAGATTCGATGCCAAAAATTTTTTAGAGCAACGAGAGAAATTTATCGGTTCTGTATCTTCGGAAAAGAAAACTGAATAACTTTCCACACAGAGAACATACACGTTGATAAATAAAGTAAGGGAAGAAAACGATGAAACGTAGTCTCTCTTTATCGCGAGCCGGATAAGCTGTCCTCTTCGCCCTCGTATTAATCCGTTCGAAGCTGTGACAAAATGGGCGTTCTCGTGGAGCGCACCTTGAAATTATCGTTGTGTAATTGAAATAACAAAACGAATAAGGAAGTTATAACGCCTAGGGAGGGCTTTCGTACGTAGAAACGCGTCCATTACAAATACATATGCCCATTTCCCGGGGGCTGGTAATAGCAGTTCGCGCGGGCGCAAATCCAGGCCCGTTCACGCGCGGGCTTCGCTATTCGTACACGGTCAAGGGATAAAAGGGACGGGATTTAATTATATACACTCCTGCGCGTGCCTCGGCGCGTCAGCCGATGCCTTATCTCTAAGCCCGAAGATAAGCTGTACTAAAAAAAAAAAAAAAAGATGTTAGGGGGGAAGAAAGAAAAAATAAAAATCCGAGGCATGTAATCGAGCCTACATAACCTACATCCAATGTAGAGTCTTGCATAATCCCATCGCACGCGGCGCAGCCTCCTTTCATCGCTACGATAATTTATTATATACACTCGACGCTGACCCGCCTCCTCCTCTTCCTCCTCCTCTTCATGGAACCCTCCCGTCGGCTCGCTGGAATGAGGATGTCCTCTGCGCAAGAGCGCGCGCGTTGACCGGGCTAGGGGGGGGGGGAGAAGGGATTAATTCTACAGCCTCCTGACGCGCGTTATATGTAAAATAGTGCCGTGCGATACGGTGGAGCTCTACATTTTGCAATGGGTATATCGTAACATTATCTATATGTGTATAGAGAGAGGGAGGGAGAGGGAGAGAGAGAGACAGAGAAAGAGTCTGAATCGTCGGGCTTTTATTATTAATGTGGCCAGCTAGATACGTATAGAGGATATGATAGTATGTGGCGGAAGGAGAAGAGGGGATGAAGTCAACTCCATCGCTTCATGAGCATTTTATTCGCGACGGATATATATTGAGGAGATGAGGATGTTCTATCATATATGTAGTGGATTGTTACCAATGTCAATAATTTTGCTGATAGCGCGGTTTTCGAGAAAAAAAATTGTTCCGACGAGAAAAATTAGAACTCGTGGCAAATTAGTCCATTGAATTTTCGAATTGCAATTTTACTTGTCTGAATTTCATGATATTTAATTAAATTATTCATAATTGTAAAATAAAAACACTACATTGTAATATAGATTCAGTAGTTAAAATGTTGTAACTAACTCGGAGGAAGAGAGTTCAGCCACTTGAAACAGCAACTCTTACGAGGTAGGCAGATTATCGACGTAATTACAGGAGTAACAGTAGAATTAAGTAGATTAAAAATTGACTTGGCGTTCTGAAATGGGTAGCGCGTTTTTTTTTTTTTTTATCAATCCCACTAGTTTATTGGCCCTTGAACAAACCTTCCAACACGATCAATGACGGTCGACACGATCAATGACGGTGCATAAGATGCTTGAAATGTAAGGGCAAGAGGTCTTTAGGGATATTGATCGATAAGTTAAAGAGTTTGTCCGCTGTAGTCAGTGAAGTCATAAAGTCACGCGGCTGATTGGTCCGTAGTTGTATAATTATCGTTAAAATTTCGTTGAGAGTTACACGTTTTGAAACCAGTGTGCGTTTCGAAGCGAATTATTTTCAATGTAATCGAATGGTATGCAATACTTGTAATACAAGAATCGAGAACTGATTTAATGAGTCTAATTGGCAGATTGTCGACAAACACCGACTGCACCTCTTACACGTTACGAGTTGTGGCTCTTCGGGACAGCGTCCCCTGTGCCTTGCGCAGGATTGCCATCGCGGTATAAGAAGAACAAAAACATTTTCAATGGTACATATTATACACGTTTATATCACGTTTATATGTATTCAGAGAAAAATGTATTATTGTATTTCTTTCGTTTTCTAAATTATACTTCATTCGTATACTTATGTATATCGTAATTATAGTCATTTTACAATAATTTCTGTTCTTTTACACAGTACATTCGAATTTTTTCCTATTTTTTTCTTTCAATTTTTCGTTGGAATTTTTTTGACACTGAGATACTTTAGACTCTGATTGAGTATGAAAGTTATTTTGCAATGAGCGGTTGGTCGAGTAAGGGATTCATCAAATTGAAATTTCATAAATGTTTGGGTAAGAATTTAATTTATGGAAGAAATATAAAATTGTTTTCATATTTGCATTTTAGTTTATGTTTTTTCATTATTATTAAGAAGTTTTTCAAGTAACAAATATTATTAGCAAAATTTTAGATGAAATAACATGTAATTTTACAAGTGTAATATTTCAGAATTTTTTCTTACGCTTTAGAATATTCCTTACATGGAAGGATATTAATTTTGAATTCGTGAAAATGTGAATTTTCAAATATAAGTCGATAAAATTGAACAATGAGCTTTTCAATCATGAATACCGTCTTAGAATTAACCGAATACAAGATTTTTCAATATAAAAGCATATATATATATATATATATATATATATATATATATATATATATACACTCCATCCTTTAATATAACTTCGAATTTCACGAAGTCAAGTTTCGAGCAACTCCCGCCAGCGTTATTCAGCGTTCTCGCTAATTTTGCGCATTCCAAAACCTCGTCAGCGTCCAATTACTCGCCTTATAGAGACGAGTGAGGGGCGGAGGGGGTAGGAGAGTCGAAGGATAAACAGGCGAGGAAGCTCTTTGTCCCGGGCGCGGCGATCCCTCCTCGGTTTAATTACCCGGGGCGAATGTCGGGCGGCAATGAAATTCGGGCCCGTTGAAAATATCGAAGGGGTGGTTGAGTACCGGGTCTCGGAAGCAACGCCGGCAGAACGATATCGCCCTTCCATACCGTTCGGGGATTTTCATCGGTCTGCAAATGATTATTCGAAAACCGGCCGATGCACGCGAAAATTCACAAATTTTTCAGAACTTCCCACCTTCCCTCATCCAAGTCGACGAAAAAGTACGTGCATATAAATTGTAGAACTTTTTTGCTCCTCATTGATCATCCAACCTCATATATAGCCAATGGAATTTCGAGGTGAGCTACTTCAGTCGGCTTATCCTTTAACGGCAGAAACAGCGTAAACTGCAATCCCATTAATTATGGCGCAGGCCGTGTAAGCCGCTTCCCCTCCACTACTTGGGCGTCCTTTCGTATTCTTGTATGAGAACATTGTAGATATCGATTTGTTTCACGCATATATAGTCCTTGTATAATACAAGACGAAATTAATAATAATTTTTCAAGAAAAGATCTGCTTCCATTTATTGAATCTTTTTTTGAACATGCTTTTCTCGTGTACTAAGATTAAGAGGTTAAGGCAACAGTATTCCATTATCCAATAGCGATATATTTTATACGAGATGATTTAAAGTTGTACCCAAATACATAGGCAGACAATTAATATGTAGATATTACATTAATAAATTCGTTTGCAGCGCATAAAGAAGCTGAACGGAAGCTGTTACTGTTTACTGTAAAAGACATGTTAGAAAATGAAAGTTTATGAATGCATGGAGAAACTTAAGACGTTTCTAAGAAAGTTTAAAAATAAAGTTTTTACACGCACACACACACACACACACACACATATATATGCTTTGGTTTAGGTTTTTTAAGTATACCCACAAATTTCAGGATAGACCACTAGATGGCCGTTGTTCTGGACTTATATCGCAAGTCTCAAGATCTAACAACCGTTATTAATACACATATATATTCAGTCACGCCTACCGTAACTATTACTTATATACCAATCCGTCAAACTCGGAATGTAAATATTCCTACTTGTTTTGGACGAGACTATTTTTAGGTTAAGTTTTTCTGTCTTCGCATACAGCACGTAATTCCTAAATATGAATTTAAATTAAGTACAATTCTCAATAGCGCTACGATTGTTCATTAACAAAGGAAAAAAACACGAGACCATCAATTTTTGACGTATAAAATTAAAATAACCGAGTAACCGAATCGGTCGATCTTTTGTAAACAATGAAAATAATGACAATGTATTAGACATTGTTCTATACTTAGCCTTTGTGGTACAATGACAAACGAGAGTATCTCAGCTTTACAAATAGCCGCGGAGGGAGCTCTTTAATGCCGGGACCGATAAAAGTTATCGCGAAAATTAAACTGACATCTATATAAAATTTGTACGCGCGTAGCCTTCCGACGATTATCTGCGCGCACGCGCGTTCGTGTTACTTCAAAAACCGGTTAACCGCGTACGAGCGCATATATATATATGGTACGGTTTTAACGCGCGACCACACTTTATTCGCAAGGCTAAAAGGACGCGGCAAATAAAATCCTTTGGAATGAGATTATAAAATTTTAATCAGACGGGGGAAGCGTCTGAAATGTTTGTAAATGACACGTGTATAGAGGGCACGACTAAATTTCCGTCCCTATTATTACTTTCCTCCTTTTAAAGAATTTCTCGTATTTCTCGTATACCCGACATTGCAGGAGAAAATCTCTCCAACTTGAGTCGCGCGTAACGGGGGGAAAATCTATATTGCCGGGAAAGTTGTAATTTCAATTTTCCTTAATAAAGGATGATGGGAAACTTCGTAATCAATTTTTCGTGTATTAATGCGAGAGCGGCTATATAATGCGCTGCCCGTCTCGATGAACCGCTCGAGTTCAATATATAAACCGGGCAGGATCAAAACTTCTATACTTTCCAGAGCTAATTTAATCTTCCTAAATCCATATAGCCAATATATACCTTTTTCAATGCCGCATTACCTTCGTATAAAGTCAATCGACTCGTACCTCAGACGCCAGCAGCAGCGGGTTTCGCGCAAGAGAAAAAAAAAACACGGGGTGAAAAAAGAATTAAAGAACGTCAATATTCCTTACCAAAGTCGAACGCGGTTGAAGCTTACGTAGAAAGTTATATGCGCTGAAACTGTACTGTTTCACATATGATCTATATATATATATATATATATATATATATATATATATATATATAAATATAATACTTTGCAACTTCAAACTCACCATCAGCGACATCCGCTACCCTGGAAAGGGCATGCGCGCTTGCGCTGTATTAAATACCTTATTGCACAACCCAGTCACAGCTATGTATATGCGGTCAAGGTGAAGTACATATACAGGTGTATGTATATATATATGTGCGTTGACTCTTTCGACGCAAATTCGTGGATTTTAATGAGGTTTCCAAAGTAAGTAGAAAAAGCAACGACGAGAAAAGTATGAAATTAGATATACGTCAAGATTTATACGTAGCAAGGAATAAGTTAAATTTTGGAATCGCACAATGGGTTTTGTTAACGAGGTATTGACAATTAGTTTTTTTTTTCTCCACGATTCGTACTGTTTCTTATGAGGCTCCTTCTTTGGTAAACTCGCATTATGAATCGAAATGATGATATGCGAATGAAACCTTTACGGTAATTTAGCAAAGTTATCAAAGTTTACCTATGAATTTTAATCATGTCGATTCGGTGATTATCTTAGTTGACGGAATAAAAGAAAATATTTGAAAAAAAATGTTCAGTTTTGCTTGTTGTGTGAAACCATTTGACGGTTGCATATTTATTTTCTTTACTGCTATTATTATTATTGTTGTTGTTGTTGTTGTTGTCGTCGCCGTTGTAGTTGCTGTTGATGATGTTGTTATTGTCATTGTTGTTGTTGCTGTTGATGTTGATGTTGTTGTCGTCGTTGTTGTCATTATTATTACTCTTATTATTATTATTAATTTTTGAATATGCCCGATATTCCGTTACAAAATATCGATCAATATCGAAAAAATCATGGAGAGTCCAAGGGTTTTGATTGAAATTATACGATAAGCGTTCTAGCTCGGCATCGATAATTTAAATAAAATGATTCGAGCGTACGACCATCAGCATACTGCCAAATCCGATGCACGAATTTCAACGAGAAGAAGTCGTCTCGATTTCAAATATTTGCGCTTAAAGTAAATTGGACTGCGCTTCCCGATCGATTACTGCGACGACCGAAGGAGAATTAAGGCCCTCGTTTGACTTATACAGTTGTTTACGTACCACCTTCAAACGTATACTCGTCGAACAGTTTTTTTCTTCTTTTCTTTTTATTCACCCCGCCCGATTTTACGACATTACGAATCTTGGATTCTCGTCGATCGACAGAAGATTTGACGCTTTTATTCGTCGAATCCGTCGCCGGTATAATGAGCGAAGAAAGTGGGCTTTCGGGAGAATATATACGCGCGTACGTATATAAATTTTGGAAACGACTGCGGCCTTTTTTCCCTTCGAAGGTCTTACAATTCTCTGTATATATGCATACATAGATGCTGAATAGTCTGAAACTATTTTGCGAGCTATGTATATATATATATATATATATATATATATATATATATATATATATATTCACGGGGAGCGATAAAGCGAACGTGGGCGTATATGGACTTTCAAGGAAAGGAAGAGAGAGAGAGAGAGAGAGAGGGAGAGAGAGCGGTGGAGGTGTAAAACGTAAAACTCGCGCTGGTTTATACATAGGAGCTACCGACAAAAGCGCAAGGTGTGTAAGTTGAATTGAATAATGTACTAAAGGAACTTGCGTGTGGGTCGAGTGAGGCGAATTTATGCGTTTTCATGTGTGTGCGCTCGCGCGCGCCTGTGTTGAACTGTATCTTCAACAGTTTATGGCCGACACGGTAAACTTAATACGGCTTAAGGTTTACGAGTAATAGATATGTTGTACATGTGTAGTTACAAGTTTTTTAATGGTGTAGAATTTTTTTGCTTCTCTCTGTCGTTCATTGAAACTTTTAGCTTTACAGTAAATGCATTAACCCTATAAGAGCTCTCTCATTTGAATTATAAATAAATCGCGTAATTTTATCGAGTCTCGTGTAAATGACAGGACTTTTGGTTAAATTAATCGAGCCAGTTTTAAATACCGAATTTTTATTGCTTAAGTGTAAATTTAACATTAAAAATAAATATGTATATATCTATATAAAGTATTTATTTAAATAAAAACTTTTACTGTTCGTAGTTCTAAGCGCTTGACAAAGATCTAGTGAAAGATATAATGACAAAATTAAATTCAAAACGGTTCGTAACTGCAAGCACCAAATTAGATTTACTTAACCCAGTTCAGGCAACGTTCCGATGATTATTCTATCGTCCTTCTCAAGTCTGCAAAAACAGTATACATTTGCGAAATAATTCATTACATTTCGGCAGATTTATGATTTTCGTGAGATGAATAAAATTTGAATCGGTGCATTAAATATTGAATTTCTAGAAGATTTTTATGCATTTAAAAGTTTAAATTTATTATCATATGTAACAGTTACAATTATACGTGAAATTAAATTATTCAAGCGCACATATTGCACTATAACGAGTTTCAAACGCTTCACAGCTGTATTTCGTTTTAAAGAATAATGAATTCATATTTTTTGCTTGTGTTGACTTGAAAAGGATCAAAAAATAGTCATCGAAACTTTTCCTGAACTATGATAATTCAATCTAATTTGACCCGTTACGAACAGTTTTGAATGTAATTTCGCATAAAAGGTTTTTACTGATTTCAAAAAAGGAGTCGTTTACTTTTGTCATTTCTTGTTCTTCTTAAAATTTTGAGGAATCGCGGAATTGATTTCCAAGAACATTTTTGGTACAGATTTTATCTTTTTCTCGTTGCATTGTGATAAATGTCAAATTCACAATGGATTCGAGATGGCGAAGAGAAACAAGGAAACTCATGAACTTTTCTATATATATATGATCTAGGATGTATAAGTTCATAACGAACGAACGAGGAAGAGAGAACGAAATCATTAATATATATAGAGCCACAGATTTATTTTTATTAATATACTTATTTTCATATATATGAAATTGAATAAAATTTGAAGAACTAAACGATGTAAATGATAAAATAAGTATGAATAAAAGATACGAATATTCGAGGGTGATCGATATACCTATATAAAAAGCACTATATAAAATGTTTAGAGCAAACTAGATCGAGAGCTATAGATTGTACTGTAAAAGATCGCATATTCGGACAGTTTTAACCGAACATCAGGGGGGTCTGTGAGAAGTGATAGGACTATCATCAATTCGACAAAGTAAAAAGTATATAGTATTGAAGCAAATGATACCGATAAGATGTGTCATGCTTGTTCCATATCTATCCGAATAAAACTTTTAAAAGATAATCTCATAACGACAACAGGAATAATCTCTGCTATGATCGAAGAATTCTACAATGGTTCTAGAAATATTTCAATTTCTATTTGCATTCTTAGACGTGGAAAGCGCGATTTTTGCACAATTCGAATGTTAAGGTCAGCGCATTGAAATTGCCATAAATGCGATAGACGCGGACAAAAATCATTCTAATTTATCAGTTTCTGTATCCAGAATAGGCAGAACAGTGAGTAGCCTCTATATATGACTGATGTACAATGTATAACCAATAAGAGAGATCTTCAATTCTTCAATCGTGCTTTCGATATAAGCCAGACAAATGACAAATTTATTAAATAAGCTATTAAGAGCAAAATATCATTACCATCGAGTATTGAATATTTTTCGTATACTAAGCCCAAAGCATTAACAAGTGCGCATAATGGAAATTTGGTCGTAAGCATAATCATAAAGAAAATTATACTTTCATAAGCATAATAATAAAAAGAATTATTCTCTCGTCTTTTATAATATGAATAGATAAAGCAGAAATGCAAAGTCCTGAAATGCTTGATATATCAAAAAAAGAAAAGAAAAAAAAATCATCACCCAACTAGTCGTGTCAATCATTTCAATACGCATATATATATATATATATATATATATATATATATATATATATATATATATAATTTAAAACCATTAAATTCAACGTTTTAACGGAAAAATGACAGAATGTAAATTAAGATGAATATAAGCTTGGGGATATTAATGGAAGTCGAGGGTGAGGGGGCATGTTTCCATAGTGCTGATTTAAAATTAAAAGTGTCGAGCTGAGGGAAAATGTCCATTCTGGACAGGAAGATGTTCATATATGTATATATAATTCAAATTGTTATATATATATATATATATATATATATATATATATATATATATATATAACCATTTGAATAAGGATGCAATAATGTATCTCCGTGAGAATCACGACCTTCACACAGTTCATCCTTCTTAAATTTTTTGGAATATATGTATTTTTTTCTTAAATAAAGTAACGATTTCATATACATATATATCCAAAATAAAGCTTCACCCCCTTATATGA
The DNA here is from genome assembly GCA_018907035.1 of Sycobia sp. Sy_11. Taxonomy (NCBI): domain Eukaryota; kingdom Metazoa; phylum Arthropoda; class Insecta; order Hymenoptera; family Epichrysomallidae; genus Sycobia; species Sycobia sp. Sy_11. The sequence continues at coordinate 309,651 of JACCIC010000288.1, forward strand.
TAAATTGTTTCGTTGAATCCTGCACCGAATGAAATCCAAGTGTTGTATTTGTATCGCGTTTCGTACCTAAAAGATTTTCTGTGATCCAATCGTAAGAGAGCCGCAAGACTGTGTGTGTGTGTGTGTGTGTGTGTAAATTCATCGCGAAGAAAGCTTTTATAATCTTCATTTTATTCATATAGAAATTTATTCGTAAAAGAAAATCTCCTAGTGAATTTTTTTTCACATATTTCATTCGTATATACTCATTATAATGCAACTTCTAAATATTGATATCCACTTTTGATATCGCTAGTAGAAGAATTATAAAAGTTGAATAACTGTCTTATGATATCGATATAAATCTTGATGCATAAAATATAATAATTTTTATATATCCTTTCAAAATTCAATAACTTTTAATCGCATAAATGTTGTTAATTAAACAATGAAAATTTTACAATTTTGTCTCGCTCTTCTTTAACTTCAAATACGAAAGATGCAAAAGAAAGTGTGTAAGAGATTTCAAACTTCTTAAGGTATTCAGGTGTACGATATAAACTTATGCTTATAATCCCTTTACGACTCTCAAGATGGAATAACCCAGCAATGCGAAAAAAAGTGTTCACGCTGGGGAAAACCTGGCATTTAGAGTACAGGTGACTCACTGACGATGCTTCAGGAGACTCCGAGATAGAATAGTATAGAAATATATCTCATGTATTGTTATGTTTTTTTTTTTTTTTCGTACAATTGCAATTATCAAAACAAGAGAAATTATAAAGATAGAAAATTTGATAAAATTCATAGAATATTAGAAGAATGGAATTTCGTAGAGCATTACTAAGATTTTATAAGTACGCGTGATATTTATGGATAATTTTCTCGAATTACAAATAAACGTACGAAGCCAGTAACTTGTATCTTTGCATTTTAAGGTAGAACCGGCCGTTGATACAACTGTCCTCCGTTTCGAAACCACGAACCATGGGGAAATACGTATTTAGAAAAAATACTTTTTATTAGAACAGCAGTAGTAGCTTGATACGCGCTGCTTTGTAAAATTATCACTTACCACTTTTATCCTACACTTCGACTGAAAATAAATATATAGTTAAGAAACAAGTTAAAAATGAAATTCGACTTCTTTAAATGTGCGAGTGCATAGAGTAAAAGAATTTCTGTGCCTTTCGCGGTCATGCGTTCTTTAAAAAGATTCCTTTGTAAAAGACTCGTATATTTTTATAGAGAAAGCGTGAAGAGAATATGTAAAAACAAAACACAAGATTATATTTATTTTGTTACAGAATTACAGTTTAAAGCTTTATAATTGTTCCCTGAATAAATTTGAAGATATCTTTAATAATAAAATTTTATTACGAATTATAATAACGATATTGTTTGTTTCCTTTTTGTAATGTCTTATGCTTGTGACACAGTAATACATTCACTATCATATTAATTCGAAGCGTTTATTAAACATTAACCCAGCCCAACGCAAGCGCGCGCGCGCGCACACACACAGGCACACACGTTCGCGTGTATAAGCAGGTATGCAGAAGCATGCGACTTATATGCTCGTCACCGTAAAAGAGCACTGGCTTGTTGTATCGAAGCATATCTTTTCTGATAAACTTACTTTAAAAAAAAAAAATAGAATGATTTTGAATCGATACGGCAAGAGCAGATTCAATGAGATTAATTAACGCGTACACGTGATTGTATGCAGTAAAAATTAATATATAATGCTTAAGGCTACGGCGATAGTTGCGATAATGGATCAGAGGCAAGATCCGCATGAATTTAACAATTTTATCGATTTTTTTTAAATTTCTTATCATGTTAACGTCAATTGTTCAATTCAATTTATTCACTTTCTGTATTTACAAACTCGATATCGAAACTTTTCAACGGACTTGAATATAAAGAGCAATGTTGGTATAACGTTGAGTAATAGGAGTTCATGTCACTTTCTTCTTACGATATGACAGCCGTCAATGCGTATTACTCATCTTTATAAATTTCATTCCCCCTTGGAAACTTTAATTATACGAGCAAAATTAAAGGCAGCATCAGCAGCAGCAACAGCAGCAGCAGCGTTAATTAATGGCCCATTCAGATTACATTAATGCAGTTCTCAAATTACATATTTAATCCTTATAGGTAGCGCGATAAAAATTAATCCGCCCGTATACGTGAATATACTTTTCACGCGGAAATGGTGCGGCTTCTTTCTTTTCCGCATTAACTTCGTATTAAAATCAAGGCTTTTATGCGTGTTTATATGGCACAGTGCGCCCTTATTATAGATATGTATAAGCTTCGTAAGCTGAGAAAATAAAAATTAATGTCGTTATACATTTTTATTAGCAATTTTTTCGAAAAACTATATATATATCAAAAATTTTAAATAAAAATCTAAATTTCGAAAATATTTGTTATTTATTTAACGCAGAACGCGTACAATGCGACGATATAATCATTCGTATAGCAATTCGTTGTATTAGATTCTCTCGATATATTAATTAAATTATACAATTAACGTAGATTTTACGTTGCATATTAAGCCATTGACGCACACGACGTATGCATCGCCATGAGAATACGGGCGAGGAGTTACGAGTACAGAATTTCAAACGTTAAACTTGCGAAATAAATGATAAAGGTGGGCGTGGCGAGGGTAAAATGTGGGAATGAGAAAAATTATCTTTTTATCAAATTATAATATTTTACACATATACGGATGAAATAAACCTGAAATTGTTCTTTTAATTTAATCAACTTCGAAAGCTCGTACAATTTTATGGAATTTTCCTTTATATTGTAAAAGTTTTTTACACTTGTTTCAGTGCTTTACGAAGGAGATTATCAATGAGAGTAAAATAGTAACGAATAACGAATAACGAAATGCTCTCATTTTATAACGAATATCGTATGCTTATATATATTATCTAAACTTAGAAGTAAATACAGAAGCACATGGTATTTTAGTGTCTGTGCACACTTTGAATTCGTGTTCCGAATTTTCAAGTTTCGCCCGGTTGAAGCGTTTGTTCTACAACAGAACGAGTTAAAATTTAATTTAAAATGAAACAGAATAAAGATACAATTGTTCTGGTAATTATTGAATATTTCTGTATTAATAGAGAATCTTATTCACCTCGAAATATAAGAATATAGTATATAATATACGTCAATTTTTTTACAGCAGTATTCTTAATTTAAATTTTGTCAATTATTTTACAGATGGTTGTGTAAGTGGATATGCTCAAACGAAATTATATCGGTATAATTACTTGTATTTTACACCATTGAGATGCATTGATGATTCATGTTGGATATAAGCAAAGCTCAAATACGAAAACAATCCTGCACATCAATGACCATGATAAACAAATCTTCATTGCAAACTTTAGTTGCGATTCCCAGCGTCTTTGACGATATTGCCAAATCCCAAGAGATACAGTTATGGTAAACAGACAGTTTCAACGAACAAAAAGGAAAAAAAGACGGTGTTTGACGTCCGCGTAAACGAGGAACGAACGCAAACGCGACTTCTGACACGCGTGCGCTCGACAAAAGCGACTGCCCGTTCTCTCGTAAAATTGTTGCCATTTTTTCAATTCCTAGCACCCCTCCCCCCACCCCATTATCTTGGCGACGCTCCCCCATTGGCACAAAGCGGCTTTCATCCCTTGGCGAAATTCGGCTTCGTCCCTCGCATTCGCCCGACAGCCGCGCGGCTGCGCGTGCAAAAGCACTGATAAAAAGAAATAAGGAGGGATAGAGAGATAGGGAGAGAGAGGTAGAGAGGCGGGAGGGGGGGAGCTGGATCCGAGGTGAATCGCGCTATAGCGGAAAGTAAAAGAGGAATCGCCTCGAGGTAAAGCCAAAAACAAACAAGACTGTTCGTATACGCGTGCGAGGTCATCGCGACTTTTGCCACCTATATATATATATCTGTATTTGCTTCTCCTGGCGGTATTATTTCTTTATCCGTCATTTATTCCCTTTTTTTCTTTATTTGTTTCTTTTTTTAACAAAAAAAAAACAAAAGGAAAAGGAAAAGGAAAATCCAACAAGAACGGTAGAAACACGATGGAGATGCTTTAGCGTCATTAGCTGTAGCCGTGACAAGTCGATGATTATATTATAAATGCGCCGAATTTCCCGCTGCAGCCCCTCTTCCTCTCATCGCCCCCGTCTTGTCTTTTAATTATCCCCAGTATACAGCGCGCTTCCGGCAAGTTCGATGTCGCGGTAATCAAATTATGTGAATTGAAAAATCTTTCTTCTAGCTTGTCGTTGTTGTGTAGACAGGCTAAAAAAAAAAAAATAATAATTTCCGTACTGCAAGTGGCTCGCTTGCTCGAATGTTTCTTCTCAAAAGTTAATGATTGGCGTCTTTCAACATTATCCTTAGGTTTCAATTCCGTCTTTAACCCAGTGTCCTTCATTCTTCATCATATTTTCAAACTGCTAAGACGTGTTTTCCTCAAAGTAAAAAAATCAATTCTCAACGACGTAGAAAATTTTTTGATCGTTCGACATTATTAACTGTATTATATTCGAGACGACAGCAAATTATTGTCATTCAAACATTTCGGCCGACCTTTCCCGCTCCTTTATCATCCAAGTCGAAATAATCAGCTTTAAGAAACGTGAAAACCACTTTCTATCCCTTTGCTCAGCTGGAGGATTCGCTGGCTGTATACTTCCGCTATAAAGCATTTGGTGGAAATTTCAATTTATGATTTGAAGCGAAAGGTTAGGTAAGGCAAATATAATGTTTTACTGATAAATAGGTCGTAATGAGATAATCTACTACCTATTTTTGTTAACTATTAAGTGGCCTCTCAGAATTGAGTGCACAGATTTTCTGAATTAATTCAATTCCCGTGAAGTGAAAAAGTGCAAGTGAAAATGAACAAAATCGAGATTATTCTATTCATGCTCATTCTCATACCAGTTAAATTAAATGTCTAAATGGTGCGGTTTTGAAATAAATTTTTTCATCCTTCCCTCCAGATGGAAGCTACATTGTAAATCCAAACGAATAGTATCGCCATTCCTTGTCTTTATAACCAATCGAATACGATCTGACCTTTTCGAGAAAAGAAAAGCAATAAACACAAATACTGTTTATATAAACAAATTTAGATCCAATAAAAATGAAGGAATCCTTATTGGCTATAGAAAAATCCGTGTATCGGATCACATTCCTAAGGCCCATAATTTATCTCTTTAGTGCCTGTCCTTTGTGCTCGTGTCAAATTGATCTTTGAGCGCGCAAAATAACAGCAGTTCCACGACTCTACGCGTTGGTTCGAGTAAAAATATTTTACGAGCTCTGTGTTTTTATTTTATTTATTTATTTATTTTTTTCGTACGCGCGCCGCATTCGTGGTTCTTAAGCGCCCCGCGGACGATCGGCTTTGTTAGCTCCTGCGCGGCGAGACCGTTTCCACGGAAATTTCCTTTATGCGCGACTCTGAATGGCCGTCGCGCTCAAAATTCGGTGATAATGCAAGATGGCGCGTAAGGTCGGTGTTAATTGTGCCCGCACCGCGGTGCGCATCGGAAATTTCATTGCCGTTGAAACGCATTCTTCGCGGCGACTGAGCTCATTTTATTACGTCGTCTATTCCGACAAAAAAAAAAAAAAAAACAAAAATTTTTATTTTTCTACGCGTAGACGGTCTCTCCCTCCCTCTTTCTATCTCTCTTACCCTGTGTTCCCGGACGTAGTGCAAGGAAATTGTAGAAAAAAAAGTAACTACATAATCTCTAATTTTTCGATTACACGAATTAATAAACGGGTTTTCCGTCAGGATAGTTGCCAGTCGTGACAATTTTCCATTTCAGATTTTACGGGTCTATAATACCAGACGCCAAGGACGACAGTCTCGCTGCCATTATAATTGGCACGTAAGGACGATGAAGCTATTTATGAGCTCGTTAAAAAGAACGTCGGCGCAAGTTATTATTCGGTTCCCGTTTTTATCTATATCCACTCGCTTACCACGCAACAATAACGCACGAACTCGGCTTCAAACTTATCTCGCGGCGCAGGAGAGAAACGATCGCCGAACTTCTGAGCACGATACCTATAGGGGCAATAACGCTCGAGTCAAAGTACGGATAAGAAGGGGGGGGGGTGATAAAAAAAACGCTTTACGTTTGGCTTCGTGTAATAGTCGCAGCGCCGATATCGTCCCAGTAGCTTTCATTCCATTGGAGCTGACAATGCGTTCGAACGAATAAAAGTCAAGCTTATTCGATCCGAGCTGTTCCATTTATCAATACGTATATTGTGCGATTCGAAAGCCACTATTGGACACAAGTCGAGTTTAAGGCCTTAAAAATCTTGCATTTTTAACAATAACAATAATAGCAATAATTCTAAAATCTGCTTAAATTCGTGTTTCAAAATTTTTTTAATTTTATTAATTAAATCAGTATCAATTCGATACCTCTGCATTATTCCAGGCAATCGATCGTAAATATTTGCAGCAAACTCCATTTTCATTATCCGACATGCGAAACCGTCGAAGGTGCATTGCGCAACAATCAAGTCGAGCACACAACGGTGCGCGCGTAAATATACGTTTGAAAAAGTAACGTATAATTTAACTTCTCAATTACGATTAACGCGTTTAATATTTCAGATTTATAAAGAGGAACTGTTCACGTCAAATACAATGAAACATCCGAGCTTTCGATACGCGCGAAAATTGGGGTCAAGAGGCCAAGAGGTTTCCGATTAAACAAACAAACAAAAAAGAAAGAAAAAAAGAAAAAAAAATAACAGTAAATATCATTTATAAAGCGGTTTTAGAAGTGAAACGCAGGAACAAACTTCAAATCACCTAATGTGTGTTCTCGATATAAATTCTGCGGATTAAGAAGAAAGAAAAAAATCAACGAGACGATAAAACAAACCCATCGAAGAAAATTGCCCGTTTCGTCAATAAGGGGATATATAAAATGTTTCCGTCGCGATGCTATATGACTCGATTTCGAACAATAATAGAGACATTTTCATTTCATTTACTTAAATAGAATTGTATTGTTATTTTCATCCCCCCGTACGAGCAACTACGGTTGCCGAGTACTTCGAATCGATTTTATAAGGTCACACGAGACATTAAGGAACAGGATCTTCAGTATTTCGAAGTCCGATCTAGAGAAGAAATTCCATAATTATCAATATACAAAGAGAACCTATGATAACAGATTCCTTACCACAGCCCGTATCCGAGGCTCTATATATTACATCTCGAAGAGCAAATTTCACCAGCCGAAGCGCCGCGTCGAACACGAATTACATCTATTTCCTATAGAGTACATTAGTGAGACTATCGATCGCAATATATGCACTGCCGCGATTAAATTTCGCCTCGCTTGCAATATTGCGATATTATTAAATGCGCAACGGCGAAACACAAATAATCGTGCAAACATCGCCACGTCCGTGAAAATTGACAAGAAATTTTCAATTTCTACACTCGACCTATCCATAATTCGTTTATAGTTGAATTTCAAATCTCGTCGGTGCTGAAAATTCATAGTAAATTTTTACTTTCCCACGATTTTTCCTTAAATTATAAGTGGATATACCGATCGAAAGCACGTTCATCGTCAAATATTTTACAACTGTAAAAAGATTCGTCCATTGTCTATTGCCGTGTTCTTTTTGGTAAAAAAAAAAAAATATATTTCTTTCATCGCCCTGCATTTGCAGTAAGAGTTGAACTTTATTAAAATACCCTTACAGCTTCTTTTAATTCAATCTGTCGTTATGCAAAAGTAAACTCTTCTTTTTTCTCATCGGACAATCATAATTACACTACGGATAGTCCTTTAAATATCTTTTACCTATTCTCGTATCATGTCATCTTTATCCATACTGCAAGATGTAGATAAATATGTAAATATATTGATCGTCCACGTGCTCTATTATTAAATTTGACTATTTCTGTACTAGAATTTCGATGGGCAAATTTGCTGCATTAGTTTCGGCATGATTACGAAATTACCGATATCTCAATACGTCTAAACTTTTTCCACATTAAATTAAAGGCGATACGTACATATAATTGATACTTCGATATTATATTTCTCTACATATTATTTCTCGATTAGCTTTAATTTAATCTGGGACAATTTGTTTAGCCGGAAGCAGCAGTAATTTGCGTCATTCGATAGAAACTTTCTTTAATTAAATTACATTAAAAAGAAGTTTCATGTTTTAGTTGTTTCCAATTTACACCGTAGAGTCATGCTAATCATCGACATTCAGTGTTTATATATAATTAAATTAATTATCGTAATATACGTTATCGGCGCGCATGATAATTTCTAAACGTAAATAAATAAATAAATAAATGTAAATAAATAAATAAATATATATATATATATACACACATATATATACCTGTTGTTGAAGATACCGGCAACGGCGACGCGCGGCTCCGGCGACAGGCGGCCGCGGGGATTGACCGCGGGCACCTTGAGCAGATCGCAGGACGACTGGTGCCTGCGGTAATTGCGACAGGTCCAGGTGTTGGCGACCGCGTCCTCGTCGGGCTTGGCCGACTGGCGGCGGCCACCCTCGCCGCCACCGCCCTCGGATAGATGACGGACCAGGGGCCTCCTCATCTCGCGGGCGCATGTGGCGTGCGGGTAGGGGGTGGGGGGGTGCAGGGCACCTCAGGCGTCGCCCGTCGGACCGGGGGCGGTTTGGCTCATCGCGATCGGGCGAAGGCGGTCTGGAAGTACAGGTTTCCCTATTGTGTATTTTTCTTCAAACGACTGCATAGATTTTATATAAATGTATATTGTGTGTGCGTGTGTGTATAATCTAGAAAGTGATAAGTCGGTCTTATTAAGAATGGCTTTTTGTTCTAATGCCCAAATTACGTCAGTTCTTAAATAATGGGATTTGTACTTTTTGACAAGGGTGTTTTCGAGGATTATTTTTTACAATGCATATTGCAAAAATCTGACAATTCATACTTCATATTTGTAATAATTATTTATATTAATTAACGAACATTTTTATTCACAGACATATATACTTCAAATACATACTTCGCTCGCGTTAAGACAATTGTCGAGAAAATCAGTATAGACAATTCCTGTGGTAATTGGTGCGTGTAATTTTCAATAATGATTTTTACAGATGATTGCAACCTTGGTACTCTTATTAGCATTATTGCAATCGAGAGGATTTTCAAAGTTCGGTCTTTTCAAGTGCAGTCTATATTGCCGTACTATTGTTATCGCTCAGCTTTATTTAAATAAATATTAATTAAACAATTGGTAGAAATATTACAAACACATACACACAACACATACGCACATATAGCAGTACCATAACTGAACAATCCATATGCGCGCGCGCGCGTGTGTGTAATGTAACAATATTATCTATTATATTATTGCCATATAATAATATAATATACAGTATAATAATAAAGAAAAATTGGAAGATTTGAAAAAATCGATAAACTAAAACGCAATCTTTAATAAAAATAATAATTAAATTACTTTTAATCCGATAGATATAATCAATCAAATAAAATATATCGACTTATCTTTAAAATAAATGATTGCGAAAAATAGCAATACCAAATAATAGAATAATATGTTTCGTATTAAACTGAATTATTAGAGAATGAAAGTTTTATTGAAGTTTGTGAATAAGAAAATTGAAATTAAACTTTACTCAGATCCCTGGCATGAATTCTTTGGAAATGATTTGATGGATTATAAAAAATCTCATCTATATATATATATTAATATTGACAGTGTTCAATGTCTCGAAGGTTAGACTAAATTCGACATTTATAATTATACTTGCAAAGCCATCCTCTATGGCCCGAATGTGTATCCAGAATGGGACTGAGCAATACCGTACTTTTAGTAAAACTAGCCCCTGAGAAATCGTAGGGTAACTTTTTTTTCTATCAATAAACTGATGCTGGAACGATCTATCGACTAAACTATAAACGCAATATAAATCAATCTGACTGCCGCCTACAGCGAGTATAAAACTTTTGCACAAGAAAGCTTGACTTTTTGCAAAAATATATCGAATACTGCTTTTGCGCCTTTAACGGGGCCATTGGTTAAATTTTTATTAAAATCATTGCATTTTCATTAAAAGTTTCGCGGTGAAAAATGACAAATTACACTAATTTCTATTTCACTTACTATTAATTTCAATTTTTTTAAATTTTATAATATTTTTTATTCGGAAAATGCTCTGTAGCTTGATATGTAGATTTTAAAAAATTTCTCGAAATAGTTGATCTTTCGTTTTTTTAACTAATACCCTTCAATATTAATCAAAGAATTTCTGATTAATTATTAATCGATATATTTTGTATGATAAAAAAATTTAATAGTATAATCTTTTCGTTTCCTTTCAATTATTACTTTAACTTATTTATTCATGTTTATCGAAACATTATGCCGTATGTATATGTATATATATAAGCACATCCTACACAATTTTCAAACTAAAATGAAAAATATAATTTAACATTGTAATTTGAAAAAATTGAAAATATAATTTCCATCTTGACAGAGCGAAACAATGTGGCCGTTTCATTCCATACTTTTTACTTGTTGCCCTTAATAACATACGCTTCGAATATTACCTAGGTGAAGTAATACATCTATGTATGCAAGACTTCGAACTGTCAATTAATGATTAATAAAATAAGCCGTCGCGCAATAACATCCACACAGAAAATCGTCCTACCTTCTCTATTCAGTGTCGAGTCCTCGCGATGAGACCCGCCGGAGTTCACCACCACCGACTGGATCGACAGGCGAATCCGTGCGCGCGGAATCTTTGATAAATAAGAATGAAAAATCAAAAGAGCGGGGCAAGAAACGAGTGGCACGGATCAACGAAACGCGCCCGCGCGTTTTCCGCCTTTTTCCGCGTTATCGAGTCCCGCGCGCGTGGAACTGCGTCGAGTGTCGCGCTACATCCCGCCGCACCTGTGCGCCCCCCCCCTCGGGGGGGAAGCGGGGCAAGGGGGAGGAGCCGATGCGCACGGGGTTGCGCGAAAATTCGTGCACGTCGGCCGGCCAAGGGGCGAGGGAGGGGGAGGAGATCTCGGGGTGCGCGCGCGCGGCCGATTTCGCGGCGAGGGGGCTGCTTTTTCCCGGAAGGAGGACGGCGTCGCGATGGTCGGGCGAGGGGCGGCTTCCCAAGTGGCGCGAGGGGGCGACACGAGTCGGGCAGCGCGACAGAGTGCGCAGCGTATCAAAATTGGCTCTGTGGAATAGCGATCGTCGATAAAGCGGGAGGCGCGCGGTAAAAGCGAGCCCGACGATATAATATTTTACCGTCGATGGATATGCCATATATGCGCGGCGATAAAACGCAGAGAATTTGATCGATATGTATATATATATATATATATATATATATATATATATATATATATATATATATTAATAATAATAATAATAATTAGTTTCGTATGTAAAACGATTAGTAATTTATACAGGCATATAAAACAAAATGATAAATAAAAAGGTGATTTTTCATTATATAAATTTCAATAATAATTTAAAATTTTTTTCAACAAGTGACAAATTATTTCAATATTGAATAAATCACATTTATCAAAGCGTTAATAAAAAGTTTTTTTAACATATTAATTTATAGTACTTTAATATTTACATTGAACGATATTAATTTGTTGTTATTATAAGCATACTTTTTTCTGGTTGTCAATGTTGTTCACTCTATCGTTCTGCTTCTATTATTGTTATCAGTTTAGAATTATTATCATACAATATTTTATTGCATTCATTTATTAAGAAACATTGTACAACTTAAATTTTCTTAAGCTGTGACATGCAATTATGAACGAAAATTTCAAGAACTTTTTTAACGAGCTTGATGGATTTTAACCGATTGCAACATTCGATCTATTTGAATTGTACTTGAATTCGAGGGCTGCCATTAAATTCGCCGAATAAATCGCTGATCCACGTATATAAACACATGTCTATACCGTCTCGTATAAAAGAGAAGACCGATGATCATATCGATGGGTTGGTACTTAACGACTATTTCCATAATGGATGTTCAAGCGGATAGGCGCGCGCGCACACACACACACACACACACACACACACACGCTGCAGAACCGAGCGCCATGTATATACGTGTGTGTACCATGTAAGAGCCGCGCGGACGGGCGCTCTCTCGAAGCGAAATCGTCATATGCGGGGCTCTGAAAAAATCACGATATCAGCATGACGAGGTATGTTCGCTATATATAATACGGGCGCGGAACGCTTTTTCGCGAGCAGAAGAATTGTATTGGTCTAGATATCAGTGCGCGTCTGCACGTGTGTACGTGCGACGGTCATACTACAGGCATGCGTGTCCGGTGTAAGCGAACAGTTTCAGCCTGTTGCCAGTAACATCGTCCGTGTATTCCCAAAACAGACGCTGCATCGCTGAGAAGAGAATCTTGTTATAATGTTGCTATATATATATATATATATATATATATATATATATATATATGTTTCTTTTTCCCAAAATCAACTTGTTAATCATTAATCATTTCATATTTGCGGATTCGCGAGATCTATAATATTTTCATGTATAATATACATACATAAATTATTAGATTGTTCATGTTTTCAAAATCTATTTTAAGATCGATTGCAATATATATATATATATATATATATATATATATATATATATATATATATTGCCGTGCTTAATTTCTGAAAGTCTTGTGCTTTATGTTAACGTTTATTTCTAAAATACACTTTGAAGGCCAGTTTTACGAATCTCTAAGAAACTAAACATATTTTAGTTCGAGCTATTATTAGTGCTGTTCACACGGCACTTGGCGAATTTCACGATATTAGGACGTTACATGTAGACAATGATATGATTATTAAATTAGATAAAACTAATATAGATTCAATCGTCGAATAGCAATCCCCAAAACCGTACATCCACATATAATTGGACCAACAAACGTCTGGACAACTGATGAAATTCTTAAAAGAGCATAGAGATGTGAATTAATGCGAAACAGAAGAGATTAAGAACTATTCTCGTGCACGTAATGTTTAGAAGAATATTCGAGCACGATAGATTACTTAGATTGTTAGATAATAAATGAAAGATATTCGATCGAGAAGATCTAAGTAAAAAGGATTGCTTTCGTGAATAACGATGCAGGTGCGTAACTAAACTAATAGCTTAAATAGACACTAACGTGGCGTGAAGAAATTTTTAATAAATTACAAAAATTTTATATACGACATTCAATTCTCTTCAAAATATCGTTGATTTATAATTGCTATATTCATTATTATCTCTTCATGATTTTGTTCAGTCGTCCGGACCACCCTGACCCTTACTACTTGCGCGTGTGCAATATATATATATATATATATATATATATATATATATATATATATATATATATGCATTTACAAAGCGTCAGAATCGAGGCATGAAATAGCGGTCACGATTTCCCATCCAATTTACCATTGAATCTTTTCCAGTCTCAATTTCATTACGTTACTCCATTTGTCGATAATCGAGTTCTATAAGCAAAAGGAGCTCGCGTATGCTCTATCCTCACAATAATTCCAATGTAAATGCACACCTCGCTACGTATCTAGTGTTTCACGTTGGTGTGTCTCTTCGGGATTACTCGCGATCAATCGCCTCGGACCCGAGCGATTTGCAATTAACATACGTCAGTGTTCGTAGGAGACAAAAAAAAAAATGCGACCGTATCAACGATCGCAACGTACGCCAGCGAATCTTGTCGGGGCAATATTTCACGATTATTATTACAGCTATCGACTCAAAATTCAGTCGATTTTAACAATTCGAATGGATTGATCAATGACCTATACATTTATTTATAAATCAATGCGCGAGTAGTCGGATAATCCGGTTATTTTGTAATTAATCGTCAAAATTAAACGTTATTCGAATAAAAATCTAACATGTACTCTCGCTACTCTGAAAAGTTCCAAGGTCAATTGGATTAAAAAGAAAAATTAAATCGCCGTGTTTCTATATAACGCGATGAATTCTGCATTTGTATAAACACATGCATAAACTATACTCCAAAATCCGGGTCAAAATCAGCGATATACAAAATTCAAAGAGATACGAGATAAAATCACACGTATAATTGATGTTATATATATATAGCTATATACACCTTTTTCTATTTCTAAAATTATAGCGCAAATCTCTTGGTCTCTATGTACAATAAACTTTACGACGAGCCCGTTCATACGCGGATACATGTGAAATCGGATCGATTGTAGGAAGCCAGCTTTTCAAGCTTTAAATCAAAGAGCCCCCCGCGCGCCCGAAGACAGTGAGAAGCACGGAATTCCAAAGTTATTAGATATATATAATGGATGCGCATCTATATAAATACGTATATAATTTTTTTATTTCATTCTTTATTATCATTTCATATATTTTCGTATCATTTATTATGATTAATTTTGGATTAAAATTTATTAGCTATATTCTTAGCTGGATTAACCTTTACTCTATAGAATCGACTCAATAATGATTGAATCAATTTGGATAATAATGATTAAAAGTTTTGGCTTCTCCATCTATATATATATATAAATGAAATAGAGAGATTTCAAAATTACATAAAAATAAACAATTAAAATGGTACACAGCTTGCTTAATTTATATATAAATAAAGCAATAAATTTTTTAATGAATGTTTGCTTCCCGGTGAGAATTTTCATACTCAGATTCACTATTTGTTCTTTTCTTTCGAATTAAGGGACAGACTGTAGATTGTGTTTTGTAATAAAGTACGATTGTTTGCAATTTTCACAATACAACAAATTTTTTTTTAATGTTATTTAACATCGCTCTATTTATGCTGCTGAATACTGTTGCTGATCAGTGACAGAAATCTACATTATAGAACACAATACTGTTTCTTTAAAAGATCAATGGACTTTTGAAGTTAGCCGAGTCTGTCCCAAAGGCGACCGAAAAAGTAGTAAATATTAATGTAACTTTAACAGCGTATGGAGAAAAGGTGTGTGGTGTAGTGGCAGAAAAATTTGGAATAGAGTCTTATACGCTGTTACAAACTGCACAGGTGATAAAGTGACAAAATTAGTAGTACCATTAATCACATTATCACTTCTATATTCTTTTCATAATTAGTGTCAATAATGTAACTAATGATATTATTAATTTCGTCGTTTTCACATCGTTTCAGTCTGCCGCAGTCTAAAACATCCCAATTGCACCCTCATAATATACAAGATGATACAGTTCTAACCATTATGAGAGAACATATTCAAGATTAACGCTCAGTTTATATAACACTTTGAAAATGGTAAAAAAGCAATATATCTGCCAGCATTATTAAACTTCATTTTTTAATAACTTTCAAAGAAATTTATCTATTTATCCTATAGCTTAGGATATTAATATTCATTATTGATTATGTTTCATCAGATGTATAGTGACTTTTCAATTACTGCAAGTATATTTTTCAGTTTGAAACTTAAAACATTGCGTTAACCTTTTAATCCAAGCTAGTCTAAGCAACACACACGCGCGCGCATGATATCTATGTATATAACATAGGAGAAGCAATAAAAATGTCGCGCGCCCGTCCCTTTACGTTGTGCGCGCCGAACAAAAGCTCCAGTGTTCTATCGCGCTGCTCAACCGTAAATGGGATATCGCGCTCGCGTGTGCAAATATTACACGCCCGAGCTGTTAGAAATTGCGCATTATAAATATATATATATATATATATATATATATATATATATATAGAGGCAAGTACCGTGGGTGACATGCCTACATGTTGGATTGAAAAAGTGCGAGTATGGCCAATCGTTCCACGTTGGCGAATCCAAATTGATATATATATATATATATATATATATATATATATATATATATATATATAGATATGTAGACTTGGTAATAAAATCCATTACCGTCTGTTTGTAACGAATATACTGTATGCCCTTATAATACTTTTAATGGAATTGCGGACGCGTGAATCGCTTTGCTGAATCTGACAATGTGAAGTGGTTTTTAATTTCAATCGTGCTAGCTGGACATAAGATATTTATGGGAATTCATTTACTTCTATTTTCATATTTTATTCTATTCATATATATATGTATATATATATATATATATATATAAACGGTTATTTTTAATGACACTATTAATGACATTTTAGCTTGTTACCATTTTGAGATTACAAATGTTTTTTTTAAAAACTTTCACTGTTTACTGAATTAAAAAAAGACTAATTAAGAAAATATATTTATTTAATTTACTGATTGACTCATTGAATGAAAAATAGCCTTACTATGTACGCGTTAGATTATAATCCATTGAATTTTAATAAATATTCGTTTGATTAATGTTGAAATGTTAATAATTAAATTTATTTGGCTAAATCGTCTATAGAAGTGTGGCAACTCTTTTCTTTTCGTATATGAAAATTTTATACAATCTAAAGGTACATAGAATCTATGGTAGTTATTCAATAATTTTTTTAATGCTCTGCTTAAAATGTATGTAAGTAAATTAATAAATAAGAAACGAACTTACCTGCTTACATATAGTACTATTTGACTATTTCCTTTCGATTTATTCGAGTATATATACTGGCATTTTTCCTTGCACATAACATTAAACTTTTTAAATTTTTTTCGATTCTTAAATACAAACTAAGTGAAAAGAGTAAAACGTATGAGAAAAATAAAGTAAGTGAATGGTATGTCTTGCTTTGTAAAAGCAATTATTTTATTGTAATTACACTCAATAAATTAAATATTCTGGTGATATTCTTGAAAAACATAACATGGGTATATAAATCAAAATGGAGACGTATATGCGATTTTCTGAGGGAGAAACTTTTTAGTGATAAAAGATCAGAACGAGACGTAAATAAAAATTTAAGTAAAAAAAACAAACAAACAACATTATAATCCGGATAAAATGAAAACGATAATAAAAATTTGAACGCAACACTGTTCCCAGTGTAGCGAAACTTAAACGGGAATCCAATTATCGTTGAAAGAAGAACCTCCGTCGTCATTACACGAAACCGAAAGGTAATTCTCCCAGCGCGGGGTTCCCCGATTTCAATTATATTCATTATATACCAAAAACCAAGGCCGCATCTTCCGCGCGCATTATGTACCAACAAAAAAAAAAAAAAAACAATAATAAAACGTTATGAAACTCGTTATTCTCATATAAACGAAAAATCTCGGCAATGAACGGCGTATTATAACATAAATAGGCCGATGCCGTTGAGAGGGAAAGGACAATGCAGGTGCGAGGGGGTGAGAGTGAAAACGATGTGGAGGATCCAGGTGAACACAGTCGCGTGGGAATTGCGAATGTTACATATATTGTTAAGAGGATAATTCTGAAGAAAAAAACTACAAAGACACACGGATATGCGTCGCGAGACAAAGCAAACAAGTTTATTAGTCGATTCTTTTCGCTCGAACACACGCGCATACAGTATTGCTGTAAAATAATTAATATAATATCTTATTGTATCGCATGCGTCGATCCCGACGGGACGACTTCACGTCCAATCGCGGGCGTTCCTGCTGAAATAATACATTGTATCGTTGATCGAAGAACAAAAACGAAAAAAAGTATACATCAGTTTTTTACGGGTACAAAGATATATATATATATATATATATATATATATATATATATATCAAACAATATCTACGCTCGGAATACAGCCTGTGTGCAATTTCAATAAATGGCACGTGTGTGTAAACAAATAAAAATTATTCATGTGTATATAACAATACGAATAATAATAATAACAATACGAATAATAATAATAATAATAATAATAATAATAATAATAATAATAATAATACCACTGTTGGAGTGTAATATATATATATATATATAGATATATTATATATATATAACGACTGATAAATCTCGCTTTGCCGTCGCCGCTTTTTCAAAATTTTTCCCCCTCATATCCTTTTTTTTTTATTTTTCTTTCTTATTTTTTTTTTAACATCGCCTCCGCATCGCCGTCGCTCACGATGCAAAATCGGCCTCTCGCGGGAAACGGGGGTGGGAGAGGGGCTTCACATAAGTCAACTCAAATTCACCATATATATATATATACTTGCGCCCGCCGATGGCAGTCGACGTTGTTTTCCATAATTTATTTGCCGCATCGTTTACGCGCGTGTACTCCATCGCGGGCCCGAGGGGGGCGCCAGACGCGCCCGCGCTTGCCTTATCCCCGAACGTCTATCTGTCCCTCTCGCGCAGTATCCATCACTTTCTCTTATTGCTATAGTTTAATATAATTTTAACAACGGACGCTTCTCCACGAGCAGGGCCCGCGCGTTTTTGCTTTTTTATCGCTCACTCCCTCTTCTTTTATTATACAAAAGTTCGGCCGGGCGCAAGCAGCGGTGATTTATGTGTATGCGTGTGCACATAATACCAATAATAATGGGTGGAAGAATTGAAAACGAACCCGCTGAAATTTTGACGTTCCCCTCCTTCCCCGGTTTCAAATACAATCGTCATAATACGGGCGTTTCTCACGCCTGTATTAATGATTAGTTTTCACAACAATTTTGCGCGCAACGTCGTCATTGTCTTTTTTTTTCTTCCTCTTCTGCTTCTTTTCCGTTTGCCGATATACAACCCGTAAAATCTTATTAATGCGTGTTAAATATAGGATAACGATCAACTTGTTTGTCCATTTATTCTCGCTTCTCAATGTTTCCTCGTTATTTCGTTTTTTTTTTGTTTTTGTTTTGTTTTACTCATTTTTTTCTTTTACCTGTTTCGTTATACATACTTGCTGTTTATATATATATATATATTTATTTATTTATTTTTCCTTGTTTCTCTTACATAATTAATCTAAATCGACTCACTTTGCATTGAGTTCTACGGAATCATTATAGGGAGCTCGTAAACTCGACACGAGCTCACATTTGTGGCATTACTCGAAAAAATCTTTATTTATTTGTTTTGTTTCTTTTTTGTTTTTTTTTTTGTTTTTGGTTTTTATTTTTGTTTTTCTTTTTATCCGTTATTGTTATTCATGTTTTTTTTTGTTCATTCCGTTTATTCGGTTTGCTTTAACAATTCGAACGTCAGTGAAGCAAACTAGATTACATATATATAAACATATATATATATATATACATATATATATATATATATATATATATATATATATATATATATTCATTTATATTTATAATGTGATATTGCAATGATAAACTCGTCCTTCTCTTCCTTAGACTCGGGAAACGGCGTGAAACGTTCCTCAATCCACCATCTCCGTTATGAAAATTCCGATCGAGCCTTGAAACGACGCGTTGCCATATTGCACGTAGGATTTTCCCGTTTTCAACGATAATTTTGCCAATTTTTCTTTGCCTTTATGTTTTTTTGTTGCTGTTGCTGTTGTTGTTGTTGTTGTTTTTGTTTTTTTTTTTTTTTTTTGCATCTTTCGTCACCGCGACGCGCGACGCAAGAGAGAACGAAGGAGAGGAAGCGCGATCGCTTGCCTGCCCACTATCAACAGAGTATTTTATCGTTCAACGTTGCGAAACTAATCGCGTCGGGGACGTACGCGCGCACCTCGGCGTAAGTGACGCCGAGTTAATTCGCACGTGAACATCGAAAATCATCCGTAGATAATGGACAGGCAAGCGGGGCTCCCGGCCTCTCCTCCCCCTCCCCCTTCGCCCCACACTCCTCTTCGCGGCTATCGTGGGAATGAACTTTTTGAAATTCGCGCGCACCGCTTCAAGGCCGCGCAGACGCGCGCTTCGTTCGCTGGGTTGCGGAAGAGCTCGCGGCCGCGCGCGCACGCGTCGGTTCCGCGCGTAGGCAGTGCGAATGAAATTTTCGCGGCGCCGTAGCTCTTTGGTTATTTGTGTATCTGTGTGTGTATATATATATATATATATATATATATATACGAGAACCAAACGGAACGAGGACAGAAGTAACGCGTATACAATCTAAATAGCACCTTGCGCGCGCGCGCGCAAAAACCTCGGACCGGCGCGCCTGTTTATAATAGCAGTTTATATATATTTAGAAGATATATATATATATATATATATATATATATACCACAGCTCTCTAGTAAATCCTCCCGTCGTAATTCCTGCTGCCCTCTGTTTAACTTTTCCTCTTTCTTTTTTTTTTTTTTGCATCAAACCACTACCAACGCATAATACCGTGACGCTAGAGATGCATGTGTAGATATATATATGATCTCGGCACCATCCTATCCTCGCTCCCTTCCATATTTATCGCGGATGAGGTGGGGGGGGGGGGAGGATGGCGTGGAAAGTGGCTTGGGGAACGGGGGTAATTATAGCAAAGGAGACGTCTTCTTCCACGTTAATCTTGCGCTCGATGTAAGCTGAACGGCGAGGACGGGATGGGGCGATCGGTCGCTTTTGTTTATAACGAACGTGTCGCGTCTGCGCGTCCGGATGTCTGTGGGTGACTTGCGTACGGGTGGCTTTGTCGGATTGTTGTTGCTGCTTCTGTTGCTGCTGCTGTTTCCATTTCCATACTGATTACGCCGCCTTTCTGCTTCTCCTCCGAGCTGTCAATATATATATATATATAAATCAGCAACAACCTCGTCCTCGTCGTCGGCGCGTCTCCCGTGTCATTACTCATCCTCCGTTTCTCTCTCCTTCTCTCTCTCTCTCTCTCACTCTCTATATATATGTATATTACGATGATTATGCCTATACATAATGCATGCGCGCGTGCGACGTGCCGGGCCGCCGGACTAGCAGCCGACCTGGTTGAGCATCGTCGCCAGCCGGAAGACCCGCATCCAGGCGAACATGTCGGCCGAGAGTGAGCGGCAGGCCAGGGCCCTCCGGCCCGCCGTGGCGCCGCCCTGCTGCTGCTGCTGCTGCTGCTGCTGCGTGGCGCCGAGGCCGGCCGCCGAGGCGGCGGAGGCGCTGCGCTGCATGAGGGCGGCCGTCGTCGCGCGGGACGGGGTCGCGTTAACTGAGCTCACGTCGCTCTCGGATTTGCGTTCCTTCTGCTCCTGCTGCTGCTGCTGGGGCGAGTATTTCATTCTGCGAACAGAGAGGGAAGCGAAGATTTAGTGCTCGAACGGCTTTGATATATAGTAGACTTTGATATATAGTAGACTAGCATTTTTCCGTCTCGCTCAATTTGTATAAATTATGTTGTGTGAACAATGTCAGAAAAGTTCCCTTTCAATTGGATTTTAATAAATTTCAATAAACCTATCATATTTAAGAGTGAATCGCATTTTTGGTTGAGTTTTTATTGAGAGTCCCCACGTATGATTGTGTCCCAGTGAAACAAGGTTTGATTGTAAATGAATTTCTAGATATTTCAAGGTTTGATCTTGTGATACATTTTAATAGTAATGGCTCAAGAAGATTTGATAAGATATTGCAGTTCTTGAATTTGACGAGTACATGTCAGTAGGAATTATAAAAATGCTTGGACATCGTGCTATCTCATCCTTAGGAATAATCGTCCCAATAATTGTTAAATTACACAAAAAAAAATTATCCGAATCGTTCCACAACGAGCTTTCAAAAAAAAGATTGATATAAAAAAGGAACTTTTTTTAACTGTAGATTTAGAGTTTCTATTTACACATTGCGCAACGGAACCTTAGATACGTGAAAGTCAATATTTGCATGCCACCACCTGGTGGCAGATGTGCGCGATTCCGCTGATCTTACGCGACGCGAGCGACGAGTATTACGCCGACCAATGCACGCCTTTTCATTCCGCAACGTACGTGAATAACTTATTTCTGCATTTTATTATCAAACAAAATCTGTCCTACGTCAGTCTACGTACCGAGAAGATTATTACGGAGTGTAAAATTAGAGCATCGGTCTATGAAGGAAGCATCCGATGCTAAAATGTGTAAAGAACGTAAAAAAAGAGATACCGAGATTACATTTATAGTCTTTCTCAATTGCACACATCTCCCATTGTTCCGCGAATGGGGACTGTGCGAGCCAGAGAGAGAGAGAGAGAGAGAGAGAGAGAGAGAGAGAGAGAGAGAGAGAGAGAGAGAGAGGGAGAACATACTTTGTCTAAGTCTCTCTTTCTGTAGATACGTCGTTTACACATTTCAGCATTGAATGCTCTCGCCGTCTGTATTGATTCTCTGAGGGTGTAACAAAAGAATAAGGGCACATCAGAATACTTTTTAGTGAATATCATTTTCATATTTACAAATGTCGTAGGGCACAGGGTTCCTCCAAAATAATTGATTCTAATGACTTCGGTACTAATGTCGCTTTTCCGGGCCATTTGAAGATCAATTATCATTCTTCATACAGCGAGCCCTCGAATTTTCGGAAGAAGCAGAAAAATCGACGTAGCGCAGACTTAATATTTACTCCGAATAAATAAATTTGGCGCGGGGGGGGGATACTATATATTTTAACCATAAAACTTGACCATTCACAAGGCCTACCCAGTGAATTGGTGAAAAGTTACAAATAATCCTTACGAATTATCCTTGATTATCCGTACGTATCGAAAAAACGAGTGACAGCGGCATTTTGCAATCGTAGGGGAACTTCTGAAAAAATACCGTGATCAAACGTGAATTGAAAGTACAATTGCACTAAGGGACTGTCGAACCATCGTGGAAATTTCGCTGCAATAATAAAAGGCGCTGTCTTATTGAATTTTATATGTAAACATTAATTATTGAATTATTGAAAGGGAAATGTAGGTAAATTTTTTGGCTACGATTAATCATGATTCGCAATAATTTAATATTTACATATAATAAGACTTCTATATCGATCCAGGCTCAAATGAGAATAAAAATAATCTATGGTATTATTAATGTCTCGATGATGTTGTGAACCGAATATTAGAGAAAAATCGACGTAAACAACTATTTTCATCCGTGTATTTGGATTATAATGGATCGATTTATAAATAAATCTGTTTTCCATTAGCTTTAATCGTTGAGCACAAATGTAATACAAATAATAGTGAGAGCGCCCTGTCACATGCAGCGTAGAAGTGTATCAATTTTCGTATTCTTTCTCTCTCTCTCTCTCTCCCTCCCTCTCACGATCTTTCCACATCGGCGACGACCTATTATGCCGTCCTCCACCCTCCCCCATATTACGTAACCTTACGTTAAAACATGCGCTTTTTTCGTGCCGCTGCATCAGTCGAAATCCCACGAACAATGGTAGACTTATCAATGTACAAGTACAAGCGGGCCTCGCGTCCTATCGATAATGATAAAAAAAAAAAAGTTAATACATACCGTTAAGTGAACACGGGGGGGGGAGGGGTGGAGGGAACAAAAAAAATCGCAACAACCCGAGGGTTCGGGAAAAGGCTCGTAGTTTCAAAAATTATCTTCCATTTCCCGTGTAAATACGCTCGATTTCGTACAGAGGGATGTCGGCTGCGATAGGGGGGGAGGGGGTACCGTGCGCGCGCGCGTGTATTGGAAATCAATGCTTAAACGCCTCAACCCCCCCCTCTCTACGAGCGCGCGCCGGAGACCATTGCAAAACCGAGCTATGACATTTAATTAATCCCCTTAGACACGGCGTACATTCCTAACGGGGCCGGGAAATAATAATGAAAAAAGGGGGAGAGGGGAGGAAACGAGAAAGAGCAGTAGGTCAGTGGATTAAACGTGTTGAAAAAAAATTTCTTACGCATATATATGTATATATATATATATAAACAAAACATCGATGTTATCGCGACGACGGAATTGCTCTTCAGAAGGATTAAACGCGAGTCTCTTATATAAAGTCAGCAAAGGCCAGCGATACGTATCCGCGAGCTTTTGCGTATAAAAAGCGATATATCGAGTAGAAATCTATTTTTCGCGGTAATTACGAAATTGGAAATGAGCAAAGTTGAAAGGAATCTTGTATTTTGTGCCGTCGAGGCGTATACTCTGTTGTTAAAGCCAGAGTATAGAAGCTCTTGTTTTTCTCGTTGAAAATTAGGTTTCCTCAATACGTACAGATTATGGTTTTAGATTAATTATATATATATATATATATATATATATATATATATATATATATATATATTACCGTAATTTTAATTCAACGCTTATGCCGCAATTGTTGAAAGTTGTGGTTAAAAAATTATTTGGCTGATCATTGCCAAAAAAGCTGACCGTTGAAAATGGAAAAACCGTTGTACTTTTTGCAAAATTAAATAAAAAAAACTGTTAATGCAAGAGTACCGAGTACATGCTCATACTGAAACTGCCTTGAATGTATTCATTGACAACAAAGAAATGATTTTTTATAAAGTCCATATCCAACGAATGGATCTTAATCGTCGAACATCAAGTGCACATATATAAGATATGTACATTATAATTATATTCAAAGTAATATCTTATTTTAAGTCTCTTGTTTTATTATAAGATTTTACAATCGTCGGCCGAATGATGAGTTGCAAAGCAATTCAATGATATGAATTAGGCATATTTCTGATTTTTAAAATTTTAAACAACGTTTTACCCACACATACACGTATAAATTTACCTCTTAATTTTAACGAGTCGCGAAAAAAAATATAGTCTAATTCCGAGGTTCGTTCCTTTTTTTTTTTTTTTTGTAAAAATTTCCCTATCGTATAAATTAAATTTAGCATAATTATTACTTTAATGAGACATTCTCGTTGGTGTACTAAATATTTCGAGCAATGCAATGGGCTTGACCTTACTCACTGTCGCGAGATAAGGAACTACGCAATAAACTTAAATTGGTAGTAAAAAAAAAAAAAAAAAAAAAAAAAAAAATCTTCGCGTATACTTCCAGCAACTCCATTAACATTATACTCTTTTTTTTTTACAAGCAATTTCCTTATTGTTCTTGTCCTAGTTATATTAGCGGGGCGTCTCGCGAAGCCGCGCGACGAATTATGGATTTAAAAAATTATAAAACTTGTAAAATGTTCGAGAAACAGAGCAGTGGATGCGATTTTATGTAACGTAAGCCTACAAATAATAATGTATATTCTAACTATCATCGAACTACGATTCTTTTAAGATTCAATAGTCATAAAAAGTAAATATAGTATTATATATATGTATATATATATATATATATATATTATAATTAAAGAAATCTTTAGTTAAGGAGAGATGCAATCAAGTGATTGACGATGAAAATAAAATAGGTTTTACCGAGTCCAAGTCACTTATATATTGTATTTATTGAGCACCCGAGTCGTAATAAAAAGTATACTTCTTATTTCAACTATAAATTGTTTCACCTCATGTCCTCAAATAAATGTCCATTTGAATTGACTAAGATTTACGACAATGCGTGTACATACACGTATATCAGCGTTTTTTTTTTCTACTCGGTCGCGCGCAAAAACGATCAATGAAATACCACCACCCGGACGACGCTCATCGCGACGCGCATCCGTGTCCGCGCAGCCCTTGAACGGCCCAACGGAGCCACTGCGCCCCTGCGATGTGGAAAGAATAAAAATTTTTCAATTAAACGATTCAGCCCAACGTTTAATGATCATCCGAACCCTCCTCCCCCCCCCCCCCCCCAAATCACAACTAGTCCCCGTCGCCCCTCTTAGCCGCGCGAGGCCCGCGTAACCCGCTGGCTTTCCGGTTAATTTGTTTCTGTACCTGCGACAGCCACGAACGATCCTCTCCCTCAGCTTACCGACGATTCCAAAGATCATCGTTGCCTGGCCTCAATTAACGAGCCGTATTAACGTTGCGCCGGCGGCGCACTCTCCCTTCTCTCTCTCACACTCCTACCCCGTCGCGTAGTTTTTTCGCGCCAAATACGAGCGGCTCTGTATACGCGCGTAAGCGTACACTAATGCGCGCGGGCGCGCACCACCCGGGGCGGGGAGGGGGTCGAGAGAAGACGCGGAGAGCAGCTTCGAGAGGCGACCGCGCTCGTGCGCGCCGCGCCCTCCACCCTCGCCGCCGGAGGGCTAACTGACGGAGAGAAGAGAGCCCAGTGTCGGCAGAGGTGGCTGAGGATGGAATGTATGTATGTGTAAGTGAGTGTGAGTGTGCGCCTGTGTGTATGTGAGTGTGTGAGTGTGTATGTGTATAGAACGTGACCTGGTCACGGCCGCAAGCGCGTGGGCGCGTGACCTATCTATATATTTACATTTCTTTATATATATATATATATATATATATATATATATATATATATGCATTATATTCGCCGTTGCGCATGCGCGCGCGCGGAGTCCAAAACGCAGATGTGCAGTAGGAGCGGCGTTGTGAGAATTCCACCCCTTCGCCCACCTCACCGCGCGAGAGGGGTTAATTACACCCGAGGATGCGCGGTAGATACTTTTTTTTTCCTCTCTCGTGCCTCGTGGGATAAGTAGAGAGGTGCGCGAGAGAAGAGAGAAAAAAGATATATCGCATATAGGCATAATGTAGGAAGCGACGTGAGCTGGCTGTTAGATAAGCGTGTATGTCAGTCATCGGATGAGATTCTTCCCCAATGTTTATATATGATATATAAATATATATATATGCACATATGTATATGGCCATTTTAACTAATTATATACAAAGGGAGCGCGTAATTATTTTCTACGACGCGCGGATGCAGAGTTCATGTGGATTGCGGTAAAGTGCGCTGCAGCCCCCGGTCTTACCGGTCAAATTCCAATCTCTGCCACGGCTCGGAA
Organism: Sycobia sp. Sy_11; assembly: GCA_018907035.1. NCBI lineage: Eukaryota > Metazoa > Arthropoda > Insecta > Hymenoptera > Epichrysomallidae > Sycobia > Sycobia sp. Sy_11. The sequence continues at coordinate 336,418 of JACCIC010000288.1, forward strand.
AATTCAGTGTTATTATGAAGGAAGAGCACGGATGTCGTCCTACGCTACTTCTGCCGCCGCACGTATATCTCAAAACGATACGCCTCGGAGTCGTGCCTTCTTTCCTTATATATTATTTTTTTTGTTTTTGTTATTTCTTTTCGCTTGTGTCTAAATTTAACAATGCGCACGTTCGCGAACATATACGTATAGTTCTTTTTCGATCGATAACCTTGAATTCTCGTTTATCTTACTATTTTTATCTTCGTTTTTTTTTTGCCAAACGCGCACGCACACACACGCACACACACACACACATAAAGGTGTAGGCCCCCCCTGTCTTCATGTATACACGTATATATATCGGTATTAAATTCCAACCCCTCTTCTTTTGGAGGCAATAGAAATTTTGAAAAATACGTATAGTTAAACACGTTTCTATATCTACATCTACCATCATTCAACACTAATATATTGTATTGAACTATGTGTGTGTGTGTGTGTGTGTGCTAGAACGACGTATTTTTTCAATGGTCAAATGCTCAAAGATTCTAATATGTACGATAATTGAGTGAAACCAGTTCGATACATGCTTGAAATATTCGTATGGACTTTGCTCCCTTTCGGGGACAGTTTTTCGCGATTATTAATTATTATTAATTAATTATTATTAATTATTCATTCATGTCCAATTGCCCAATGCTCAATTAATTGCGTATATCGATTTTGTTTTTTTTTTCCATCTTAATCTTATCACTCCCACTTTCCCTTTTTAACGCGAGTGTGTTATAAAAAAAAAAAAAAAAAAAAAAAAGGAGAGGAAAAAAATGAACTTTCCGAGGACTTTCTCCATACGCTTGCGTGTCGATGCGCCAAAGAAACTTTTTATCCCCATACAGGTGTATATACTTTTTAGATCAAAGCTCGATGTAACGCGGTCTTCTCGATTTTCGTCGATTCTCAGTTTGTTATTCATCCTGTTTTGTTTTTTGTTTTTTTTTTTTTTTTCATCGAGATCGCAGCGCCGATCGGGCCAGCGATTAGACAGAGTCCTAGCGCCCGAACCGCGCGATCGTGAACTTCCGAGTGCGAGAGCACGTCGCGCCGGCGAAGTCTCGAGTCTCGGTAACGAGGCGGAGCTTGCCAAGGAGCGTTAGCGCGAACGATTTCTTCGGCAATCAAGGGATCTCATCGTTACTTACGTGGGCGACAAGTTCGTGCGCGGATTTTTCACGATCGATCGCGTTGCAAATGCGGCCGCGGCTACTGAGAATTCGGCTTGTAGCGGAGGTGCGAGGGAGCGGTTGGTTTCTTCTTGCTCTTTTTTTTCTTGTGCACAATTAATGCAGGAAAAGGGGGGCGGGGAGGAAAACGCACCTACGAGCATCTAACGGTACGCGATTATTCGCCATGAAAGATCGGAGTGGCTTTTCAAACGTCTGCCCTATATATTGAGGGACTAGTAAGTCGACGAAAATAAAGAATTAAGAGTAACGCGTCATGCGTATATATTTTTCTTTTTTAGTACGACTAGCGGATTTCAAATCCGAGTTCCAGCACCACTGTGAAAATTTACATGCTCTTCGCTGACAAGCACCTCGTAATGCGCCGTGGCTGATTAGCGCCGCCGGTATTTGGAGGCATAAATAGAATTAAAAAGAACAATTATTTTCGCGTTGCTTTTTTTCCTTGATCACAGTAAGCTTAGAAAATTCAATGAGGACTTGGATCAGATCGCAGAGCTGTCGATAAAACGCACACTGATGTAGTACTTTAGGTCGCGATAAATACAAAACGATTGGCTTTGCAATGAATTTTTGTCCAGAAACCACGTCGCCCCGAGCTAAAGCTGAAATCGGCCTTCATTGCTAAGAAAAAACGAAAATTGCCGATGAATAAACGGAATTTTTCGAATTTTTCGCAATCCTTCGACGGGATTGATTTGTGAAAATGGCGAATACTATTCATGCTCACATTCGTACGTCTCTGGCTTGCCAATCTCCGTTAACTGGGAACGAACGCGCGAGCTCTCTCACTCTTCGCGATACCCCGCGAAATTCCACGGCTTTCGAGCTCGTTATTCCGATGCGCTTATGCCTAATGTATATATACACTCGAGTTTATTTCCAATTTCTATTGGATAATTGCCATCGCGTTTTTGACTGGCCCGAGCGAAATTTTCACGAACGCCCGGCACGCGCCTCGTCAAAGTCCTCGATCGACGAGATGCAAATTTTAAAAAATTAAATCAATCCGCCTGCGCCCGCTGCTCGCGCCACGATTCGCTCGCACGCGCGTGTATTGAAATTGACCATTGTATTTAGTTAAGCCCACGCCGTGACGAAATCGGCATAGTGCGTGTTTATATATATATACACGTATATATACATGAATATATTAGCAATCGCTTTTAAAACGGCTCGCGGCGTAATTCAAGGTTACAGGCGCTGGCTCGATCGCTTTTTTTTCTTTTATTTTTTTTTATTCAAGCCTCCGCGCTATATATATGTTAGCTGCGCGCCGCGCCCCGGTTTGGGGTCAAGATCGCAGCGCTGCCAGCGCGCGAAACGTCGCAACTGTATACATATAAAATGCTATACAACTTTGACAGAGAGACAGTTCCTTTTTTTTTTCTTTCTTTTTTTTTTTTAATGCGCGAACAGCACAGTTAAGCGAATGTAGCGGACGGCGACAGCTGCTACTGCTGCTGCTGCTGCTGCTGCTGCAGCTTTAGCGGTGGCATCAACGGTAGCGCAGCATTGACATACTCTTTCCTGAATTGTATATATATATATATATATATATATGCATGGATGCGCTCAGCACAACTCGCCGATCAGCTACAATCGGGATTTTCGATTACGTGGCGCGCACAATACCTCGGCTCGATCGACGCGCACATTGTTGTCGTATTGCTTGTCCTTTATTTATTATTTTTTATCCATCGGAATTCAATCCACAGATGCATACGCGAAACAGTCGGATCGCCCGCGGGCGACCGTGGGATTTTGTTTCTTTTTTTTGCTTTTGGGCGCGCCATTTCATTACGCGAGGTGGTTTGTCGATCGCCCCTTTTAAATATCGATCGAGGAAGGAGTGTTCCGATCATTTGAGAATATCCGAGAATATCGCTAGGGATATCGATCGATTGGACGGTGCGAGAATGCAGCTCGCAATAGTTGCCGATGGAAAAATTGCACGCATCCGGCCCCCCCGTTCTCGATGCATCGTTAAAGGAAAACCATAGATTTCGCACGCGATATCGAACGAGAATTAGCTTCCGGTCGTAGTTTTGGGAAAAAGTATATTGGTTAATATATCCATAATGATTTAAAATAATTTAATTGTACTTTTGTCGACTGCTTATATAAAAATTAATAAATTTTATTTTTGTTTTTATTAATTTTGTGTATTGCTGTATTAATGTTAATGTAGATGTGTATTGATGTTGTCACGTATTGTTTTCGATTAATATGATTGGACTGTAAGACCAATGAAAAAATATTTATTAATATCCATAATGAGTCAATATTTCGTTCCTTTTGAGAAATGTTTCGTAAACTGGTTTGCATAGAAGCTGAAGATCAATTTTCCGATAGTTCAAAATTCGATTGACATTTTCAATGACGCGCAAACGCTGTTTTGCATGCAAATTTGTTTAAATTAATATATCATTCTCCTCGTTGGATATTGAAGTATATTTTCGCGATTTAAGCTTAAATCTAACAGCGATGGATAATAAAATCTAAATTGGTTATTACTTATATGTATGTTAAAAAATCTCTTCAATCCCGGAATCCCGTTCGAGCCGCCTGAAATTATCGCTCGTTGCAAGTTAAACATGCCATTCGGTCGATTGTGCTGTAAATCGCTGCAAAGCTTCGACGAGCTTTATAATCGCAATGATTCGAACGGTTTTCCTAACAGATCCGTGGCCCAACGTTATTCCCGTGGAACAATCGTCGTTCCGGCATTCTCCGCGAGTTCTCGTTCGCGACCAGGTCGTCTGGCGAACATTCGCCCGGAACAGCTTGCGACGATCTACTGAATCGCTTCAAGAAACATATCGAAAGCAAGTCAGTTGATCACAGCTCCGCGTTCAATTAAATGTCATTCCTCGAGCGGCCGAAATAATCGCGTTGCGGAATAATCAATGTGCGAGCTTGTACGGAGCAATTTGAATTTCTAAAAATTTTCGTTTTACAATCCCAGGCATGCTAGTTTCGCGCGTCCGGCAGCGCGCTCGTAACCGCCAATATTAAACGTGTTTCGAACAATTTTCATTTACACTCATTCTAAAGCGCGAGAATAATCGCAAATAAATTTGGGTCAATAGTTGGTGAATTATTTTAAATTTATAATAGATTAATCATTACCGTTATTTTCAATTAATATTGTAATTCACGAAATTCGTGTATCTCCGGGAATACTTATGCAGATTGCGATAATAATTGATGTTCTATTCTTTACGATCCGTTTAAATATGATTTTTTCCAATGTAAATTTACACATAACAGAGGCTGTAAATAGAATTTTCTACAATTGGATTAAAATTGAAAACGATACGTGGCGCTGGCCTCTACAGTCGGGAAATAAATACAAGGAACAAGCTCTGAGGATATGTTTTGACTTTGTTTTTGTTTAAATGTAAACTTAGAAATTTCCGCAAAATTTACACATTATAGAGAGATCATGGAATTTTAACACGAGTACCGCAACTTCCCTGGATCCGCTTCCGTGGAATATTTGTTAAATCATCGCCATTTCGTAGATATCTATCTATCTATCTATTTATCTATATATTAATAAATATTGCAAATGATATATATATATATATATATATATATATATATATATCATTTGCAATATGACTTAACGCCTGCCGCAACGGTGCATTTACCTCTCGCGCCTATCCTTCCTCCTTCTTCCCCTCACATAGGCACACCCACATACATACGTACGTGCACGAATTCTCGCACGCCCGCTGTCGCTGGCGCGAGGCGCGCAAACCGCCATTCTTGTTCGTTTTTTTTTCCTTTTACTTTTTTTTTTTTTTTTTCTTTTTGTTACACACTCTCTTTCCATCTCTCGTTGCTCTTTCGTTTTCGCACGCGCATATCGCGGATACTATCGCGCTCCCCGATACGAGTGAAAAAAGGCCTTTCTCTCGTCGGGGGGGGGGGGGGCTGGGCACACATTTTGGGTCGCACGAACGATCGATGATAAAATTAGAGGAGGGCGGCGACGAGATCGTACGGCGGGCTTCCTTTATTATTTTACCTCTCGAAAGGTGCGCTCGTTTATACGCGTCATCCCAGCGCGCGCGCGCGCGCGACTTTATCTATGCGGTTCGTTCCGGGAATTGTGGGAACGAGGTGATGGTGGCAATGGCTAGATTAACTAAGTATTATATATATATATATATATATATATATATATATATATATATATATACGTAGTACTTTTGTATTTTACTAAGTTTACTTCATTACGTTTTTTTGCATTTTGCTTTCAAGAAAACTTAATCCGTATATTTTATTATTCGAAATCTTCACTGTTATCGCTTTAATTTTCAACAGCGACTTGAGATATGCTACTGCATGTACGCTTGTAAGTATAAAAATTGAAAGATCAACAAGATGTGTATAAAGCGCGATTATTATGAATTCTTCGACCTAGTTTCGAAGCGCGTGTTTTTTTTTTACTTATTTATTCGCACAGGCGTTACTATATACAACATGTGTACTTCATATAAATATATATATATATCAGCATATTATATAGTATATGTATATACATATATACCAGCTGGCGGCAGTTACTCATTATTATTATTGATATATACACGCAGATATATACGAAAAATTAAATGGAGCAGTGTTAGGAAAATAACCGCGCAAGTAGATTTAGTTTGTTTAACGATTTTTTCACAAATTAACTGAAACCGCCGTGTTATTATCTCATCTTTCAATTAGCCTCTTACGAGCGTATAATTGTGGCGGTTAATTTTCACCGCGCCTATTTTTTCTTTATATATACATAGGCGCGCTCGTAATATCTTCATTACACTGTATTCAGATATATTTGAAGTAAAACAGAAAAATTTTATTAATGATCCGAAATATCGTTAATGTTAATTAAGGATATAGTCTAAAAAAATTTTTTTAAACTATAATCAATTTTACACTAAACTTTTTACGCCAATGATTAGTAGAAGCCTATTTGATCCATTAAACTCCCAATGAATGTAGATAAACATATATACAAATGTGTGTGTGTGTGTGTGTGTGTGTGTGTGTGTGTTTCTTGATTCATAAGTTGATAGCACTGTATTTAAATGAAGTCTCGTCGAACCAAACACATTCTATCGAACTCTTCCAGAATTAACGTCAGGTTTATTTAAAAAAAAGGAAAGGAAGAACAAAAAAAAAACAAAAAAAAAAGGAAATCTAAAAACTCTAATACAATTTCACTCCCATATCATCTATATTCCATCCCTCCACTTACTTTCTTATATATACGATATCTGCTCCTCAACGGTATAATATATATCTATATATATCTATATATATATACAACTCAAACAACTATATCTATCTCAATATACGTATGCTAATTATACACGACTTCGCTCAGACGTGTTCTCCTCTTCTCGAAGCGCGCACGGTAACTAAAAGACTGAACTCGCCTCGCGCACCGCGGTCGGTCGCTCGCGCGATGCTCGCGGCGGCGGCGTCTTTGGCGCGGCGCCGCCGACGCCGCCCGTCCCCGCGCCGCCCGCGGCCGCTGCGATCGTGCGCGCCGGCTAAAAAATCCGGGTTACGTACTGTGCCGCGTTATATAGCGAGTGCGCGCGCTCTCGCTCGCAGGCCCGCTGCGTCGCTCCCGCGGGGCGGGGCGGGGCGGGGGGGGGTGGTGGTAGGGGCTCGCGTTCGCGTTCGCGTTCATAATGCAACGCTCGCGCGATGTATAAAAGTACGCCCACGCACGGCGTCTCTGCCGCGAGCGCGGGATCATTGACATATTCGCGGATTCGCGCGCGCGCGAATTACAAAAACAAAAACAAAAAATAAAAAAAAAACTATAGCGCGACGCGCAAATGGCGCGTGGCAGAGATAACGAAGCCCCGGACGAGAGGTTCCAAAGAAATCGTATAGAAGGCGTAGCTTTATCGGTTACTTCGTTTTCGATTCGCTACAAAGTGTTTAGAAAGATCGTGTACATTAGAGATAAATTAGATTCAGAAGCGTTGTTTCATACGTTTTTCAGAGTGTGGAGTAAATATTGCGTTTTTTTTTTTAAGTTTATCATTTTAGAGGCAAGTGATTGATTGGAAATTTTGTAAATAATCACAGTATACAATTAATGGTACATAAATAATTGAAAAAAAAATAAATCTAGATTTCCCGTTGTTTATGCCGACTCCGGGGGCTGGTCGGCCACGAATACCGAAATACCCATCCAGCTGCTGGATCTTCGAAATTTTTGATTCTTCGTTCAATACGCCGTATTTCAGGAGCTCGATCTTGGGCAAATGGTGTAGATGAATTTTTATTTATTTTATTTTTTTTTTTTTTTGAAAATCTCCGTGTGTAACAAGCATTATATAGAAGCATTATATGGCCTTACGTAGATTCTTGTATTGTCATTGAGATCGATCGCACAGTGTTAGGGATATGGGGATCTCTATACCCACGCACTTTCCAAAGATCTATAACGACGAATATGTCTTCGGAAAGCTTATAGATATGAAAAATATTGCGATCTCAAAGTGAAAATTATATATATATATATGTATGTATGTATGATGTATACATGTATGTATAAATGTATGTATGGTGTATGCATGTATGTATGTATGCATGTATGCGTGTATGTATGTATGTATGTATATAGCAATTGACTTAACTAGCAGTCTATATTATTAAATTACGGTTATGCGTCATATGTGGCGTTTAATGACTGGCCTATTATACATACCTATAATAGACGACGATGCAATAATGCAAATAATTTACGTAACCATATAAATTTAAAAATAAACGTGTAATTATGCAGTTCTCAACAGGGATTTTCAATCGTCGGTAAAAAAAAAAAGACAAGAAAATACAGCTCTTATATGAATTAAACGCTCTATCTCTGAAATAATTATAGCGCCCTACGGATTTTTCCCCTTCGATCTCTCCCCCTCCCCTCTCCCAGCGCTGCTCAACGTGTCCCCTCTGAAATATGAAGCGAACTGCATATGTACTAATTCATCAGGCCGCGAGGCGACTTAAGTCGTAAGTCTAGTCTTTTCTCAAGGCTCGCGCGGCAAGGCAAGGTTACGTATATACACGTTACAAAGTCTGATTAAAACGGAAGAGAAAAAAGTAAAAACGAAGAATAATATATATGACTTCACACACACACACACATATATATATATATATATATATATATATATATATATACATACATACATAGTATTGTGGTGTACGCGCATCATTGTTTCCGTTGCGAAGCGAACTATATACATATATGTATATTATATAATTTCAATTGGCACTTTCACCTGAAATTTATAATTTTGTACTCATGCATCAAAGTCGTATGGGAAAAAAGTTTTAGCTGTGTGTCTGTATATGTGTATGTTGTATATATAACATTTAGAACAATATCTAACTTTGCCGGTCGAGCGCTCGAGGGAAGTTTTGCAAACATTGCATTGGGTATATATTATTATTAAGTATGCACGCAAGTATATGCAAGTTTTCATCGCTATATATATATATATATATATATATATATATATATATATATATATATAAGCGACAAAAAAATTATAAAGAAAGCGGTGACGATTAGATGTGACCGAGCTCGAGCGCCGGACTTCCGCGATGGTATTGTTTCATTATTGTCGTAGTCCGGGGCGTACGTAGCAATATCGTTACATATATACATAATCTATAATCTAATACAAATATTTTTTTTCCTTTCTCTCTCTCTCTCTCTCTCTCTCTCTCTCTCTCTCTCTCTCTCTCTATTACCTATCATTGGTTATTGTAATATTAATCCCCGGAGCCTTATACACACGCGGATGTATACAACGGGTTTTACATTAATTGCGCACGAGCGACTATATATATATATATTATAAATAATTCATTTGACGCGTGTGCTGCGAAAATATAACACGGGGATTACGGCAATACATCTGAACAGAGAGAAATTGTTTCCATATAACAATTCGATTTAAGGAAATAGTTAATCTTACGAATCGTAAACATATATATATATATATATATATATATATATATATATATATATTGCCATATCTGATATGTGGTTGTCACTCTATCTTAATTACTCTCGTCCATAATTCGAAGACGGCTTTGCCGCAATTACGGGCCAGTGAGGCGAAGGACCGTTTCACAGGACGTCAACATTGTCAGTCGTTTGCTCTAAACGATCACGAAAAATTGACCCCGCAGAACGATCGTTGCACTGGAAAAACATATTTTCCGATATCAAGTAAATATTTACTTGTTTTGTATCAAGTAACTAATTTTCTTAAATTAAGAAAATATTGACGAGATTGAAGAGTACGTGGTTTGATTCAAGTGAATTCTTCTTGCATTAAGTAAATACTTCCTTGATTTAAGAGGATGCTTTCTCAATTTCATAAAATAATTTACTTGGTACAAAACCAGAAAATATTTACTTGATAACAGATATTTTTTTTTCTCAGTGTAGCGTTTCGAAAAACCCGTGTTAAGCCACTCAAGTTGAGATTTTCGATAATTACGCCACGCGATCGAACGATCGGCCGCTCGAGAATGTCCGGATTACCCAAAATTGAACCTTACGTACTGATATCCCTGCCGGTATTACCCTGGCTGGCAGTCATTTCGGAGCACGCCTCAAGTCGTCCGAGAAATTATATTGTCGAATTGGCAGGTTTTATTCAGAAACCGATAAAGTAAGGCATAGGTATAAATAAGGCATAAATATGTATATGCGTGTGTATAAATGATCAGGATCGGTTTCTGACTGTCACAGGTCTGTTCCTAAATGAAAACGGTAAATTTGACGTCTATATAAAAAAAAAAAAAACAGAAAAAATATTTTCTACTGTATGTATTATAAATTAAATTTTTAATAAACACTTTTACACGCATTCGTGTTTTGTGATCATTTACAGCTTATACGCCGCTTTCGCTGCTTGATCTACTTCCAGAGTCACTATAATGTTATTAAAATATTAGATTTGCACAATTCCTATTACTATTTGTTTTCAAGCTCGTTACAATCGGCCAATTATTGCCTTGATCTTATCGATTATCGCCTCTCGCCTAGGTTTAAGCTCCGATCTATACGATTACGTCGTTGACAAATGGATGCAGACTGACGGTCGAGGGCTTCGGTTTCGGAGCACATATACCTTATAATGAGAGTGCCGCTGCGACGGCGACTCAGCCGACCAGGGAAAAATAACCCGACGATGTAGCGAAAAATTTCTATTTAAATTTAGCAGTTTTCAATTAACACTTGTTCGTGGTTAATAAAAAAAAATTTTTTCTTCAAATAATAGATTTAATTTTTATCGGGCGCCTCTGTAAATGCCACAAGAACTTGTAAATTTCCTCGCAATGCTGATTTTTGACTTCATCTTTCGAAGATATCAAAACCAAAGAGCAAAAAAAAAAAGGAAGCCACGATGAAAAAATACGATTTCGACTTTTCTGACGGAGAATCGCCTCGATCTCTAATGCATTATTTTTTCATTTGTTTTTTGCGGATAAGAAGCAATTTCAAGCAGCCTTAAGCGCGTGGAGGAATTTATTCTGGTTCTAACTAAACGTATAAAATCAATTAGGGTCAAGTGTCCAATTTTACAAGTACGCCGACCCATATTAACCGGTGTCGAAGGAGCGCGTCCACGTACATATACACATACTCAGAGAGAGAGAGAGAGAGGAGAGGAAGAGAGAGAGAGAGAGACATCGAGCAAAAGTAAAGCTCCGTATAATTATCTTCTCCATCGAAAAGACCGTCACTGTCACTCTCTCTCTCTCTCTCTCTCTCTCTCTCTCTCTCTCTCTCATTCTCTGGTGATATATATAACCACCTATACATATACGAATCTACGACAAACAAATTAATCGCCAAATTATCATTTTTCTCTCTCGTTCTATACATATATATCACTCCACTTTTCTTCACCGCCTAAAACTCGAATCTATACGTACATTCTTTTACACAGTTTTCATTATACATAAATAGAAGCTCATAATAGGCCAAGAAATACAGTAGATTAGGGGCCACGACTGCCGTGAACTGGTCCGTTATTGTCGTAGTTTATATATATATATATATATATATATATATATATATATATATATATATATTATAATACATATGTACCAGCGTCGGTGAGGTCGACCTGCTCGCGCGCGCGCACGTGACTTCTGCGCCCGTCGCCTGAACCATGTATATATATATATATATATATATATATATATACACAGATACAACACTGGAACTCACCAGTTGTAATCAGCTGACGAGCGACTATATGCACTGATGTTATTGCCGCAGCGACGGGCGCATCGCCCGTGTCATTTACCGAGCGCGCTTCGGGATCTTTTTGCAGTGTAACATGTGCGCGTAGGACACGGATAATGCGTCCGTAGAAACTGGGTCGCTCTCGGATCCGACGTATTACACAGTTTTAACGCGCACAATAAAACATATAAGCCACTGACTTATCTCTCAGCATAACGGTCGGGCTGTCATAGACGCGGGCGTATAGACGTATAGGCTTTTATATACACATATACGCGCGCGCACACACATACGCACACATATATCCACGATACGCGAATACTGTCGTACACGGTGCTTGCTGTAATGAACGTGCGCCGTCGGCAAGGAAATCGGGAAATCCTAATTCGTCTAAAAAGATCAGAAAATAAATAGCTGCGCGGAAAATGACGAGCTGTTCAACATTATACTTATAACCTGTATATATTGCACACGGAATCACTACTGTGAAAACAGCAGTACATTACTGTATAAAGATTAGTCTCCATCGTTGTCGAATTCATCGTAATTATGCTGTACTTTTTTCGAAAAACAAGCAGGACATCTTTCATTTATTTTTCGTAAATCGACCCTCCAAGTCTCAACATTTTGATTCTGTTTTTTTTTTTTTTTTGCATGAATCAACATGAATGCCTGAACTCGACCAATTTTTTTCTCGAACTTAAAACTAACAAAGCATCAAAGCTCGATCCCTTCTCTTTACTTGAAACAAACAAAAAACCAGCTTGCCACGATTTTTCCCTGTACTCGAATTCGAAAGACGAATTTGAAGTCGAATGTTCCGTGTTCTTTGGATATATTACTTCGCGGTACTTTTTTTGATATATTCATGTAATATTGTCCTTGCAATATTACATATACGCACTAAGCCGTTCCCCGCGCCAATTTCAAAAAGAACATCTGAATTTTTGGAAATCTTAATATAACGACGGAATAAAAGTTGTAAGTAGATATGTACGTACAAGTACATCGCCTCGATCGTTTTAATCGAAAATTTAAAAATAAGCACGATTGTATAATAAAATTGTATGACAAATTATTTTATACTCAGCAATATTATAATTATATTCAGCGGGTCGAATATAAGTATATTCATAAATATACATACACTGGCGCGCGTGTAATAAGAACAAAGACAACGATCAACGCGTAAGAGTAATAAGAATAACAACAATAATAATAATTTAATACAATTATCAGATTATTAAAAATTCATTGTTATATATTTTTGAATTTGATCGGTGAATCGCGCGACTAGATTCGCGGCTCGGCCTCGATGGGTATATTACTTGAATAATGTGTTCTAAATGAAACGAGAGGAAAATCAAGCGAGGCTAATTGGATCGATATATATATATATATATATATATATATATATATATATATATCTATAAGTATATATATATATATATATATATATATATATATTACGTAATCGTCGAGATCGAAAGCAACACAGTTATACGTTTGCCCGTGTACGTGCGTGTATTTGGGTACACACGGGCGGGATTTACGAATTCGCGCATTCCGCGCGCCCGAAACGCCCGTCTATACATAGATATATATATATATATATATATATATATATATATATATATATATATCATAAAAACGTTATCGCAAATTTTTCCATAATATAGGCTAAAAAAATGCTGTCTTCGGTTCGTGAGCGCGGGGATATTTATAGATACATCTGCATTATAACGCGAACAAAGTTTTAGGGATCAGCCGAGGCATAAATTAAGCTCCCGCATAAATCGCCAGTCCATTGTGGGTATAGAGCAGGCGTAAACGTCGAAATCTAATTTATATCCGGCCATCGATCCAGGCCTCTCTCTCTCTCTCTCTCTCTCTTTACCCCTCATCCACCCTTGTCGTGCCTCGTTAAAAAAAAAAAAAAAAAAAAGTGCCGCGCTTATCGCGTGGTACCGTTCGTTCTGCTTCGGAAGTAACGCGCGTTGAAGAATTTCTGTGGATTCGCGCGACGCTTCGGCGAATGGGCTCGATGAATGGAAAATTTCGATGCGATTGCAAAAAGCGGCAAAAAATTTCGTAACGCGCGTTAAAATTTATGGAAGCAAACGTGCACGATTGAATTTTGTGTTTTGAGTTGAAAAGCTCCTTGCACAATCGATTGCAAAACTTTAGTTTATCGTATATATGTGTATATATACTATATTGTTTATGGAACAGTTAAATACTCATGAATAAGTGGAGATGTTAATCGTATATTTGCCTTTCGTAAATTATTATATCATAAAATATTTATACCAATTTTTGGCCTCTCTTTCAACATCCATAAGTATTGGCCTGATCGTATGTATGAATAGAAATAAAATTATACAGAAATCAGATTCTGTGGCAAGGGGATATCTAAATCTCTAGCTAATCAGCTTATATGGACTGGGAAACGAGACGCTTTCAATAACTAACTTCCTTAAAAGCTCAATCTTCCTTTTCGATAATTTTAATTATGCCGTTGCTGCACTGCAAATAACGTATCGATGCTTTGCCTATGTGTGTGTGTGTATGTGTGTGTGTGTGTGTGTGTACAGTGAGGAAGAAAGCCTGCAGTGCATGCGCGCAGACACAGACGCACACATACACAAAATTCCAGCACGGAAGATTTTCAATTAAACATACCGCTGAATAAACGATAATTCTAGAGAAGATATATAAAGAGAGAGAGAGAGAGAGAGAGAATGTTTGTGTGTGTGCGTGTATGTGAGAGAGCGTGAAAGAGAGGGATAGTCGATAATTTGCGCGCCGCGCTTATAAACTGGGCTAACGATTCGTCCGAAAATAAAATCCCATACAAGCGCGTATTATATAGGTATATAACCATTAAAAACGACGGGATTGTTTAAACCTCGCGCTATAGTGTATATATATATATATATATATATATATATATATATATATATGTATGTGTGTGTGTTTCTGTGTATACGTTGGCAGTACCGCCTCGTTGCCCGTAAATAAATTCGCTCCGCAATAACGTATTATCGCATCTATATATACATATATATATATATATATATATATATATATATATATATATATAGGGATCGATAGGTAAACGACTCACCGCGCTACTCCGGCGATCAGTCGTTGGCGCTCCACGCATGTGTAACGTGCAAACCGAAAAATCCCCATCTTTTGCCCCCTTCGTATCGCGGCTGCGCAACCGCTGTCACTCTCGTTAATTATCAGTCGCGATTGAAAATCCAGAGCGCGTTGTTAATCGCGCGCACGTTAATTTCATGGTAATGAGAACGCGTTTTTCTCTTCGGAAGTTTGACGTTTAACCAACGAATAAGCAGATGTGATTTTTGTTTCGATCCGGCATAATGGTAGGGATATATCCAACTGTTTCGTTCCATTTTTTGTTTCATTTTTTTTTTTTTTTTTTTTTTTGAAATACATTGAAGTTGTTGATATTTTTCATATTTTTTTATTCGTTGTTTCGATGTAATTTATTAGATTATTAAGAAAAAAACACTTAATCATCCGTCGAAATCTCAAGAACCTTAATAATTATCGTATAATTTAGTAGACCTCGTTAGGAGTTAAAAAATATATCAATAAATCGATGGCTTGATAACTATTAAGAAATATAGTTCAATTTTAATATTGACCACTTTTTTTCTAGATAAGCTATTTTCAACGAAAAAAAAATGAGGCTATTCTGATTAATGCACGACCTATCGTTAAAAATTGGACATTTTTCGCACGAGCATAGTTCGCGCTGAACTTTAACCTACGCAGATGAGAGAAAACGATAATAAAGTCTTTAATTATTGTAATTATGCGCTGTACTTAAAAAAAAGAGAAGAAAATGGTATCGTTAGCCCAGTCTCTGATACAGCCATTTATCGCAATACAAGAAACGTGCAGAAAACAGAAACAAAAATCTGCCAAAAAATTTTTTAATTATTCATTAATTTGTTCGTTACGTATTATACGGACTAGATATAGTCTTTTTATCAAGATCCATGCATTCACTATCTTAATGTTCGCTCCCAAAAAAAAGGAAAAACGAAAATCGGATAACACTTGTTAAAAAAGTTTTTTATGAAAGCTCAAAAGCTCGACTTTTAGATTTTTCTTCGATGGAACCAGAGAACAGCTGTCCAGTAAGTGCAATCACATCCAATCCAACAAATCAGCGTCCAAATAAAAATAAAATCTAACGAATCATTTTTTTTGGTCGATTTCTCACAAAGTTACGGCGTTATGACTCTGACGTCAGGTTTCCACGGACGTCAAATTTTCACCGGTTCAAATTTCAAGAAAACACAATATAATTGTTACGAACAGAAACGAAAATAGATTTAAGAATTAGTGTCAACTCTAATAGTAAGTCTCCACCTTTATAATTTCTAGCATTGAAGTATTTATTTATCAATGAAAATTCTAGTTATTATTATATAGTAATTAGCTTCACGTAAAACGTCTCTATATTGTTTGCATTAAAATTTAAAAATAAGATATTTTCCTTATCACTGATAGATTTATGTATGTTTATAGTTTAATAAAGTAGAGCTATAAATTTAAATGTAATTTTATGATTTTCAATGTTAGAATTATTTAGTTTGATATTATATTAAAATAATGTATAATAGTTTCTAAGAAGTTTTATAATATTGCGTTAACATTATACCTATATACACACACACACACACACCACACATATATATATATATATATATATATAGGTTTAATATTTCTTTATATAATTATATATAGTTATAAATTATACTGCGCAAAAAGTTTAGTTTTAAAGTTAGTTTAGATTGAAAAATAACATAAATAAGAGATTACTGTAATATGATATTTCCGAGATAATAATATAAGGAAGAAATTAAAAAATAGAAAAACTGTTTATAACTGATATGTAAGTATATACGAGATATCGAGTAATTCTCGACGAAATCATCGTTGGAAATTTTAAATCGTATTCAATAATTTATAATTTGAAATTTTGAATTGAACTTTGAATGATTTGATTTAATTTAATTGAGTTTAAAGTTAATTAATTCTTGAAGTCGTGGTCGAGAGAAAACCTTCGTTAAAGGCCACAAAATTGTATACAAATAAGCTATAGGCTTGATCCGCACCATGACGGATAAAACCGAAGATTTTTCTGAAGACTTACTTTTATATGATTTACAACTAAGTTAATCAAATACTGGTCGGAGGAAAATCTTGAGATTTTACGAAAGAGGTTTAATTGGTTATGCTTCCATAAAAGCAATTGATCCGTGCTGTGACGGAAAATTCAGAAATTTTCATTTCTAATAGCTCTTCTACAGATTCACAAATAAGGTGACTGTATTTTAGCTTTAAGTGTCGGATTATCACCTCGGGTTCTCCGACCGTCCGGCCGCGCGAAGTGTTTAGTCTTCGATCGACGAATGGGGCTTAATTTGACGTCCGAAATTTGACCAGCGACAAGAAGTACTGCAAGTCTAGAATGGGCGCTATGTGAGCGCAGAAATGATTATTCGTGTCTCGTCTATACTAAGGTGATTGTCATTTGTATTTCATTTATTATATATTAAAATTCAATTTAGTTCATACTTTTTAAAATTTTTAAGATTTTAAACCTCCCAGGAAATAGTTTATTACACTAATTATACTAGCATTCATTGATATATACATATATATATATAGGTCAACAAGAGATCGTACACGGTCTATCCCACTACGCGCGCGCGCGCCTCCGCCGCCTTCAAATTCTCAGCGAGATTCGTGGAATTATCGTTACGAAACAAAAAAAAAAATAAAAAAAAAACAAACAAAAAAAGAAAGATAAAAAACTTTCGCGGCGCCGAAAAAGATTAAAAGTTCAAAACGCTCCATATGCGGGACGACGTGCTTATTATTAGAGAGAAAGTCGCTTCACCCAACGCGCGCATCGCCCTGCACCAGGCTCTGAATATAGACGCGTGGAAAAAGACGCATCATATATATATATATATGTAAGGATCGAAGCGCCCCACCCACCAGTCAGCTAGTTTTTTCTCTATAAACACCCACAGATATATATTCATATAATGTATATAAATTCGGAGGCTCGTAATGCTGCAAAAACACCCCTTAACCTCCGTCAAATCCTCGTCGACGGATTGCATCTCGTGCATCTGGCAAGTGTCATTATACATGGTAAACGTGTGTGTATGTATGCGTGTATGTCGATAGCTGTCGCGCCTGCCTGTATATCATACAAGGATAGTTCGCGCTGCTGCTGCTGCACTCTGCCCTAAATTTTGCACGGGTGTAATATATTTTAGAGCGTTGAGTATCCGGGCGCGTGCGCGTGGGTTATCGTAATTTTTTTTCGATGTATGTGTGTGTGTGTGCGCGCGCGCGTGTGTGTATATATATACCACTCTCCCACGGAGATGAGACGCTCACTTTTCCGGGGGGCTTCTCCTCTTTTTCATCTCCAAATTTTTCTGGCTGCATCGTATATGAGCACACAACACGCGCGCGATGCGGGATTGCCCCTCATGATATGTATGTATAATTATAAATGCTTAGCTCTTTGGCTTCTTACACACACACACACACACACACACACACATATTTAATGCTGTACGCTTCCGCGGACCGTCTAAGGGAAGTTAACAAAGGCGTGACATATTGCGCTAATGAATTTTTGAAGATCGAACAGATTTGAATAGTCACCAATGACGAATTATCGAGGCGTTATCATTTGGAAAACTATAGTTTATTATCTTCTAGATTATTGACTAAATATATATGTACTGCTTTTTTTATAACGTATTTGATAAAATGATAACATACTTCTAATAACGATCGTTATAAAATTTAAAAATTACATAGACAGACGAACAACGCAAAAACAACGATATGTGATTTACGAAAGAAATGTGAGTTTATTAACAATAAATGTAAAATTTTTCATATATTGATTCATTTTTTTCATATAGTCTATAAACTTTAAATTTAATTTCATACTATCAAATGAAAGATTCATTAATCACATATAGATGAACAATCATTATGTATTACGATTTTCGTCTCTACTAAGCCGACACGTTTTCGAAACTGTCGATTTAACAATAGAATAGATTGAATATTAAGAAGAGATAACAATTATGAAACGAATCAAAATTGTTCCCATTAAAATTACGATCTGAACGATTTGAACTATATTGAAAACCGTTAAATTTCATATATTGGATGATTTTTCGTGAACGATCGCAGTCGATAATGTGTCACTAACAGCGAGCTGGAAATTGTCAGTCAATTTCAAAGTTTGGGCGTAGCGAAAAAAAAAAACAAAAACACAAGTTAACTGCAAAACTTGTGTAATTTTCCAGTTGTTCCGTCCATGAATTCTATAACGCTCCACACCTCACAATTTGATAAAAACCTTCTTATACCAACAAAATAGACGTTTAATGCATAAAACTCTTCCTGGTCTTTACCATGACTTTTCTAACGTTCCCGTATTGATTTGGTTTAGTAAATTTCCTATATATATTCTAGACGCCTCCATCGTGTATGTGTCGTATTAAAATCAGATCAAATCTCTCCGCCATAATCCACTTTCTCTCTCTCTCTCTCTCTCTCTCTCTCTCTCTCTCTCTCTCTCTTTCATATACTTCTCTAACTACCCCCTCCCGCTAGGATTACGATATATCTTCCGCGACGGTGAGGTATATACAGTAATACGTGTATATAGTAAGTGCATAAATATTCCAGCGCACGCCTCTAATCTACGAAAAATTATATATAGACATATTCTCGTATTGTGAGAGAGCTGTTTTGCATTGCAGTTATTACGTAATAATGCACACGCATATTTAGTGAGATATATATAGAGAGATTAAAGAGCCGCCCGCGTGCGGTCATCGAGATGAAACTGAACGACGAGTATTTAAAAGCAACTGACGGAGTATAAATAAAATTTACAAGCCGCCGTGCGACATATATAGAGAACATATATATATATATATATATATATATATATATATATATATATATATATATATATATATATGAAATTATGAGGAGAGAAGTGAAATTATTATAATAAATTCAAAGGTAAAAAAGAACAATTATATTTAAAAAAAAATGAAGCCATAATAGTATGTGTACGACGTCTTTAACGATGGTCGATAAAAATTTTCTTTTCCTTCTCCTGCTGCCTCAACACATTTTTGACAACTAATATACATTTTGTTTTATAATCCCGGCGGTAATTAATGCCCGAGATTTACGGGCGGTAATTGCCGACGTATGTATATCTGTATTGGCGAGAGTCGGGGTCATTATAAATCTTGAACCGGAGTCCGTGTCATCGTTAAATTTAGCTCAGGGTTTTGCTAAGAAGGATGCGAAAATTTTATTACGCGCCGCTCTCGAGGCGTGAAATAAATAATAATGCTCGATCGTTTCTGTACTGACAATATTATATATATATATATATATATATATATATATATATATATATATATATATATATATATATATACATTGTACTGTCAGTTTATTGGACAAATCTATAAATGGCTTTAGAATCTGATATCCAAGCTCACCTTATAGCTGTCGGTTCGTTTGTTGAACGAATGCTGATGATTATTAGTGATTGTTAGTGTTTATGTCGTAAGCCCGATTTAATTAGTTCATCTGGTCAAGCCCTTGATTTTAAGGACATTCCGCTGAATTGTCACCGATGATTGGACTCGGGGCTTGACAATGATAATTTTTTTTTTTTTTGGTTAACAAAGGCAAGTATATTTTATATTGATCAATGTGATTTTATAGAAATATATGATTTTATGACAGTGTAGAATGTTTATTATGATTTTTTTTATTTAATAAGAAGAATTAACATCATTAAAATATTTGATCAAATTTCAGAATTATATATATATATATATATATATATATATATTATTTATTTAATTATCTACGAATGTTTATACATTAATAATTCTCGAATTGAAAAAAGTATTATATATATATCTTAAATTACAATATAATTATTCAATTACTTCCTTTAAGAGTCATTATTCGATTATACGTCAAATGAAAGCGTATTTCAACATCGATTACCAAATATGACCGAGACTATTTGTTTCTCTAAATTGCTTGATTTACTTGCCAGGATTTTATGCGTAAAGGCAGTACGGCGCATAAAGCCTTAAATTTCGCTTAACGAGCATTGTCCCTCGTTTGAATAATGGATTTGTGCTGAAATTTACATAACCTTTTGTGCGCACGTTGAAGCGGGCATGGGAAAATAAAGTGAACGTGAAAAATTATAGGCGCGCGCGCGCGCAAATTGGAAAAAAAAAAAATTCATCGGAATCCGCAACGTTTCGTCGTGACATCGTAAAGCATCCGGGATATTTACCTTATAGAATAGGAAAACCTGATAAAATGAAACCAAAAACAAAAAAAGACAAATAAAATTTATTACGAAATAACATTATGCCCGTACATTGTTCAATATGTAAAAGTTACAGATTTGTCTCGCTTTCATTTTTTTTCGTGCCGCCACCCCGACGACAATCGATATTATGTAATGTTTCCCGCCTGCGTCTTGAAATAAGAGCGAATAAATTTTACGGCCGATATTTAGAAAATTATGCGCATTTATATATATATATATATATATATATATATATATATATATATATATATATATATATATACTGAGTTTCAAATCTCGTCTAACAAACAATGAAGCCAAAATTTTCACTTAAACTTCAAACTAAGAATTTTTGGACGCGAGTCCCGTATAAGAAAAAATTGCGGCGTATTCGTTATCATATTCCAAAGGAGCGCTGTTTAATTTAAGAAAGTATAGATTTAACATTTGTGATTTATTCGTTGAGATAGCATAACAAAAAAAAAAAAAAAAAAAAAAAAACAATGCAATACAACTTGGAAATTTACGAGAGCTTGGTGAAAGGATGACATTTTAATAATAGAACATGAATCTTTCAGTATGTCATTTTTTATCTTTCTATTTTCAATTTCAATATAATCGAGTCTTTTAAATTGCACGAGTGGTAAATATACTTCGTATATTTTGAATTTCAATATAGTCGTATAATGTACTGATATATCGCAATTCTCCATGAGTATCATCACTCTAACAAATAATTGAATGCCTCGAATTGAGGATCCAAAAACAGTCGGGATATTTCGTTCGATTTTTGAAATCTGGTGATATCCGAGCATGAACTACAGTATAATATTTTTTAAGCGATTGAATCTTCTTCTCGGCATTTAATAGAGAAGACGATGCATTATCGAATCATTTCTAATAAACATATTTTACCTTCATAAAAAAAATGTTATGACTCGGACGAATGTTACGGTTTCATGAGCATTCCCAGAAATTTTGGCATCTCGAACACGAATGTGGGTATATGAGGCCAGATCGAATTATTTATTCTTCAATTACTTGCATTAAGAATGACAAAGCTATGAACAAAGCTAACGATAGTTTAAAATAGTTTAGAATTGGAGTTATTAGTTTAAGAAATAGACGACCGATAGTTTACCTTAAGTAAAAGCAGATTATATTTATTTTATTTTTGTGGGCGCCTTTTCACTTATAATATGACATCTGGACCTTGATTAATTTTATTTCGATTTAAATGATAAAATTTCCTTCACGCTCCTGTCACGGATTCATTGGCAAATGAACGCGTATTACTTACGAGCGAGGCACAATATTCAATGCCAAATAATTTCAACGCCTGCAAAATGCTTCATTTTATTTGAACAGAACGACAGTGTAGAATGGACCGTAACAATCTACTTTCTTTCGTATTATTCGAAAGCCGAATGAATTAACCAAATTTCGTTTTGTCCACGTGAATATGTGAGTAAATATAGGTTGCTTTTGCTTACATACTAATTTATACACACGTACGTGTAAAAATATGATTATTTATTTACGCTTCGTAATGAAATATGAATCACGAGAAAATACGCGTCTATAATACAAGTATTGAGCTAATATATACGCATATAAGCCACTTGACATAGAGGAACAATTTCAGGATGGCGATGGTTATCCAATATATATATATATATAGTGAACGCCCACCTATACGGACAGCCGTCACTTACTCGAACGACTTAAGCGCCCACGCGCGCGCATTGTAGTAGTCCGGCGATCGACGAAAAATCGAAACGGTCGAAAAGTAAATTCCGGGACGATCGTTAAAAAGACGAAAGGGCGTTCCAACTGCTATATGTATATATATTTATATATGTACACACTTTCTAAACTGTACTATACTACTTATGGATAGAAAATCAAGTATTTGTTCTGTTCTGTTTTTTTTTTTTTTTTGTCTCTCGTATCGCGGACATTACGTACATACGCATACATAATGTATAAGCTTTGCAATATCCTGCGATAGACGCGAGATAAGATTTTTTTTTAAATATATATACATATATAAGTCGGTACTACGTGTACGGCGGATCTATTATTGTAGTAATCGACGGCACAAGTTTCAAGCGTTTACGAAACGTCCATGTATTTATTTCGGATGAGTACGGCAATCGTGGTTGATTCGCCTGTCGTCTACAGCCGGCGGTCGACGCATGGGCGGCACTCCTATCGCGTCGGTCATCCGGAGTATTGAACAAAAATCAGCCGTACGAGGTCCATGAGCAGTCCCATAATCCATTCGAAAAAATTGATTTTTTTTTCATTCTGAATTTCGACGTCTGCGATTGATAGCGTTGGGGCGCCGTTGAGCGAGAGAGGCGCGACTTAGTGCACAAATGTATAGACGCCGCGACCCCGTTGTTCGCAAGAGCGAGTCGCGCGAACGCGTCGGGACAATAATGCGTGCGAACGATACTCGCACGACGAGAATTCGCCTACTGTGATTCCCGTTCGATTTCAATCAACGCGCGCCGAGCTTTGCTTACGTGCTGCGCTTGCACACTGACATTGTATACCGCGTGGATAATTCTGCGCCCGCTATTTCGATTGGCGAAAGACGCTCGGGGCAACTTTTATATGGACTTTTCCATTCTGGTCGAGCGAGCGTGAGCTGAAGCGAAGCTTGAAATTTTTAGCGAACGACGACGATTATAATATAAATGCGCAAAGTACACGAGTTCTCTCTGTAATCGTCTGAAATTCAAAGTTCTCTCCCCCAGGTGGCAAAAATCTTTCGAAACCGTTCAAATAGAATTCAGTTATACTTGTTCAAATTATTGATTTTATTATAAGTATTAACAACGTACCTTGGGAACGAACAAATACATACATCACGAAATCGAAAATTCAAAGGAAAATCTCTCATTCTGTATTCAGAAAGAATTCACCAATTACTTGTATGAGATATCCATAGATTTGAATTCATTTTTACTGCATTCTTCGATTTAAGAATTGAGTAAAGTGTCTATTCGTAAAGTTTACGTCAAATTCGGAGTAGCTGGTGTGCAGTGTGTACAGATTTACTCTCGCTCAAAAAAAAAAATAAATAAATAAATAAATGACTTCGATTAGCATTATATAGAGTAAGACCGATCAAGATTCGTTCAAGTCCGATCATTACCGATCGAGCACTAGGTACTGTATTTTCAACATATTTATACGTAAATATAAAAATTACAGCCAATTTCAGTTACTCGTGCCTTTTATTCAGGATCTATTGCAAATGTCTGGAAAATTTTCAAGCAGGTCCTTTAATCAGAGCGCAACGAGAAAGTTACTAAAAATTTCAGTTTGGATTTTTGATTATGTTAATTTCACGACATTCTCATCTCGATACCGTCTGATGAATTTGCTCGAAATTCATTATTATCAAAATGTATTATTTACATAGAATTTTAAATTTAAAAACAGAGAACTTTCTGGTCAGTCGTTACAGACCGGGGATTCGCAGTTCTTATGTGTATATATATATATATAATATAAACAGATTTATGAGGCATACAGATATTTACATATAATATATTATCATCTGATTTTACAAATTCATCATTATGTGAATTCCGAAAAAAAATCGTCTTATATATTCAAAATGACTTTTGTTTCTACTTGGTCGTTCGGGGCCATGTGCCACGTGATTTAACAACTTTAATCTTCAGCCAATAGGGACTCTATAGCGATGGCTAAATCAAACAATAGACTCGACAGCGTCATACGTATACTGTTGATTATAAATCTGGCTTCGGTTACTAAACAACGAACGTTAAGTCGTTAATCGCGCCTGCCGTTAAAGCTCCTCTCTCGCTCCGCGCGCATCTGTGTTATATACATGTGCACGTCGAAGCCACGTTGTATCACAATCGTTCCATATATATGCAGACATACACACACACACACACACACACACACACACACACACACTCTTTTCCAAACGTCGGAACTGCAGCCAAATCCCGGTGCCACTGCAGCGATCGTAACTCACGGCTCCAAACTATCTCGATATTATATACCTATACATCTATGCGCAATCGGATTCCCCCAATCAGACGTGCTACACGACCAGTTCGTGTTTATATTGTTTATATTATTTATATTATATATATATATATATATATATATATGTGTGTGTGTATATATATTATATATATATATATATTATATATATATACATATATATACACACCTTTTTTGGCGTCTGTTAAACGTTTTATGCGATATATTATTCTCTCTAGCTAACTTCCGCTTGTTCTCGTATATATAGTTGCTTCCGATATATAGACTTCCGCCACTTCTATCTCTTCCCATATCATCAGGTGTGTGCAGATGTGTATGTGTGTCGGATTATGTATGCGTATGAAGAGTGAGCCTTATATATGTATATATATATATATATATATATATATATATATATATATTGATAACACCGCGGATCGATCGATCGACAACGTCAACGTCGCCGCGTCCCCGCGCGCGCACTGTGGGTCCCGAGGGTTATTTACCTTTTCGAGCGCGCGCTCGCCCCGGGGCCCACATCAATTTTCGAAACGTCGCACACTTGCCGCACATACAACAGGCTCGGCGAAATGGATTTTTTATTCAGAGCAGGCGCGGTTATATATATATATATATATATATATATATATATATATATATATATATACCCACACATAATAGAGGAACGCCAAGAGAGGATCTTTGCTGACGGCTACCGAGTAATTTATACGCGAGCGGGGGAGACGAGGTAGTTTGGATTTGGCCCACCCCCCTCCGACTCTCGACAGTTGTTCTTTTTCTGGAATTTTTTGGCCGCTATTTTAAATTAACCTCCGCTCGCTCGGTCGCGTTGACGCCTCCGGGCGAGCGCGCGCGGGTCGTTGACTATTTTCTTTTTTGTCGGTGGTTCGATTCGTATGCAGGAAACGTGTGAGCAATGTCGCGTGGTCATGGCGTTGTTAGAGACAAACACACACGCACACATCCATACGGACCTTGTATTCTTATAAAATTTGCGTCAGCTTTTGAGATCGTTTGTCTCGTTTAGATTCTATTTTTTTATTTATTGGAAAAAATTATATATACATATATATACTGAACTTGGATTCAAGTTTAAAGGGGGCAGGATGCACTTTACGCAAAGTTTTTAAATAGCTGATTTAATGAACTAATTATTAATCTTTCCTCTGTTCAATAAATAGCAGTGTACGTAACACTTTAAGACTTTTAATAGACGAATAGCTTTTAGAATTTTTACGACCATCAGACCATTGAAGCTTAAAAAAGAAAGAAATCGACATTATCATTCGCTGTCCTTCGAACGTTTTTCCATGGCTCTAATATGCGCCATATACAAAGTTACGTACTTCGAATGCATTGTACGGAAGCAAATTATTTAGATATATGGTATGCACAATTTTACTTACATGGAAATATATATATATATATATATATATATATATATATATATATATATAACTATCGTACATCGGCAATTCAATAAATTACATTATCTCTATAGATTTCATCAGTTCGTGATTATGAAAATAATATTATATCTATATACACACACATTTATATAAAGGCTGCGCGATGAAGTATTGAATAAGTGAACCTGTCTCTGTCTCTCTTTGTCTCTCTCTCTCGCTCTCTCTCGCTATCTCAAAATTTTCATAATTTGTACCTATACAATATGTACATAATGTATTTTTGCACACAGCCTGAAACGGTATCTATGTGGCGTAAATCAGAGCTTCCTAAGATCACCCATACCCCCCCCCCCCGCCCCCAAATGCTGCTGCCACAGGTCTCGATGCTGTCGTGATCCGAGACGCGCGAGCTCGGTGTCAAAGCTCCAACTTAATCAAACTCGCATCAATGCGATTCGTGCCAAATTTAACGCCAAGGGGACATTGAATGCAATACGTTTCGCCCGCCCCCCCCCCACACCCAGCGACGCTACAGGCGAATTCGCGTCGCTCTTCGGGCCCTCGGTGCTTTGGATAAAAGTGTTTTTTTTTGTTTTTCGTCCTTTCGGTAGCCAGCGAGGCTCCTGGGCGCTGGGGATGGGGCGGGGAAGAAATTCGGGAGGCTCTCGAAATTTTTAAATTAAATCCTACAACGCGTGGAGTGCTGTAGCTTGACATGGATAATGTCGTATGCTGCGGGTATATATAGCGGAATACGTACTGCGTTGGAATTTTTTTCAATCTAATATAATGCATATCTATATATTATTATCCAGACTAGGTTGAAATTTTGAGGAAGAGAAAAAAAAGCAGTTTTTATCTAAGAGCATCGTTGGTAGTAGGAATATCATACGCTTTATTATGAACTTTGAATAGTCAATGCGCCTCTTATAATTGTTTCGTACTCAATACCTTGAGAGATTTTGACAATTACTGCTCGCAATTCAATTATACACGATTATAATAATATAATTATTACAATCGAGCTACATTTTCATCGTGCGCAATATAAAATTAAGACATCTCTGGCTTAGTATTCGAACGCAGTAAAATAGTTATTTCATCAAATCTACACTATTTCTCTGCTATATCGTCTGTTATTCATTGAATGTTTGGTTTCATTAGCTACGAATACACCAATGTGGTCGAAATAAAGTTTTTTAAAGGCATTGCTGGTAGACTATTATGATTAGGAACTTAAATCACGTTATAAAAATATACGTAGGTACTTTTACTAAAAGCAAACAAAAAAAAAAAATGCGTAAAGTTCACGCATTCCTGAAAAAGCTTATGGACAAGCAGAGAAAAATATCGACCCAGCAATATAGGCGGGCGGACAGTAAAAATATTTCAAGCGATTCCCACGCGGTATTAGAGCGAGAGAGGACCTAAACTCCCCCTCCCTCCCTTCCTCTCTCTCTCTCTCTCTCTCTCTATATATATATATATATATATATATATATATGTATATACATAATAATTTTATATCGCGGCCACAATAATTGTATTGTAGTTGCGAAAGTACACCGGGTGCCTTTTCCGAATAAAATCGACCGCAATCATACACCGAGCGCATATTTTATATTAAATATAATCCTCGTTTCCCACAAAACTAAATATATATTTTATATGCGAGCTATACTTCTCCCCTCCTGACCGTAGTTCTCTGCCGCGATCTCGGGTCACGACCACAACGGGTTTCCGTCTTTTTTTGTTTGCGAACCGCATCGCACGGCTCCCATAACATAATAGAATATATAGTAAGTATATTAGAGGAAAATTTATCTCTCTCTCAATATATATATATATATATATATATATATATATATATATATAAACATGCATGCAATGACACGGTGATGGTGACGGCGCGTCGAGATTACGTATGTATTTTCACCGCGCTGCACGTGACATCATCGCGTCATAATAATGCTCGCTGGATCTGAGATCATTCGCATACCTATATATAATGCAATTAAAAGCCGCTGCTTAATGCATGCATGCACGCATATATATATATACACTCATTTGACCGAATTTTTTTGGCAAGCTTGGGCAACTGCATATATATATATATATATATATATATATATATATATATATATATATCTGTAAATATATGCCGTATGTATATGACAATTATAAATATTGCGCAAGGACTGAGAAGGCATCATTAAACATTGCTTTGGAAATGATGACGCTTTTCTTTTTTTGCGAGTCACTCATATACAGGGTGTCCCAAATAAGACCGATCACGCTGCTCGATCGGCTCGTGAGCAGCGTCAGTCGGATACAAAGTTCGCGTGCAGTTTATAAACTGTCAAATATTGTTTTTGGCGCTGCGCGCGCGCGCCGACGATTCAAACGAGGCGCTCTAATCGCGATCTAGTGGGCTATACTGAGCCCGCGATCGCGGCGTAGTGCAGGAACTACGGCGCCGGTATTTCGACGCGTTGGGAATCGCGACGCGCGAATCGTTGCAAACGGACGGCCAGAGCAGAATTTCAGCGCTCCGCTCGTCGGCCCCGCACGCGCGGCGCCAAGGACTAATTTCGACGTTTTTCAAGGAATCGCTCTTTCGGCGCTAAGTTGCCGATCGGCCAGCGCGAACAATCGCGTTCGGGACACCCTGTATGTCATTCGACCGTGTATTACATGCGCTCTCTCTCTCTCTCTCTCTCTCTCTCTCTCTCTCTCTCTCTCTATCTCTATCTCTCTAGCCGTCGGTTATATTTATACAGCAGATACGAGCGTGGGAGGGCCGACGCCGTCCGACGCGGTGGCTCGTTGTCGCTTCGTGAGATATTACATACATATACGTACATATGTATGTATAGATGTATGTATGTATGTATAAATATATATATATATATATATACATATACATATAGATATGCGTGTGTGCATGTGTGGAGTTCTAGTTGAATAACCGCGGACGTGGAAGGCAGTGCGCGCGTCGCGTCTCCGATTATATACGCGATATCTGTTGCTGATCGCGGTGGAGGAAACGAGGAGTTTGATGATGTCCATATATATATATAGTTAATCGGGCTCTCTTTGATGTCGAAGTGGGACTTTTTAAAGGGTTGATAATACATCCAGAACGAGAAGTTGAGTAATACGGAAACATTCGAGTAGTCATGGTATATTATCTACATGGATTATGTACAGTTCGGTAGATAATTGTTTTTTTTGTCGCGCCTTTCTATTTATTTATATTTTTTAAAAGATTTAAAGAAACAATTTAAATTTTGAATATTAATTCACGATAGATTTTAATTAGCAGTCTCTATTTACATAAATTTAAAAGCAATCGGTACATTCGCGCTGTGAAGTACGTTCGGAAAAGTAGCTCTCGCTGCTTATAGCGTGGCACGGTCCATTTTCTAATCAAATTACGTCAATATGTGGGTATAAAAATCAATAACCAAGTTACAGCTGAGAAATTCGGAGAAAATAGTAATAATAACGTGGGTAATAGTATAGTCTAAATTTTACGAAACTTTTGAAAATTAAGCAAACGCATCAGAGCCATTGGCATTTGTTAAAGTAATGTGATCCGCGTCAAAGTCTAATGATTCAGATATGCCGAACCGGATCAAAGTGGACGGAAATCAACAAATTGAATATATGAAATATATCAAATAATAATAGTTTGTTTTATGAATTTTGCTAATTGTAAATCAGCTGTATCTTTTGATACATTTCGTAGCATCGTAATTATTCTGTATGATGAAAATTTCGAATAATATATATATATTATACGTTTTTATAGCAATGAAATGTCTGTATATGATAAATAGATGCCGAGCGAATTTATCAATTCCATCTTTGTCTG
This sequence comes from Sycobia sp. Sy_11, assembly GCA_018907035.1. Classification (NCBI taxonomy): domain Eukaryota; kingdom Metazoa; phylum Arthropoda; class Insecta; order Hymenoptera; family Epichrysomallidae; genus Sycobia; species Sycobia sp. Sy_11. Next base: position 366,737 of record JACCIC010000288.1, read on the forward strand.
TAACTTTTACTAAATTTTCTGAAAGCTAATAATTCAAAGAAAAAAGAAGAAAAAAGTACCGTGTTTATAGTAGCAAACGAAAACGGAGCATATAATTCCCGCCCATGAAGAACTTCGACGTTTTTCCCCAATCCCGGGGAAGCAGTGCCCGATATCTCGAGGACGCTTCGACCGATCGCCACGGAATTTCAATGCTATACATCGTAGCCGACGTAATTTCGTCGATGATCGACGCTTTAATTTCAATAATTTTCTTTTCCGTTTCATTTCAAATTGATGTAAACGCGTTAAGCCATTGGCAATAAAAAAAAAAAAAATAAAAAATAAAAAAACGAACGCTGAAAAACATCAACTGCCCTTGCTTCGTTCAAGTATCGTAGCATCATTGATATGCGTCAGTACGTGATCCACCCTTGACAAGGCAACTTGTTCTTCAGACCGTCAGGTACGAGATCGAAAAAAGCATCGCGCAACTTCGTCAGACGACGATCGTTTACGTACGTTGAAGAGGATCATTTTTAGATCAAGCCCGTTCATAAAAGAAATTCTCGAAAAATAAAACGCTTTTATTCTTTTTTTTTTTTTTTGACGTCGCCTGACCGTCGCAGGAACCCCTCGACATTTGGTAATCGGGGAGGGGGGGGGCGACTGGCGTGCGCGTGGAATGCAAACGTACGAAGGATCGAAACGTTTTTGGTATTTGGGTTATTTCCAAGTGGGAACTTGTGCGCCACGCACAGCGCGAGGATCGTCGAGTTTGCAAAATATTATAATAAGGAATGGCTCGTATACGCATTGGAATGTTTTGCGGGGAAGGGAGGTGGCAGGTGAGGGGAACCATAAAAAATGTATTATAATGTCAAGAATAAACGGAAAATCTCTATAGGGTATGTAATTGAACCTCTATTATATATCTATTTACATTCATGATATGATTGCTTTATTGCTTTATTATTGATAAATTCTTTATTATTGCTTTATTCTTTCTATATGCGATTTGTAGAAATCTAATGTCACGCGATGAAATGAAATGATTCGATATTACTTTAATATTGTTTATACATTTATGTAAATACCGACTAATTTGTATATTGTTTCATTGTATCTATTCATGAATATCTATACAAGAGAGATCCAATGTTTTTGCATTCTGTATCAGGACGAAGTACTAAATGATAAATTTACCTGTATTTTGTTAGAAATCGTGCATTAACCCAGATAAGATGCATACTTCATTCAACGATACGGAGATTTATTATAATTATAAATAGAATTTTATTTGAGTTGTATTTTTATTCTTGTTATTGTTTTATTCATATTAGAATTATAAGAGAAAAATAATTTAAATTTCGAATTGAACAATGTGTCTACATAAGCCAATAAGATTTTATTCGTATTTCATTCCAGTAGTGTTGTTGCATTGATTGAAGAATGTCACAAACAGAATTTGCACATATAATTTCTAAAAAGTGAATTTAATAATAAATAATTTCGTCAATATTATATTTGCCCAATGTTATTTATTTATATACCGACATATGTGCAAGTAATGAAAAGCAACAGATTGACGATAATAAATGTAAATAATTCTTAATGCTATCAATTATTCCGTTTGAGTGATTTTCTATTTAATCAAAAAATTAGTCGATATCCAACATCTGCTTTTCACAACGCTATTTAACTGTCCATTTCGATAAGATTATATACAGGGCGATCTCGTTGCTATTGATCGCTTCGAAATTCACGGATGATAAAAATCGATGTCGCGTGCTTTGGTTAAAAAATGAAAAAAAAAAAAATGAAAAACCTTAACAATTTGTCTAATGGCAATGCAAATGGCACGTCTATGTGGAGGCCCTCTATGCCGTTCGCTGTGTATTTATGAAAACGAAAGGGAGGATAACGTCGATTATCGTTTTAAATAAATGATCGTTTATCGACTCGTAACCTTGGAAGGGAAACGAATGAACGAAATTTATTTAACTCGTTTATAAAAACAGTCGAGTTATCGACGCGAGGGTTGACGACGAAAAAAAACACACACACACACACACACCGGTGAAAGATAATTAAGCACATTTTTATACTTAGCCATATCATTTATTCAATAGGATGTATTTCGATCAGTTTTAATAAAAAATTGATTAATTTTCAAATAAACCTGTCGCATTTGTCAATATACGTATTTATTTTACGAGAAAAGCAAACGATAAAAGAACAACATTTTGCACGCATAACTGCCATGTATATATTAGAGAATAAAAGGCAAACGAGCAGTAGAGAGGAAGAGAGAGAGAGAGGGAGGGAGGGAGGGAGAGAGATAGAGAGAGAGAGTGAGATATATATATATATATATATATATATATATATCTACGCGGAGGAAAAAGAGTTGCCTGGTAACCGCGCTTCGCCGACTTCAAAATTGGCGTTACCCGCGGGAATCGATCAACTGCCCTCCCTCCTCAACCTCCCTCCCGCTACATCTCCTGCTACCTCGGCCCGACTCCCATCCCCTCCCGGCCCCCGTCCCTTTTATCCCGCATCCTCGCCGTTCTGGCCCCGTCGACGAGGCGAGCCGCGGCGCGCGCACATCAGCCCTTGTTTACTCCGCGCGACTCCGGCGCTGAGGGGGGCGTAGGTGGGGGGGGGGGAGGAGTAGGATTGCTCCGAGAATTATAAGCCAGCTGATGGCGCGCGACCGACAGTGTTGACGGTATTTTGTGGTACGGTGGCGACAACGGGCTCTAATCGCGCCTCCCGTGTATGTATGTATATATATATATATCTTGCTGCGATGACCTACTCTTCGTATATACACATAAATGACTCAGACCGTGCACCGGCACGACACGTCCTCGGCCTTTAACCCAATGTAAAACCCTCATTACTTTGTCCCTCGGGGGATGGCAAGAAAGGACGACGACGACGACGACGACGACGACTTTTCCCCGTTTTTACACACAAACATACACCGATACACCGACGCATACGCAATCTCATACAAACACACACGCACGCACGCACGCACGCACGCGCACGCACACGCACACGCATGCGAACGGGCGCACGTAACCCGAGATCGATTCGTGCACGTTAGCGTCGCTCGTTGTACATAGACCCGCGCTCCGCTCGCGTAATCAGAGATCCGTGCGGCCCTCTCCCTATGCGCGCGCGCGCGCCATTGGATCGATCCTATGCCGCCTCTCTTGCTGCTTATACAAGCGGGGCCATAGCCGAGCGCGGCGGTCCTCCCGAACAGGTGACGGAACCCGCTTCGTCGCGCTAACGGTACCCTTCATGTGTGTGTGTGCGCGCGCGCGCGCGACCGTGTGCGGAAAACACCAGGAACGGTGGAAAATAAGGGGAGACCGACCAATTTTTATGGATAGGCGATTAAAAAAAAAAAAATTTGCTTCGTTCTCCTTTCTTATCGGGTGCTTTTTAATAAAGAACGAACGACAGTCGGGCCTGCCCACCGTCCCGGTATCTATCTGGTTTGTGTATGCCCGCGCGCTCGACGCGCACGGGGTCGCCAGGCCACAGCGTATCGATTCGCCCGCTTTCTGTCTCTTACTCTTTCTCACTCTCTCTCTCTCTCTCTCTCTCTCGCTCCCTCTCTGGCTCTCCGAAAACCAGCGAAAGGCCCCAGCGAGCGCGCGCGCACGCAAACGAATTTCGCATTCTATATGAATATTCACGAATAGTCCAATGATCTGCCCCCCCCCCTTCCGCCTCTCCTCCACGCGAATAAAAACGGTATAGACGATGAAACACAAGAAATAAACAAACAACAATGCCCCGTTCACCGCGCGTATTCGCGCACCAACATGTGGTGGGGGGGGGGGGGAGAGGAACGCATCGCGTCAGCTGCGTACCGCCCGTTGCCCATATCCAGTAGTAATGCCCACTTCTGGTCGGACATATAAAGACCCTTCGGTCGTTCAAAACTGACTGTACCGTATCAATGTCTATATATATACGTTTGCGCGTATGTTCGTGACTATATTTATGTGTGTGTACGTGTGAGTGCGTTTGTGTGCCCTTTTATTTACCTCTCTAAAGGCGCGCGTATTCACGCGTATATGCTCGCCACTTGTGCACCGACCGTCAAACAGTACATAACCGCCGTTTTCCGAACGTGTATATAAAGCGCGCAAATTCCGCGCATATATATATATATATATATATATATATATATATATATATATATATAGATAAAGATATGATGTCGGAGTGCACTCACCTCGCCTGCTGATGGCCGTTGCGAGGTTGACTCCTCTCCCTGACGGAGGGCTAGACGGCTGGCCGAGGGTTCGCCTGACTCTCAGCTCGGACCGTTTCTGACTGCCTGCTTTTCATCCGCGCGCGCGCACTCTCTCTCTCTCTCTCTCTCTCTCTCTCTCTCTCGCCCTCTCGTTCTCTCTCTTGTACTGTATATATAAAAGGGATATGTATACAAGAGACGCTGGCGCGAACGCGCGCCGCGCGGTACTAGACAGAGAGACAGAGAGAGAGAGAGAGAGAGAGAGAGAGCGAGAGAAAGAGAGAGGGAGGGAGAGAGTGAGAGAGAGCGGGAGGGAAGGACGCGCGATAAAGTCTGCGCGCGCGCGCGGATGCATCGAGCGCTGATGTTAACGGGCGCGGGAGGGCGGGGAGGGGGGGCATCGGCGACTGAGAGGATCCAGTTGTATCTGGAAATTTTTGGCTAGATCTATATATATACACAAACCATACATACCTACAGAAGTGGTTTCGATTGCGGGAGTAAAAGGGGTTGATCGGGAGGAGCGCCCGAGGAGAGCTCGGACCTCGTGCCATTATTATCTCGTACGTAGCTGCCGGATCTCCGAATGTGAGGGTGGGTGCAGGGGACGAGGAGGGTTAATGTTTATGGAATCGCGCGTGTTCGGATTTCGTTGAAACTGCGTCATTGTACGGGGGGAAAGCTCCGGGATATTTATAACCTTCTCTACACGCTTGTATACACTTATGGGCCGTGTGGATATACGTAACATCCCCTGCCCCCCCCCCCTCATATGGATTATCCGAACGCAATTTTCGTATAAACTCGCGAATAAACTCGGCCTAGCAAATCTCTTATACTTTCTGTCTGCTCGGCTTTATTTATTCTCCAAAGATTGTTCGCGCGAACTTTTATGGGCGATTTATGGATTCTTTTGAAAATTTTCAACTAAATATACGCAGTTGGCACAAAGCTTCAAAATGATGTTAAAAAGAAACTGGGCGAGCGGTAATTTTTGGCATTATTGATCTTCAATAATGAGTAATTTTAATTTTATTATTATCAGTTACATTTTAGCGAAATCTAAGTAGATCATTGAGTTTCATACAGAAATTAATAAAAATTAAGAGATTTTCTTTGAGTGACAGCGAATACATGTCTTATAACTCCTTTTGAATTTGGATAAAATATTAAATTTTTGTTAAATAATGTAAAATACAATTAAAATAATGTAAAATACGTTTTATTATTATCTTTTCATTTATATTATTATGTCCCTGAATGGGTATATAATGTTAAAACACCAGATTAATCTCGTACCAACCAAACCGGAATCTCGTATCAGAAATCATCATCTACTGTGAGAATTGTAAATCGTACTTCCCGCGGCATAATAATTATTTATGTTATCTACAAATTCGCATAACGAGAACTTTTCTAATATCAATTGTAAGCACCGATCATGATTTAATTTTAAATTTAAAACTAAGCAATTGTTCGTATTAAAAAATTTTACCTATCTCCTGAAACGACATCTCTTCATCGCGACAAAAGTCAATTCAGATAGGCAGCCATTGTCGAACTCGGAAAACATCTAATAATATTCGAATTATTTTGAAAAAAAATTATTTGACAAAATATCAATCGTACGTTTATGCATTATATTGTATGTCAGTAATAATAGTATTTTAATTGCTTAAAAGTCACATTTATCCGTAACGATTGAACTGAAATTATACCTCTGCATCAGTTTTTAATTTAAAAATAATTTGCTTTTTATGATTGAAACTATTTCGTCACTTCGATAAATATCATTGAGAATTCTAAATGAAAATTTTAATTTAATCTAAAACAAAATGCATAATACTTTTATACGCTTATAGTTAAAGTAGGCGTTTCTAAAAGTAAATGTATAAAGAATTGATTGCAAAGATTTCAAGAACAAAACCTTCTTATTATATTGTCTTAAATGTCAATTGTTCTCTATAAGAATTAACTGTTATTCAAATATCCAATTTTAATGAAATTGATAGGTATAATTCATTCAGAGATTAAGGAATTCAATATCGAATAGAATTGAGACGTTATACACAGGTATATAACTCTGTCACGAATCTCTAAAAACTGTGTTATTGTTTACGTGTATTTACGGCGTGATAATATTATCAGAATATAAACAAATAAAAATTAATTTGTCAACGTTTTGAGTTCACTAATACATCGCTTTATTCGAGAAATTTTTTGCCCGACTCATCGTTCATCAAAAATTTCTCTACGACTCTACCTATATGTTGGAAAAATTTCTGTTATCTAGTTGAAAAGGAAAAATTTAAATTCATACATTTTCATTACTTATATACTGACTAGAACTACTATTGGACGAATAAATAATTACCTATCATACGTACCAGTCTGGTCGATTCCCCGCTCTTTTGTCCGCGGTGATATGGCCACCGATAATAATGAGAACGACCACGTCGCCACGGTCTACCGGTGTATATATATATATATATATATATTCACCAATTGAATTTTTAAGGGAGGTTAGAGAGAGAGAGAGAGAGAGAGAGAGAGAGCCAAACTTTATTATACGTCGCAATTTATCTCTTTAGCTCGCGGCCCATTGTAATGCGATCGGCCGTTGCCGCAGTGAGATAACGGCGAAGCAAATGATTTGAACCAATCAAAGTTTTATACACACGCACACACACGCACACACACACATACACACATGCGCGCACGCAAACTAGATAAATAAGCAGCTTATTGCAAAATGCGCGTATGAAGGATATGTGGACAGGTATGGCAGCCTTATATACGCGATTCGAAATCAATGGCTTGAGCAATTTTCATTGTTCTACTCAATGTGTATAAGTTATATAACTTATTTATGTAAAAAAAATTCCCTTACGCGAGGGTGTTTTAGTGTCTTGAATGGCGATTCAAATAAAACTCTTTAATATATATCAACGGTATTTAACCTAAAGAGCTGCTATACGGGTCGTAAAGTACGTATATAGTAAAACCGGGCGAAGTTTGTCGAATGAAATTCTGAATTTCGTACGGATTCGATTGAAAAATCTTAATTTATTATGAAAACAATTGCATCGCATACAATTTTCTTCAAATATTAAAAGTTAATCGACAATTGCGATCAAATTGATAAATCCAAGTAGAACTATAGGCCATACGTAACGCGCAATAGGCTTTCTAAGAAATATTCTAATACATCATTAATTACACTTGTACAAAAATTAAATGTTGGGCAAAATTATTGAGTCCGTGGAAAACATCGAAAATGTTTCAAAGCAATCCTGACAATACGCGCCCGTGTCGCTTATCTATACGCACAAACCTCGGAATTCTCGCATATAGCCTTCCAAAATTATCCCGATTCAGCAAACTCGAAGGCCCGTAAACGTGATTTTCAATTTGGCTTATTTGACGCTTGCGAATTTTCCATTGCACATACTAAAAGCCACGCATTCATTCGATAATTATTGATACAATTTATATTGTAAAAGAAGATCGGAGTAGTTATCGCATTAGTTTAGTCCTCATAGCAATGATTAAATATGATCACTCGAAATATTTTATACCAAGCATGTGATCGTGAGTAGAAAAAAATATTTATGAGGTCATTGCAAATTCGTCAGCTTTGATTTTCGATATATATATATATATATATATATATATATATATATAATATTTAAAAATAGCTTTATTACAAGTTTTAATGCTTATTTAATATTTGTTTTCATTAAGAAGCACTTATAAAAAATCCATATTTTCATTCTTATATATATATATATATATATATATATATATATATATATATATTTTTTTTTATTTGATCATTAATGTACTTATACTTTCATGTTGAGTGTGATATATTCTATAATCGGAAAGTTAGCATCTATACTGTTATCGTGAAAAAATCATTATTCCAAAAAAATTTAATATACGATCAAGATACGACCACTTATTTTTTAGTTTATTTACCACTTATTTAGAGTACTGACATACTGACAATAGACCATTTTGTTAAAAATTACATTCTTTCTTCGCATAAGGCGCTGAAAATAGAAATTTACATTTATGAAATCCATCGACTAATTTAATTAAATAAAAGTACTAATTGTAAATAGAAGAAAGTCTCATATACTGTCACAGCTTTAGATCTTAAAATCGGACAAAACTCATTTTTAAGGCAATCAGAGCTACCTCACTCAGTCAAGACCAAATCCGCTGCCCAAACATCACGTTCCATGAAGATATAATTAAAGAGAGCAGATTTGAATGAGATCAAATAAGAAGCAGTTTGAATAGTTAAAAGAGCATATAGTTAGCATATAGTTTCAAAACTATGCTAGGGAGATACGGAAAGGCTAACTCAGAACACCTCTCATTCGGTGAGATCGTGTCCTAATTCCTAGACAGAGAAGTAAGTATTTAAAGAGCCAGCCAAATTAGCTCAAAACTCACAACTTATAAAGAGAACGTAATAAGGGAGATATATCCAGAATATTCTGGACCAACGCGAGTTGTTTCTAAAGTGGGAGATATGAATACTCCTAAATTATCCCAAAGATGTAGCGGATGATTTCATGTTTAAGCATTCACAGTTTGAATTTAAGCTACCCAATAAGATGAGTAAATGATAAATTAACGATTATCCAGGCTGGTAATATCAAGGCTTATATTAAATATCGTCCGAGGATAAGAGATGTGGAATTTCTGAACAAATCATGAATTGCCTCGTGAATTGTGAATTGCCTTTGAATTATCTAGGATACGTTTCCACCGTACGAGCTTACTGTTATCCCAGCACCAAAGATAATGAATTTATAAAATACAATAATAAAAGCTATTAACACAGGAATCATACGGTGGATCATGCGGGACAAAGGCTAATAAAGTAAGTGGGCCCAAACGGAGTAATCGTGATTTCCTCGGTATTGGGCTTAAGATCGTTATGCAAGGTCAAAAACATCAGTCCTTGACAGGGTTCTTCAATAAGATCTACAGGTCATAGGTATAACATAAACAGAAAGTCATATAACATAAAGTATTTGGTATTGATTAATAATATGTCAAAGAGAAAGAGTCTAGATTAAAATTTTGGGGAAACACGAGATTTGCACAAGTTTATCTTGGCATGAAAAAGTCTTCATTCTTCGATTTCGTTCATCTGATTAATTTAATTACAAAGAAGTATTTTATATTTATAAAAACTCGATTTATACTTTGATTAATTTAATTAGAGAAAAGTATTTATTGCAAATAAAAAAGTGCCGTATCTTGGAAATGTGAGAGTTTTAGATCCGAATTTTGGACGTAATCGTAGCTTTCTCGCACATTCTCGGCCATATACGCGTTATTCAAATTATGAAAGAACGACCGACGACCGATAGTTCTCCTATCCTCCCTATCTCTTGCATACGCTCACTCGCAAGACATCCCTAAGAACTAAGAAATTCGATGCCTTCGCATTCACTTAACCTCCCTCTTTTCCCCTATACAATTATAGACGTCGCGGCGACGCGGAATTCCGTTACGGACAAACAAAAGTAAAGAGCTCACACACATGCGCATACACAGACATAGAATAGAAGAGGGACCAAGGTTGTTCGACATAAAAAAAAAAAAAAAAACTGGGAGGGGCCAACAAGACCGATAAACATATAGCGGAAGGGCAGAGCGCTGCCCCAAGCGGCATAACCAATATAATCCGGACAAGGACGGACCATCGTCACGCCGTCGCGTCGTCGTGGGTATAAAAGGAGCTGAGCTATATACGCGCTATATACGCGCTCGTCAATGGGCAATACATGTATAGCGAAAGAAGGAGAGAGGCAGAGAGGGAGGGAGAGAGAGAGAGAGAGAGAGAGAGGAGAAAGTCAACGACAGAGATAAAATCGCCCGCGTGCCGATCTCCTGTATATATATATATATATATATATATATATATATATATATATAGGCGCACGCGCACGCACGAGGCAGACACAAGTACCCAGTGGCCCTCGAAGTCGCGAGAGAGGATGGAACGCGCGCCGCTGCATCGACCGTACACGGAGCCTCGTGTGTGTGTATGTGTGTGTGTGTGGGTGTGCGCGCGCCCGCCTGGGATGTCGCGAGCGTGGCCGCGCGCGCGAGCGCTTTCTCCCCCCCCCACTCGTCCCGCCCTTCGCTATTTTTCGCCCCCTTCCTTCTTTTTTTTCTCCCCGAAAATTCGCTCGACCTCTGACCTACATAGAGAGCTGATGCCTCCAGCCGCCTCCCCCCTCCCACCCCCCCTCTGCCACCGACCCGCGCCACTCGGAAGGACCGAAACGACCGAGGCACGTCGTACAGCCGACGAATTAGGCGGGAAGCCTTGATTAATGGCGCGTCTGCCCTCTTGCCAAGGACGGCGCGTTATGGACGTTTGTATTAAGTTTCGAAGGGCCGAAATTGCGTATGTGTGTGCACGATCGCTTGTAAGTTTCGCAGGAGTGTCTTATGCGCGTCTTTGATCGTTATTAAATCCACGTAAGATTTATACGCCGACTCGTTACGTCCATTCGTCATCGTATGCGCGGTTAAGTGGACGGATGTCCGTTTATCGCGTATCGAAGTTTTATTTCGCGCGCAATTCGAGGGGATCGTCTATATCGTTCACGTATCTAAGCGATAATTTATAGCCCTGATTTAAATTCTCTTTTAGCGAATGTGCGCGCATGTCGTACGCGCGCATGACACGAACGTCCGAATTGTTATGCGATTTGGCACCGCCCTTGCAAATTGCCGGCGGAGGGGGCCGGGCGCCAATAAAGGGTTCCGAATCTCCGGCCGCAGATCTGCGAGTCCCTCTCTATTGGTTTCGGAACGAATTTGCCCGTTGAAAATTCGTTTTCGTATTCTTCGCGAGCTTTTGATAAAATTTAGGGATGTGCTAGCAGTCGGTATATCTTTAGACAGTTTTTTGTAGGGTTTACGTACTTTGGCTTGTATTTTTTTTTTCCTCGATATTCTGATCCATCGAAGCAATTGCGTTGAACCCTTCTCTTTTTGGCAGAACGCTTAGAACTAAGAACGTTTAGACATTATAATGATAATACTGAATATTATAGAGATGTATATACTACAGTTATATTATACAATCTAGCTATAACAAATGTATAAATAATGCGATGTGATTAAGACTTTTTGTAAAATATTTTGACTCGCGATGGCAGCGATCATATTGTTGTCAAAGCAGTAATTTTATATTTAAATATGTACACGAGAAAGTGAATTCGGTGGTAAATTCTACTTTTTGTCCACTTTGTCTTCGTAGCTGACGTAGGTGCTCTAGTGACTTGGAATTTTTGGTAGATGGATCGAGAAGTCGAAAATTTAGGGAATTCGAAAACCCTGGGAATGCGCTCGGTTATTTTTTAAAACGTAGGAAAAATCGAAATTTTGCGAATTCCCCTGATATAACAAGTAGCTTTATCGTATAATTCCATGGGTAAATTTTAGCAGACTTATTTTATTAGTCAATTTAATTTAAATTACTAGTTAAATTAGCGTTGAACATTTTATTGGGATTTTGGTAAGCCCTCAAATTCCATCAATTTTTCCCTTCTCGCAACGGCTGCAATAATAAACAGACTACCATTTACTTCGTATATTTTATTTCGTGATTAGGGAAAACTTTGCGTTGATCAAATATAAAGCGCTAAGTGCGACTGCATCCGTACGGGTTCTAATCTTTTTTTCTTTTTACCGAGCAACAAAGTAAATACCGGGCATTTGCGTAAAAATCTTCGTCTTCGTGATCTATCGGCCCGAATATTATGCCCCCGCGAATCTCCGAAAGAGAGTTTCAGAAAAAAATCAAGAAATATATATATATATATATATATACAACATTCAATTACCAACGTGCCGCTGGTCGGCGCATCAGATGAATGCGCAATAACGACCAAAGAATCGCACAAGACAGCTCTCGTCGACAAAAAATCTCTGTAATCATCAGAGCATGAAATGATGCTTTCGAAACAATAATAAACAATGTATCTATATAATATATATGTTCGGAAAATTGTATATATATATATATATATATATATATATATATATATATATATATATATATTAGTTATATTGAAATATGAAACGGGCCAGAGAGGGCCAAAACCAACGGGCGAAAACGGGAAGCACGGCTGTCGCCGCGTGCACCGATTGTAATTGCGGGTGGACTAGTCTTGGATGAAAGAGAGAGAGAGAGAGAGAGAGAGAGAGAGAGAAACGGAGTGGATGAGGGAGGATGGCAGCAGCAACAGCAGCAGTAGCCTTGGACGGCAATTTCGAAAAGTCGGCGAAACTGGAGCAACTGCAGCAGCCCCTCCGCGCGACCTCCGAGCTGAGCTCCTCCCTCTTCCCGTGCTCTCTCTCTCTCTCTCTCTCTCACTCTGTATGTACGTTTCCGTCCCTCGGCCTTACTCCTCCTTGCCCTATTTCTCGCGATTTTCCTTCACGGTGGGAAAATTGGCTTTCTATAACGTCCCCTTTTTTTTTGTACAGGATGCGAATGCATCGTCCGATCGGAAACTGTTAAATTTCGTCGACAGTTTTTTTTTTTTTTTTTTTTTTTTTGCTTTTATCATAAAAATACGTTAAATGATCGTGAATTACAATTAATTCATACTCGACGGTAATAAGAATTAACGGAAGATAGCTTATTTCGTTCTCTTTTGTACTAAAAAAATTGATCCGCGACATTTATAAAAGTATTATAAATTACTTATGCGCCGTCCGAGTGATTATAGTGAAATGTATGCTCCGTATCTAATTATGAGATAAAAATGCAAGAAGATTTTTAATTATAGATTTCGAGCAGATTTTTAGTCTGGATGGAGCCATTCATTAACACACACGAAATCCTTATATGCAAATTCAAACAAATATCCTAAAAATTAAAATGACAAAATTAAAAATAAAAAGTTTTGCAGATAGCGAATGCGTGTAATATCGTTAAAACAAAAACAAAAACAAAGAAAAAATCTAAAATTACCAGAGCCCCTTCGAGAATGCCTTTCTCGCGTCTTCCAAAGCAGGGCGCACTTGGACTCTGCCCGGGGGGGGGGGGAGCTCTGCGCGATAAGAATGGAACTGTCTTCCAGCTCGGCTCGCGGCTGTGCCGAGCCCAATTTGAGATCGCGCCCACGGTCCGCCTTGGCATTTCTCGCGCGCTCCGGACGATGGAAGAGTATCGAATTTGACGCGCGCAGCGATCAGCCGAGTTCGTCGTTTCAGATTATCGAAAGTGGGCGAATTAGACCGGGCGTCCAAGTCCCATTTGACGAGGGAGTTTCGCGAGTTTATCCGTAGCGGTGCATTGACATTTTTGTTCGCTTGGCGCTGGCGATCGATAGATCGGACTGCGGTGAGTGGCGCAGATTGGAAATTTCAGAGGCCAGTCTATATTTGTTTTCACATGTTACGCGCGTTGCGTTATGTTTCTGCCAATTTCACCGGTTCTTGTACCTTTTTCATGAAATTTTTTACTTTCTACGTAAGGCAATGTTCAGCAGACGCAATATTGGAATTGAAATGCTTACGAATTTTTGATGAATTATAACCGTATCGCTGAGGGGGTATCTCGACTGTTTTTTCTGGATAATGCAGGGCAAATGACACTGGACCTGCTGTTTCATGGTCCAGTGGAGTTTTTAATAAGTACTGAGATTTTATTCGAAAATTCATAGCCGGGCAAGCAGCAGAGGATTGTTGAAGTAATGAATAATCTAGCAGACATTAACTCTCTCTCTCTCTCTCTCTCAGATTTTTACCTTTATATTAATTTTGACAAATACAGTCTATAGTGGGTCTGTAGTTGGATTTATATCAAAAATACAAGTCTCTTTTGACCAAGTTTCTCGAATTATTAATTATTTTTACAATAATCATTAATAAAACAGAAGGAGAATTTTTAAAAAACCCGTCGGCATACTTTTATGAAAGATTTAGAAAAACACAAAATACTGTATATGAACAAAAGCATTAAAATTAAACGGCACCCAAACAATAGCATAAATGTTTTATCTCGTAGAAAGAAAAAAAAAGTTCTTTAAACGATCACGTCTCTTTTATATATTGCGCAATTTATCGATTTTTTAAAATTTTGAATTCCACGCCCTCTCCCCCCCCCCCATCCCCAAGAGGACGAAAGGTCTCGTTTTAACACTTTTATGCATAATTGCTGCACAAATTAAAATTCTAACGTGCAATTTGATCTTTTCGATGAGTAGACATTGTGCCGATATCCCGAGCGAAACCGAGACCCGTGACAATCATAGCGTTCGTGCAAAATCTTAAAAGCCCGCGCCTTCGACGGCGGATCTTTATGCTTCTTTCGAGATTGCCGAATGTAATTGCCGTTGCTTACGAAGCCTCGTTGTTCGCTTGGCCACGGCAGGCCAACGGCGATCTACTACCGGGATAAAATTTTCATCCGCGTCCCGCGGCACGATCACTTTAGCGTACAGTGCCGTACCGAAGTATCCATATCCGTGTGCGAGGGTACTTTTCCACGCGCCCGGCCGTGCTCACCGACTCCCGCAACAGCGGGAACTTTACAATTCGAAGCGAGCGAGTAAGCAAAAAAAAAAAAAAAAAAAAAGAAGAAGAGAAGCAAACTTCTTAGATTCTTCACCGAACTGTTTTGTATTTTATCAGCTCCAGAACACCGCCTACGGAGGTCGGGTCAAACGTTTTTGCTTACCAGTAACGGATCAATTCCACGTCATTTCCTAGATACATTCCCATATAAATATTTTCAAATGAATATAATTATTTTTAAAAGTCTAAATATGTTTTAGCTGCTATATATATACATATATATATATATATATATATATATATATATCAAGCCCGACGTCGTCTTACACAATTGACACGTCGTTTAACGCGCCCCCGCGCGCCGCCCGTTGGATTCCCAAAATAAGCGCTCTCCGCGAGCATCGCCGTCGGTTTGTCACTGTCTCCGCCTTTACACCTCGTTATAAAACGAACGCTCTCCCGACGCTCCGGCCCTCCTCGCCCCTCCGCCCTTTCGGAAAAGTCGACTGTTCTCACGACCTACTCTCGCGCCCTTACACATCCTCTCTCTATGCCTCTCCCTCTCTCTCTCTCTCTCTCTCTCACTCTCTCTTTCTATCTCGCGCGCGCGCGCACTCGCATCCCGAGCCACCATCGAGGAGACGTTAATGGTCCGAAAATGCATGCAATATCTTTCTATGGCACGTATGAGTGGCAATTGAATTGCGATAGATCTACACGCACAGTGTTATAAGCAGTCCGAGGATAAAAGCCTTAATTGAGGCAATTGCTAGCGTGCGAATCGATCGAATTTGAGGTTGACGACAGTTGTGAAAGAAATTTTGTGTTTATAAAGAAAAAAAAATGTATTAAAAAAAAAAAAAAAGAATTCATCCGAACGGTAAAAATTAACGTTCATAGCGAATAGGCTGAAATTTTAAATCGTCGATAATAATTCATTAAATATTTTACTATAAAGAAGAGCAAGCCTCAGCCCATAGAAAAGTTCCTGATATGCAAATCAAAATCTGTGATATATCGACCGAAATTCCATCGATCGGGCGATTATGACTCGCGCTTTTCTTTTTAGCGATAAATTTAACGAATATAATTGAATTGAATTATCTTGTTTTTAATTTTTTTTTTCAAAATTATGTTCAAGAAAAGTTTTTCTTTAAATTTTTCTTTTCTTTTTACCTTTTAGTGCAAATTTTTTCAGTACTGGAGAGAGAGAGAGAGAGAGAGAGAGAGAGAGAGAGAGAGAGAGAGAGAGAGAGATAATAATACTGGCAGTATTAGATTCTAGGATATATGGAAGCGAGCCTTTTTATACGCAACGTATTACGCCCCGTCAGAATCCGGGCTGAGAAATCGGCCAACAACCGTGTCGACCTCCGGATAAACTTGATTCTCGACCCTCGAAGTTCGCGCGACCAACGCAACCGCGTGTCGACACTCCGTGAATCGTAAAAGCTTCGTTTGTTATTTAACATATATATATATATATATATATATATATATATATATATATATTTTATCTTCACACTCCGCATCACGCGCCAGTCGCGATGTACGATACAGCGCGCGCGCGCGTATCCGTAAGAAGCGCTTTAACGAAAAACTACGGCGCGTCGCTGATCGCTGCGCGACGCGCAATTGACGCGATTCACGATCGGCGTCGGGAGGCGGCGAATCTCCGGCTCGCGCGTTTCCAAATGACCGCGCCCGGTAAAATTGACACGATTTTTATCTGTATCTGCGCGGCTGTGGTAATTTTTGTGAAGCGACGAAGCGACGAACCGCGCCGCGAACCATCTATCCTCAAACGTCACATGGATTTATAATGTTAGAGTTTTAGCGGAGACCACGCTGGGATCGCGTAATGAAACGTGCTATATATAGTTTTCGTGGGGGGGGGAGGGGGCGCCCGTCCATGTACGTTTTTATAAACATATTTACATATACATGCATATATATATATATATATATATATATATATATATATATATATATGTATGTATATGTGATGATGAAAACACCCTCCTAATACGTATGCACGCTCGCGTGCGTTCGTACGAGCGCGCACTTAGTCCACACCCCTCCACCTCCCCCTCTTCGTCCTCCCTTGCTGGCGCTTAATGCGAAAATTTTTCTGTCCCCTCACGCCCGATCTATCATGTCGAATGCGTCCTCTGTTCCGCCCACCTCTCGCCCAGTCATATGCTTTGTCATACACGTATACGCTCGGGCTGGCTCGGGTGAATCGATGATATATATATATATATATATATATATATATATATATATATATATATATATCGATCATTTGACGAAATGGACAGTGTATAGGATCGATTTTTCATCCCGTTAAAACTCTTTATACTCTAGAGCATAAACGTAAGCGATCGCTCTCTGCGACTTTGACGAAAAATTGATTCTCGCCTCTCGCCCCCCCCTCCCCGTACGTCTCATTTCATTTCAAGGGTAAAAAAACGAGCGATCGATCGATGATCTCTCTTCTCTTCTTTCTTCTTCTTCTCTTTTTTTTTCTGTCACAGGCGATTCTTCGTTGGACGACCGCAATTTGACGGTCGAATTTCGCGCGGCATGTATATCGCGTATATTATACACGCGACGATGGTTGGAGGCTGAGGTCGGTCGTTTTGCTATTTTCCAATTAGAGCCGGTTGACGGTTGGACAGTTTAATGTGCCGCGCTGCTTAGGTACTTTGATGGTTTTTCCTATATCCCGTAACTTTTGTTAGAAATAATTTCGTTTTTTTTCTTTTTTTTTTTTTTTTGAACTCGCATTATACGGCGAAAGTAGAAATGTGTGATTTTGATCGTCAATAAAATGTCTTTATTTGTCTCCTCTATTGAGTAGCGTCCATAATGAAAATTTATATTCAATTGATAAATAATGAATATTTAAAATTTTTCGCATATCCAACTGATAAACGATTCATAATATACATCAGGAGCATTCGTTCGCTTCGATTTATGTTACAATTTATCGAAAAATTCGATAAATAATAATTTTCTGACGAAAATAATAATTTGTCATTTCGCATTATGTAGACGATTTTATTCTTTACTTTCTATAATATATACCTAATTATCCTAAAGTTGTTTATTACGTCCAATTGTTTATTGCGCGAACAAAATTACCAACATTCATAAAGTTATATTCCAACTTCATGTAACTATATATTTAAAAAAAACGAACCGAAATACATGATCAAATAATGTGATTTTATTTTCGATGACGAAATAAAATACTTCGAGAGCCATTGAGAAGCTGTCGAACTTTCAAAAGATAGAACTTTCGAAGAAAGTTTCAAAGTTTTCTTGACTGCGCCCCGATTTCCTATTCTATAAACCAACGGCACATGTCAGAATTACTTGTGTATCCGTTGAAGTGAGTTTCTATTAAGAATGTTTATTTATAGATCATTTTTAATATACTTATCGTTAAATATACATTTATAAAAACCTTCAGATGTATAGACTGTAGAAATTGTTGATTTTTATAAGGGAATATAGAAGACAGTGCTTTCGAGAGAAAAAAAAAGTCTTTCGACACAATTTCAAATAAAAGAAAGAGTGTTCGTTTAGCATGTATATATGAAGCACACACACACACACACACACACACACACACACACACAAGCAATTCATTTATTTAATTAATTAAGTCGTATAAATTTTATAAGCATAAAAAATCAATATAGTTTGACAAATAGAATTATCTATTATACTATTAGAATTATCTTCGTTATATGGACAATCGATGAAACAAATGGAGTATTATATTATTTCGTGCTAGTAAATTATATTAGCCCGTAACTTCATTTTCAATCCCCATTAAATATTTCAATTAATTATTTGCAAACCGAACAAACGATAATTTCATCGACGGTGATCGCGGCACTTTAATAAAACATATTTTCGTGTAAATTTTTGTCATTGTCATTTATTATACTATTTGCAAGCAAGCCCTTACAGATAAAAAAAAGTTTTCGACTTCGATCGACGTAGATGCGAATAAATTACAAATAACTATATCTATATCTGATCCGTCGTGTATAAATGAAAGAGCGGGCACGTATCTCAGTTTGAGGGGGATATAAGTTTTTTTTTTTGTTTTTGGTTTTTTCGCACTGCTTGATTTCGCAGGAGTGGGCAGAATGCGACGTTACATTTACGCGATCGAAAATGCATATAGATTTTTTTTTTTTATATATATATAATTAAAGTTATTAAAGTATAATTCCCCGTGAGAATAAATCGAATTATATTATATTATCACGCTCACAATTTGTGTTTGTTAAAAGATCGCCCGTTGTGATTCGCGATCATTTGCAAATTGTAAAAGTATCGCGACTCTTGCACAAGTCTAAAGTACGGATAGGTCATACGTTCATTCTAAACATTCCCTCTGCTCCGTTGTACGTATCATTATATATGTCCATTTAGAGTTCCAATTTCTACTCTCTCTCTCTCTCTCTCTCTCTCTCTCTCGCTTTCTCGCGCGGGCGCCTAATTTCACACGAAAGAATAAGGAATCGAGAGTGCAATATCGCGAGGTTGTCGATTGAAAGAGGGCGTTGCAAGGATTATGAAGCCTTATTCTCGGATGTTGCGTAAACAGGAAATCTTTAAAAATTATTCCGATATCGCGGCATGGGTAAAAGATTCGCGTCGAAAGCTTATACCATTGGAGTTTTAACTGAGATTTAAGTACAACTCACACAGCATAAGTACAAATATTCGTGTTTCAAGGTATCTACTAAATGTCTCGAACCCCCGCCCCCCTATTTACAGGTTTACTCTAAAAAATCTTACAGGATTGCTTAGGCGACCTAGCCATGTAATTTAATGAACTTCTTTTCTATATTTCAACATACGAAAGTTTTCACTATACATAGTTTTTCTACGATTTTTTTCTACGACCGTATCCCACCTTTCTTAAAGTTGATTTCCTCTCTTTCTGCATATTCTATAATGTTTTTCTTTTCTTTTCTTTTCTTTTAATTCTGATACTTTGAATACGGCAATGCGATATGAAATCGCGAATCTTGCAAACCGACATTATTTTTCACGCAATAATCATACCGAACTGTTTAATTTTGGATTTGACACGGTTTTTTCAGTTATCTCAAAAAATAAATCAATGAAGCAGCAAGAAAATTTCAGTACTTTGAAAAGTATTTCTTGATATGATCAGAATATTTCAAGATTTAACGTTTGTTTATAAGATATAAACAAAAAAACTTCAAACCTACGAAGATTCGAGATCCTATATTCAATCAAATTTTAGTTTTGTCCCGTAAATATTTTTTGTTTGTAACTAGCATTATTATACTTTTAATATATATATATATATATATATATATATATATATATATATATATATATAGAGAGAGAGAGAGAGAGAGAGAGAGAGAGAGAGAGATACTTATATTGGATTTAGTAACATTATGAAATTAATACACAAATTAACTTTTTAATAATTCAAAATACCACACGTATATGGATCGCGTCCTATTCTGCATTGCATACGAGTGCATTTGGCTCGCCTAAAATGTCAATTTGCATCGATGGTTAAGTATTATATACAAAAATTTTAATACAAGGCAAATAAACGTCGTGTATAATCATATAGTCAAGGAATTGTAAATGTCCAGTGTTCGAATACTTTTTTCGCGCTCTGTGACTTTATGCGAGATCGTCAATTAAAAAAAAAAAAAAAATTATCAAGCTACTAACTGGAGGTATAAATAATAGAAGCGAAATGGAAGTTTAATTAATAAACAGTCACGCAAGAATAAGTTTGAAATCGGATTGGCCTTGCGGGGTGCCTCTGTATATATATATATACATACATACATACATGTATCCATGCTTATATATAGAAAATACATAGCCATTCTCCGTTCCTTTTAAATCGCCGTTTCGTCTTCGTATAAACTGCGCTATCCGTAAATTGGAATTATATTGATTAAAATCGAGGGGAAAAAACATTCTCGATGACGCCTAAAAATCATTTCTATAAAAATTAATTGAATTATGTTGCGAGGTACCTCGGCAACGCGCCGAGCTCGGACGTTAATAAATCAGAAAATTCTACTCAGTAAGTTTAAGAGGCCCTTTGAAAGGTGACAGTGTTATATAACCAATTTTCATAAAAAAAAAAAAAATAAAAAAAATACATCGAATATAGTCGTTGTATATAAACAGTGGTTTAGAAGAATGACGAAAAGAAATATATTGCATATCGCTTTGACCTTAAAATTACAACTTTAGGGTGACATTTCGGTTGTAATGTAATTACATTTGTCATGTAATGCAAATATCGTTGAAAGCTAGTACGCAAATCAATTATGTGCCGCGCGCGAGAATTGTATTATTCCTGGCTTCGCTCGAGCGGAAACGGCCTCACGACGTTGATAATCAGCTTCGAGCACCACGTGATGAAATTATACACGGTTATTATGCTCGACTTTGTCTCGATTGTACTCGCGCTTGTCTCCTTTTTCCACATTATTATTGTAATTTTTATTAATTAATCGATCCGCTTGTCCTAATTTATAACTGATAATTTATAATCTTGTGATATAGCACAATTAACAAAATCATGAAAATATTACCTTTTCCATTTACGTACGTGATTATATATATAAGGACAATTTTTCAATTCTTCAAACAAAGTATGGCAACAATCAAAAACATTATTGAAGTCGAAACTCAATATTTTAACTTTTTGATGTATGCTCTAGTTTTTGGATTGAATGTAAGCAGTTCTGCTCCGAATCTTGTTGACGCTCTATCTATTTTATTTTTCTTATGACCAATAAAAAATACTTTTCTAATACGAAATGGCTCATTGTTAAATTTCATGTTATATAGAATTTTTCCATATCAAAATGCGACATAAATATAGTATTGCAAAAATTAGTAGCATCGGTTGAAGTTATTTTTTAATTGAAAATCAATAAATTATGAGCTTTTAAACCTCTGCATATAATGTAACTTTATTAACTTTATTAGCCATTAAATTTATTAATTCGTTTTGTATAGTTGCTGAACAGTAATAGTCGGAGATTTTTCGTTGAATTGCCAAATCTAGATAAGTTTTTATTGAAGGATCGAGCTTGCTAGTAATAGCACATTGCCCAAAAATTTATCATCATTACGTGTATAAAGTTTTTCTGAACTCCCCCTGAAAGCTATATTATTACAGCTACTAAATATACACTTATATGCATTGATCGTTTAAGAATCTGTTGTCGAATCTGTTGTCGTCTTAAAAATCTTTATATATATGCTTTTGCTCCGTCATATGAATAACTTTTACTGCTTTTATAGGTATTTACATCCATTTCCTTCCAGTGAGGATAACGTTTCATATATGATAGATCATATTTTCACGATTACTTACTGCATCAGAATAAATATTTCCAGTTTTTATATATCCAGCTGATGACGCAATTAGAACAAACAGGCCACAGACTTGAACTGTAACTTTCATATTTGGAAATTTTGCATTGATTATCGTTTTGCCCGATGGCTTCGCACTTGACCTAGCGCCCTAGGAGAGTGTCTAAGTTCATCCCCCTACCTTAAAGCCGGCACTGAATGTAACCACCCAGTACGTGATATTCACGAGGTCATTCTTTTAATTGAAAAATTTACGAAGTTTGGCGTTGCCGCAAAATTGAATGAATTCTTCTCAAGTAATGATCAAGGTTAACCGTTCGACTCTTTTCCTTTAATAAAATAAAAGGTGCACTTTCTACAATTCTATCTGTAAGTGGAAGAAGGCTGATCTGAAACTAAGAAAGTGGAAGAAGGAACTCGAAGCCTTGGCCGCGTTTATTATGGAAATGAAGCATCTTCCTAAGGAATTTAAGGACACGACAAGAAGTGCCATAACAACAATTGGAAGAATACAGCAGAGCATGAACAAGTAGAAGCCTTAAGAACATCGCGGTAAAAAACGAGTAAAATAACATGAATCAAATGCTCGCTCGAACGTCGCATTTTTTTCCCTCAAGATTAAGGAAAAAAGTAACTCGCAGTTTGAAGGCAGATACCCTCGTTCAAGCTGCAATTAATTGTTTATATTTATTTCATTTACTATTCATTATTTTTCGATATGGCATGTGACGATCTAATTGCATGCAACTATTCTTTTAGCAAATCGGTCATAGTTACGCATGTGACATATATAAATATATATATAATTTACAACTACACTTTTACAATTTAAAGTATGTACATCATTTTTTTTCTTTTGAATTCTGCATAGTTATATGGCTAACATACTAAAAAACTAGTTAAATCCAATTGGATACCTCATAAGCTCATATGGTACTTGTTGGATAATACTAAAATTGTTGATAATACATAAGACATACTTATAGAGTACATAATTTTAATTCCCAATTAATTTTGAACTCGAGAAAAATTATTCGACCTGTATTATTGTGGGCAACACTAATTTTGGTAAATTTTTCAATACAAAATACGGCCTTGAACTTGGAGATCGCGTTTTGTGCGGTCCAATCCAACAAATAGAAAATACGTCAAAAAGTTCGGATTTCAAGCTTTCCTAAAAAAAAATAGAAGATTGTTTAGCCGTTTTTTGACAAATCTGCAGCGTTTCGAAAAACGGCTAAATTAAACCACGAAGCTATAGTAATGCAATACTTTTCAATGCTTTTTTTTAATACAGTTTTAAAAAATTTAAGTATTTCAAGATTATAGTATGTGGAAATTTCATTAAAAACTTATAGGAAGTAGAAAGTGCTCATAGGACAGCCTCTTGAATTTGCAGAATTTATTATAGCATCAGTGTTCGACATGAGAAAATATAGTTTTCTTCGATCAGATATAAATAACTGCGTAATGCACAATGCACTTACCACATATTATTCGTCGATTTAATCTTTCTCTTTTGTGTGTGCGCGCGTGTGTATGTGTGTTCACTCATTACATTTAGTCCCGTTATATAAATTCTGTAATTGCTATATGTATAATATATAAGTAATGGCTAGAGAACTGAAAGAATTTAATCAATTTTTATAATTTTGAAGGATAAAAACATTAAGAATTGAAAAAAGAAAAAAGAAAGAAGAAAGTAGGGCGTGGTCTAATCAGACTATTACAGGATCATACCCTCGGTCTGTTCACGGGTCGACCTTCCACGGGCTTTGCAGATACACATCGTGATGCGCAGAAATATAAGCTGTAGAGAAAAATAGCGCGTTCATCGATTTTTCTCTCTTTCTCTCTCTGAAATCCAGCGATTCATCGGTATTTAACATTACATTTACGTATCGTTGAATGCGATCTGTAAAGGATAGTCTAGCGGCATATTTTTAGCCCATTTCATCATGACATATACAGAATCAGAAGCTTGACAATTTACCTCAATTATCGTAAATGAGAAAAAAAATTCATATATCGAAAATTTAGATAAAAATAAATTCCAGATCGTACGCACGATCATCAACATCTACTTTGCGCAAAATATATTTAGTTATTCATTGATGAACTATCATTTTGAAATGTATACTCGTGTCAAATATATGAGACAATTCGGCCTTTTACATTAAACTAATACCAATTATATATATTGTATATTCAATAAAATTATTCTGTAGAGAACATTATATATCATTGACCCTGTTCGAAATCTGATGATAATTCTATAAAATTTTTAATTAAGCCCATTCGAGGTTGAATAGCATTTAATTATTTATATCATAATATGGTCATTTAATATATTGTGTGATGTTTATTTGTCCTAGTTTTCCTTATATCTTCTTTTCATCCTTAGATTTCAGTTTGCCTTAGCTTTCTTAAATATATATACTAAACTATTTATAAAAAATTTACCTGCCTAACATATAAAAAAGGAAGTATAAAAATGCTCAATCATATATATATATATAGTTATGTATGGATGATTATTTTAAATAACTTTTATTTATTAATTTTGATCAATAAATATTATTAAAAAACGTTTTATTATTATATATTATATTACTCTATACATAGTCTCACATAATATACTGATATTTTAACATAGACATTTTCTATTTTCAGATATTTTTCTTTAACTCGCCGCGATTGTAAGGGTATTTTTCGAATCTTGACAAATAAATTTAAACACATTTACATATCCACGTGTGTAATTAACAGGGCTGCAACGAAATACAATGATATACCATTATGCTGGTATACTTCTTGAATGGCCATGGCAATATTCCATCATAATATTATAGGATATTAAATTATTATTAGATTAATAATAATACTAGAATATCTATAAAATTCGCTGAATATGGGTTCATATGTGGAGGGGGGCGCTTAGTCAGCGTATACGGATATTTTTAAAATTTGAAAAAATATTATTCATCCTGGATGACAATACAATACTTCATCATAATATTCAAATTTGTATATTCATAGGTCGACTTACTATTCAGAGGCGACGAAATAATATGGGGTTTACTCCATAGTACTTTCAATTTTTTAAAAATGAACGTAGCCCTCCAATCCAGTGTGCAAATACGATTCATGATTGATGCATACACTTGTCCTGGATTACATTCCTTTGTAATATATTGACGCTGTCATACGCACACACACACACACACACACACACCTTTTTTTACTTTTCACTATATAATTTAAAATCTTGAAAGAATAATTTAATCCACTTTTCCATATAGTAGACTATTAAAAATTGATATGTGCATACGTGTATAATATATTTTTATAATATTCGGACCTGGAGATTTAGGTTGCCCTAGACGCGGTTATATATATAGGATTCATTGGACTAAAATTTCAAATCTTGAAAAAAAGAATAAAAATTTTAATGAAATAGAAAGATATTTGACAAAAATTGCAGATCTTTAAAATAAAATAAAATAAAAAGTTTTTAAATTTAAAATTGAATTAAACTTAAATTGAAAAAAAAACACCACTGCAAATAATATTAAACTTCAACATTTTGACAATAAGAAAATTGTGGGGATTCGATAGAAAAGTACCTAACCTATAGTGTGACAATATATAACAATATATAATAATATGTATGATTAATTTAAATTGCATTAATTTTTGATTTTAAATATTCAGATCGCTAAAACATTATCAAAAATTTTGCCGTATAAGGAAAATATACTACATTTTCAGTCAAAAATGTAATTTTTAATATGATTTGCAATGATGTCATCTTTTTCATTTTCAGTTTGATTTTTTATCATTTGTTATTTATTACTTTTTGAATCAAATCATTTCTCATTTTTATTTTTTACTTTTTAATTCTACTTTTCGTTTTTTTTCTTTCTTTTTTTTGAAAAATATATTTACAATTTTTTTTACTGATAGAAAAAATTCAGTTCTATTTATTATCATGGAAATCTTAATCTAATATATTTATAACAATTGTACTGGCATATATTTACGAGGAGAGTCTACAATGACCAGTAATCCAATCACTACCATCTGGAGTATATGCATTAAATATAAGAGAAAAATCAATGTCTTATATTTTTTACATTCAGCTATACTTGAAATCCCTTTAATTTTAATTAAATACTATAATAAATGGTATTATTTATTTTTCTGCTTATTTGTATGATTATTAAATATTTACCTATTTTCCACAATTGATATACATGATTTCTTACGCTTTGACATAGATAACTTTTTATAAATATAAGTATATTTATAAGCTTTTTATTTGATTTATTATTTATTTAATTTTTCGAACGTAAAGAGAACCTCATAAGGTTTCTCTAAAAAAATGTAAATAATCATAATTAAATTGTAGAAATAACTATGAAATTATTCTATTTAATATATTTACATAGTTGATTAGATTAAGTTGAAGATTAATTTTCCTAAACGGAATTAGATTAATTTAATTTTTATTGTTCGTTATCTGATCTACTTCGTGACATACTCCCTATATTGCACTATCTGACATAGTAATAAAAAAATTAAATTTAAGGTAAATTTAAATTTAAAGTGGCCAGGGCGGTCAGGTTATCGTTTACTAACATAGAATATAAATGATTTTATATTTAGTTAAATTAAATTTTTATATTATTTTAAGTAGTAATTTCCAATTTAGATTCTATGGAGGTCATTATAAACAAGGACAGTCTGACTGTAATTATATTAGCATAGAATATTATTGTATAAAGGCTGTAAGACCGATAAAAACAATTCTTAATTTAATTTAATAATAGAAAAACAAAAATCACACAAGGTATACACATTGTGTAATTTATTTATATATTACTTGATCAACTATTTAATTGTATATATATATACATACATTATACATCTGATTTGTGTATCACGATTCCTTGGTCATTCATTTGTATGTAAATATTATATGAGATTTTCTCATATGAAATGAATAGTAAATAAAAAATCAATTCATAAGCTTAAATATAGTTACATTAATGAAAATGACATTGGATGTATTGAGAGTGTTGAAACTAAAACGTTTATATTTATAGTATGCAAATATTCGGAAAAATAAATAATACTATTTAATACTGTATTTAATTAAATATAAAGGGAATGAAGGTTCATTTGCATGAAAAAAGACCAGCATTCACTTTTTGCTTATATTTAATACATATACGCAAGATGGAATTGGTTAGTTAACCAACTGTAAACTCCCTTCTTAACGCATAGAACAAGTTTTATTTACTTATAAAACGCCAGTCTATACATTTATATACATATGACTTATAATAATTGCATGAAATTTCTTCATGTTATAAACGTTCTGTAAATTAACAGTTCATTAAATTTACGAAATTAACAGTATTTACTAACTGTAGTCTTTTAGAAAAGATTTTTCTGCTTCACTATTTGCTACCAGAATAAAAAACCAGGGAGTACCATTTTTCACTACATATTTTTCATGTTGTAAAATTTTCATTAATTGATGATTTATATTAACCTTATACAGTTTTTGATCAACTCCTTCAAAATATAAATTTAAGTTTTTTATCTGATAGCGTTTATCACTGTCCCATGCAGGTGCTTCTTCAAACATTTCAATTAATTGTTCCTTAAGTATTGTCAACTCATTGAACTCCTGAATAAAGTCTGTTTGATTATTTTCAGGATAAGCAAAAACAACAGGCCATACAAGTGAATTGTCAACTATATGAACATGATGACTATCATAAAATAGGTCTGAATTGTCTAAATTAATATTTCTTGCCTTGATCAGTTCTACTACAGTGTCTTTTATTTTTTCCTCATTTTTTTCTTTTATGTTTTGTAATCTAGAATCTCTTAACAATAATTTTTTATTTTTAACTGCTTGACTTCTCATACTAACGATGTCTTTATCTACTTCATCTTCTTTTGAGGACAAATTGAGAATTTGATCGCAATAATTAATACATTCATCATAATTCTTGATATGAAAACAACATTTAGCAGCAGTATGAAATGCTTTCAAATAATTTGAATTCAATTTCAAGACTTGTTTACAGTCATTGAGACTTGATCTATAATTTTTTAACTTTAATTGAGCTAGTGCTCTATTACTATATAATTGAGCCATTAAATTAGTATCTTCACATTTACTTGCAATACCCTTTGAAAAACAAAGAATAGCTAAGCGATATTTTTTATGTTTATAATTAAAATTACCATCATCTTTATAACTTTGAGCTAATTCATTAGGAGTATTATACTCTTCTCCATATTTAAGTTGTTGAAGACCTTCTATTAGAGGTGAAACCTCCGTAGGATTTTCTGGCATTTCAGTCATGAAAAATGGATGTTTTTCCATTTCTTCTTGCCAGCAATCTTCTGACCATCCATTAGAATATGATTTTTTGTCAAGATTATCTATATAATCTTCAAGTTCTTTATCAAGCTTGGCTGCTAATTCTAAACGTTCAGCATCTGTCCAGATCTTTTTGTTTGAGGTTTCGGTTGTTTTCTCACTTTTTTCCATATTCATGGTTATTTAAATATAATTAATTTTTTTTAAATAATTATAATTATATCATACGTTTTATGATGAAAGTAATATCTCAATGATTATTTTTTTACTGTTTGTAATTATAGCCACATTAGGGTAACTAGTTGATTTTCGTAATTTTATAAACTGCAAAAACTAAAAAGATATTAATAAATTGAAAATAGATTATAATATTTAATTTTTATTTTTAATACTGATCAGCATAAATATTATAATAAAAATGCGAGTTGCACTATTCTTGTCAAAATACCTCCCATTCTTCTAATTCTGTCACTTAATTTATATCGTTGTATTAGCTTAGGTTAGATACAGATGATCGTATGCCGCAAAGATACTTACCACGTGCGGCGGTTTGGCTTTTTGTGTATTTTTAATTTGGTGGTCGGCCGTCGGGTGCCGTAAAAACGCGTTTTTACTGCCGCTCCCGACGCGCTTTATCCATACAACACTCGCGACATCTACAGTACGAATTCAAAACTTTCTAATGCATTTCCAATTTTTGTAAATGTATATTAATAATTAAACCTATAATAAAACTAAAAATTAAACATAATATTAAAAAATATAATATATTTTTATAATTAAGAACTTGGACTAAAAAAGAAAATTAAAAATTGAACTTAAAAGTAAATATTAACAATTTTGTAGTAGAAAACAGAAACATTTCAAAATTATAAAAATATTTTATACCCTTGTGGAATATTCAAGAGCATTCCAAAAGAAATTACAGTTTGCAACTCATGTACTTACTTATTTTTGAATGCTAAAACTAATGTTTCCCTCTTTCCAATATACATAAAAATAAAATTTAATTTCAATAAGAAAACTTAGTACAATTGAATAATTTTTGATTTTTTTAAATAATTCTGAATATTATCAGTATAGTACATATTCTATTTTTTTCTTTAATTGTAAAACTGTTGATATATTCAAAATTTTACTAGTAAACTATCTTATATTTTAATAAACTTATAATTATTTTTGCATATTCTAATTTATAATGTTATTTAAAAAAAAATACTTTTAATTTTGTGAATGACAGATCTGCATTAATCAATAATTTAATAAGAACTAAATAAATAATTACTAAATTTAAATGAAATATTAATAAAATACAAAAATGTTATATTTATTTAAGTTGTTGATTTTGAAATTTTAATATAATTATATACATTATGTTAGCATCAATTTATGAAGTATAAGTTATTTTTCAAAACAAATAAAATCGTAATAAGATATGAATACAAAGCTAAAAAATTATTAAAATAATACTTCCCGTTTAATATTTTAAAAATTATATAATTACTTTAATTTTGTACGAATATTCACATTAAAGAAACAATAATTGTATACTATGTCATTACACAATAATATTTTAAAATTTATTTTAATAAAAAAATAATCAGAACTAAATTTATTGCAAAGAAAAATATTTATTGAAAAAAGTAGCTCTATGATATTTCAGTACTAATAATTGTTTTGAAAGATATTAATTACTATGAAAAAAGGTGTAGGTATTCAAAATTAATATGTAGTTTAAATTTCATTCATTCAATTTGTATTTCAATGCAGAGAACACATGAAAAGAGTCAATCAATAGAACTGATATCTAGTGCGATAATAAATAAATGTTCAAGCTTAAGGCGCTGCCTCTATCAAAGAACAACTTATGAATATTAGGGTATTTCCAATGGAGAAAATTTATGACTGGCGCTGGCCAGTTCATGTCAATGTACATTTCTTCACAATTCTGTTTTCCTACTTATTTAACAATATTAACAATTTTCACTAGGTACTTTATTTGTCATAAAACGACACGTATTTTGTAAGAGTCACGAGATTGTATCAGAGATATACTGCCTGATGCAACAAGATACATGATGATAATTAATCTAAACTTCTCATTATTCAGTGCAATAATCTCTTCATGATGACGAATTGACTCATTTGACTCTGTTGAATTTACTTGCTGGCTTGCTCTATGTAGGCAATGAGATCGTTTCGCTCTTGTGGTTTCTTTAATCCAGCAAACACCATCTTTGTTCCCGGAATGTATTTCTTCGGGTTCTCCAGGTATTCAAACAGTGTATCCCTATTCCAGGTGATGCCTATTGAGAAATAATAGTAATTTTGTTACATATTGAAGTTACTCTTCTTCGATTATAAATTTCTTCTGCAAAGTAAAAATAAATTTTTACATACCCTTAGCTTTGTTCGCCTCTGTGTAAGCATACCCTGCCGCAGAACCAGTTTTCCTACCAATTAAACCACTTAAGTTGGGACCAACTTTGTGTTTGCCACCAGCCTCAATAGTGTGGCATTGTGAACACTTTTGAACAAAGATCTAAACAAATAAATGAAAAATATGAAAAATTCCATCAGTGCAATTTAATATTTGCACCAATAATTCAATTAAGAAATTTAGCTTACATATTTTGAAAAACAATGTCATCATTTATAAATTTAACATATTCTTTAAAAAATTAACGTTTATTCACTTCTAATAATAGAACATATATATTATCCATTTTCCAAATCAAAATTTTATAAAAGTCTTACGATATAATCAAGCATACAATTTGTAAAGTATTCTTAAAGATTTCCGAAAAACATCACCGAGGTATTAGGGCTGTATCTTTCGTATGACGAAATACTTCGTCATAAAAATTAAGTAAGTCATTAGCATATCCTAAATCGAATCTAACGCATCCTCTCGTTTACAATATAAAACTTATTTAAATTCAAACAGCCGTAAGTTCGCTACAAATCATCGTAGAGTGTTCATCATTAGATCGGATTAAATACGATTTTGTTTACCTTAAAATGTATTGCTTTCTAATTTTAGAAAAATTATGTATTACATGAAAAAAGATCCAATGTTAGAATTTCTTGTCTAAACTGCGCGTACGTATTTTTCTCTCAATAACTAGATACATTTTTGACGAATTGTTTAAATATAGGAGCTTTTAAATATAATATTCTTTAAATATAAATTAATAACGTATTAAAATTACGAATATTAAAACTATTGAAAAAAAAACTTAAAATCAATAAAAGCCATAATATTTATATGTTGAAACATTCGTAATTTTAAAAAGTCCTAACTTGGTTCAAGACCATCACGTCGGGTTCATTAGATTAAATGAAAGATGTTTTTATCTACTTTTTAATTTTTGATTCTACTTATAGTAGACTGTTTGCCTTTTAAATAGAGTTTTTCATTTGGTTTAGTCTATAGGTAATTATTTTTTGTAAATTTCAATTTCGATAGTTCCAGTTATTCACTTTGAAGAGACTCAAAGCTGTCTACAACGAGCTGACTAAAACGAAGTCTACATTTGAAGAATAGTCGAATAATTACGAAAAATTCTATTTTTTTTTACTTCTTTTGCTTAATAAAAATTTATAAAATTAAAATGATATCGATATTGCTTTTTATTTCCTCGATTTCAAACGCGATTAAAAAATATAGAATCGTCGACGCAGCATATTATAGTTTACATTTCAACCTCATATAGAAGCATTAGATTTTTTATAATAAACACTTTTTAGCATTGATCGTGTATTATGTAACACGCGATCGATATTAATATATATTTTTTTAAATAACGAACAAAAATGTACAAACTGTAACGTATATACAATAATTGCTAATAAAAATTTATTTTTAATTTCAAGAGTTTTACAAAGTATTGCTAACATAAGCAGGAATAATATTCATGAGCTTGCGCTAGATCGCGAAGAACAATTTAACCTTTTGTATAACACATAATTCTGTCATAATAAATTAAAAAATTTGTGTAATATAATTATCTAATAAACTGATTATATTTATAAAATAATTTATTATAAATAACGGGGGGTATGGAAATTTAAACAAAATGTTAATATTACGTAGTCAATAGTAAAATCATTTTTCGGGCAGTCGTCCAAATTAAATGTAAGTCAGCTGCCACCACATTAACTGGCAGCGACAAGTAACGGCGCGAGATTGCATTGTCGAGAAACTAGGTGTAAGCTTTAAAAATTTCGTAAACGAATATAACCAAAGTTTCCTTACCTTCTTTCCCTTCTCAGCGTCGCCTCCGGCTCCCATCTGTAAAATACGTTAAATTTACACTTTAGAAACGAGCAAGAGATAAAAAAAATAAAAAAATAAAAAAATAAATCCAAGAATAAAGTTTTTCAAGTTCAAAGTGCAAAGAGTATTGTCAAATGGCACAAGGAGCGACAATAGATATATGTACACACATGCAACAGAGTTAAAATAAATCTATCGCAATTTAGCTTCTCTATATTTACAATGATATCGCGTGCACGTGGAGGAAGGCTGGCGAGCGCAATTGACTTTGGAACGCGTATATATATATATATATATATATATATATACTTATATACATCACGCGCGCGCGCCGCGTTACGTCACTTGACACTTTTTCCCATCTTTTTCCAATGACGACGACACACACGAAATTTTTCTAAATTAGCTAAAATATGATGTGTCGGATTAATCTGTATAAGACAAGTTGACCGAAACACTTTGCGGTATCAAAGCTATTTAAAAAAAAATTAAAAGACTAAATAAATGTAATCGCAGACTTGTCCGCACACATTTGAAAACAAAAAAAAATAGCATTCACGAGATGTCGTAATTTTCACGGACTTTTCCGTTATTGAGCAATCTGCAGTTTATATGCTTATCAGAGCCGTTTAACATTATTCAATATAGTAACATTAAGCTTTTCATTAAAAAAAAAAAAAAAAAAAAAAAAAAAAAAAAAAAAAATCCATCCCCTATCCTTGGTTCATAAAAAATACCATTCATATTCGTTTGTAAGATATAGAATATATATGGATTAAACATGGCTTTTAAATAAATTAATAATAGTTATACATTGAAAATTCGACGATGTAGCAAAGTACATGGATGTACGAAAAGTCTTGTATATTTTGTCCTCTTGTGCCATATTGCGACATGCTTTTCTTTTTATGATATCCATTACATAATCGAATTAGAAAAACGCGGAAAATTTTTATTAGAAAAACAATTCAATCAAAGTTAAATCGAGATTGCTAATTATTCTGAATGATAATAAACAAAATTGAATATTATATTGGATTACATCGATATAATTATTAAATACATTTAAATTGGTATTATTTTTTCTCACTTTCATAGTTCGAATTTTTATGTAAATATACGCATTCCTTAACGTAACGCGAATATACACGGCTCAACGGAACTACAATGAATTCTTTGATTTTTTGCAAGTACTTTCGTTGGATACTATTCTCATACTCCGTAAATAGCTTCGTATGAAGTTAATATAAAGTTTATTTAATAAAAAAAATTTGCTACAATTAATTAAAAGAAAATAATGTTATCGAGATAAATAGTCTCTTGGATGGCATAGATTCGACAATGACCTAATTCTATAAATCCTTAATGAAGTTATAGAATAGTTGTACAAGGGCGTTTATAAAAAAAAAACCGTGACAAACGGGGTGATCCCCTCCAAGGTCGCGTATATGCACTTTGAACGTCACCGCCCCACCCGCCCGCCTTGCATTCTTTGGAGCAATATATATAGTATACCAGCAGTCTACCTCCACTCCATTTCCGGTTCCCATGTATAACGTACAAAAGCTAAAAAATCTATAGCCTCGCTACATGGGCCCCGATACATTTGCTTCTCCTGCTCTCCCGCGCGGCGGGGGAGACGAGGCAAGAGCTATTATAGCCAAGATTTTTGGCACCGCGCCTCACGACTTATGCATCGACATTTTAGGCTATACATTACAGTTTACACTTGAACTTCCGAGGTTATGGTAAAATCCTTAGGTTGGCCGATAAGGGGTTAAAATAACAATCTGTATCGAATACTATGAAATGAAATTTGTTATCTTTTAAGATAACTAAGGAAGAACTACGTGAATGGAGCATGAACTCGCGTGGATTAGCCTCCCGTGTGTTACATAATGATGCGGGAAAATCCGTTTTAATCTGCTTCAAGACTAATGAATTCGGTTTTTTTTTTTTTTGGAGCAACACGTTTTGTGGTACAATTCGATCATTTATCCCTTTTTTTAGATTTATAATTACGTCTATACATTTCCAAAAGTAGCACAGTGTTCTTTTTGAAAAACGCAGAACAGCTTATAAATAATAAGGGTTAGGACGAGATGTACTTGTTAAGTTCGCGTTATAATAAAATGAGACAGAAATAAGAATGTCCTATACTTACTTTTTTGCTTTTACAGGAACGAGTACGAACTTCTGAACGTGACCCGACTGTTGGTCGACCGTGAATAAAAGGGATACTCTCGTACTCTCGATCGATATAACTTTGGCTCGCGCGGGTTCCTCTCTCCTCCTTCCACCACCCACCGCACTTCTGCTACATACGTCGACGCTGCTGCTGCCGCGCTGCGGTGTCTAAATATTTTACTAACTATTACCTCGATCCTCAATCATACGCCGCGGCTAATGAAGTTATCATAGACGCGTCTGTCGTTACGATTTCCATCCTTGTTACAAACTACAATAAATATTATCAGATATTATTAAATTGTTAAATATTTCTATTGGTCTTACAGTCCAATTAAATAAATTAAAAATAATACATAATAATATCAATACTAACACATATCAATATATAATTATTTGAAAATTATAATGAGTCAGACTGTCCTTGTTTAAAATTTATTTTTTTCAGCTAATATATTTTTATTTCAGATAAGTCTACAGGGGTGATTTTAAACAAGGATAGCTGACTGTTAGTATAATTTTCAATTAATTATATATTGATATGTATTAGTATTGATATAAATATATATTGATATTATTATGTATTATTTTTAATTTATTTAATTGGACTGTAAGACCAATAAAAATATTTATTAATTTATCTAAATACAGTCGACATAAGAACAATTAAAGTATTATCAAATTGTATATTCATTGCTATATCAATTTAATATTGCTTAAATCATAGCAAGTATCTTTATCTTTAATTGTTTTTAAATAACTATTTTTGCACACCTATATAAAGGACACGTAATTCTCACAATTTAATTACTTTACATAAATTAATCATTTAATTTTATGAATGTTATTGCGAGCTTTTAGTTATACTTTCTATGATACCATCTCACAATAAACGTGACTTTAAATGTTTATTAATTATCTATTATTGATACTTATAAATTTTTCTTTTAAATTAAAAATATATTAAATGAAAATTATTTTATATAAAGAAAATTAAAAAATAGTACTTATAAAATAAATTTAGTAATATCAGAATTCATAGCACAATTTTTATTTTAGTTATTGTTTTGCAACCTTTTGCTTTTTCAATGAGAACATATTTACATTGATACATTTTCTTTTATTAATTAAATGATAAAATAAACATACATTGCATATAGAATATCTGAATTAAAAGTAATTTTAACATTTATATATAACTCTTATAAAATATAATATCTGTTTTAATGTCTACATATATCTGCATATATAATACACTTATTTATACATACATGTGTTTAGCATAAATTTATACGAAACCAAAGGAACATCATACTCTTTTATTTAAGTATTAATTAAATTAAAATAATGATTATTGTAAATGTTTTAATATACTATTTTTCATATCATAATATTCTTAAGTTTTTAAGTATGTCTATATATTTTGTAAAAATATACCAACAGTTTTGTGTCTGTAATTGACAAATATTTTTGATTTTGTATAGAAAATTATATTAAGATTTTTATTTTAAATATTATTGAACTGCATTCATGATGAAAGAAATACATTATACTTATAGTAGATGTGACGTAATAAGAACGTAATTCAAATTTATACAAACTTCCCGCTTGTTTTGGTCATCCTTTCACGTTACACATTTTTTGTGTAGTGAGATGTATCTTTGTCAGTCTACAGTTTATGATATAACCTATATGTTTTTGTTCGTAAAAAGTAAAGTTTAGTAACCAGCGCAATGGTAAATGTTATGAAAGGGATTTTAGTTGAATGGTGAGTTTTCTAAATACTGGAAAGAATTATAAACAAGTTTAATATCTCTTTGATCATTCTATGTAATCAAGGTCTTCTGGAATACGAAATTGTTTGTTAAGTGCAGCCTCATCTATACCAAATTTGTTTTTACACCAAGTTTTTAGAGAATAAATATTATCTGTCCACGTATTGGCATTATCTTTAAAAATCTAAAATATTGTTTAAATAATTAACTAGCAATACAAAATAAAAGTACATTGTAAGTGATTATTACCTGTGCTTTTTTGTTCATTTCAGCTATAACTTCAGGATCCGCATCTTTAAACTTCATAATTTGTTTTCTAATTTCTGTTTCTTTATTTTTTAATTCATTAATCTCTTTTATTAATACTTTTGTCTTTTCTAAATTTTCTTTATCTACCTGTTCCTTAATAATAAAAGGAGTATGATAAGAATTTTGCTTAATTATTGATTACACCATATGAATAAAAATTACAAACTTCATGTTTTGCAATATCGCATTTCAACTGTCCAAGTTTTGTTTCTAATGTAAGAATTTTGTTTCCTGTTTCTCCAATTTGTGTTTCTAATAGTGGAATACTTTCTCTGTAGAATATTAAAAATCTTATTATATGAAGTTATAAATAAAAATTGTTCAATAAAAAATATTATTTACCCTGGAAAACTCCAAAAATATATCGATGTACCAATTTTATTTGAATGTACTAATCCATCATCAACTAAATCTTGAAGGACGTCTTTAACCGATTGTTGTGGAAAACCACATTCCTTTGGAATATCAGTTTCTAATTCTTTCAGAGTATAGAATTCTTTTTTTTCATGAAAAAATTGCAACATTAAAGAACGCTTTTCATCTGCTGTAGTTCTTTTTCTTTTTGACATTTTTCTATATGATCACAATACATTATAATATTATTATAAATTTTACGACAATACAATTTTTTCATAAAATTTTTATGTTATAGTGATGAAGCTATGAAACAGTTTCTATTGCACTTGGACGATACTTTTGCCTTAGGAAGAAAATTTATTATTCAAGATCTGGATGAAAAACACTTATTTATATCTGCTGATATATTAGATACTTTACAATCAAAAGTTGACGATTTAATGGATCAAATATCATTTCCATTGACTGAAAAAGCAGCATAAAAGCATAGTGACCATTGTACCATCTTTTTAACAAATTGGTAAATTTTTATAAATAAACATGGCAGGAAGAGAATCAGGTAGAATTAAAGATTCAATTCAGAAACGCATTCTTGACGAAGATGCTAGAAAACGTAGGCACAAAAAAGCCCTAGAAGCTTTAGAGCAAGATAACTTTCATGAAGACCCTCATGCAGATTTAGGTATAACTATATATTTTATTATATCTTATTTTAAATGTATTTACATATATAGAATTGTAATTATTTTTTAAGAAAAACTGTTATATGAAAAGTTCAAAATATTATAAAATGTGATTAAAATTTAAGATTTTCTATTGTGTGAATCTAATTTATACCCTACTACATAATGTTTTATATGAATAAAATTCAATACATATTTTCTCTAAGTTTTGATGTATTATTGTATTTTGAATTTATTCTAGTCTTTTTGAGAATTTAACAAATATGATTTTTAAAAATATATAATGTTTCAGTAATGAGTAAGAAAGCACCTAAATTTCAAGAAGATTTAAAAAATGTTTCTCGCAAAAGGAAAACAAGGTCAGCAGAATATTTTAAATTGAGGTATCGCAAGAATTTCATGCAACTTGTAGAAGAAGACTTGAATTTTAATAGTAGTTCGCCAAATTATAGTACTGCTCAAGTTTCACCATCTTGTTACCCCGAAAGACATTTTTGTGCAGTATGTGGTTTCCCAAGTACTTATACATGTATTCCTTGTGGAGCAAGATATTGTTCTGTCAAATGTCTTGGAACACATCTTGATACAAGATGTTTGAAATGGACAGCATAAAGTAAGAACTTTTTTTAAACACTAATATCCAATGTAAATTAATGTAGGATTATTTAATATTCGAGAATAAACTTATATTTTCAAATGACTAAGTTTTGTTTTGTATTAAATCCAGTTGAAATGTTAGTATTATATTTTTATCTTTAATAAAGTTTTTCAATTTTTAAATCTGCTTATTATGTAGCACTTTTATTAATTTTTGTTCATTTGTATTAATTTTTAATTATTAATTTATACACAAAAATATTTCTAATAAATAATTCAAAGATACTTACAGTTGAATTATTGATAGTAACAAAATATAAA
This sequence comes from Sycobia sp. Sy_11, assembly GCA_018907035.1. Taxonomy (NCBI): domain Eukaryota; kingdom Metazoa; phylum Arthropoda; class Insecta; order Hymenoptera; family Epichrysomallidae; genus Sycobia; species Sycobia sp. Sy_11. The sequence continues at coordinate 405,900 of JACCIC010000288.1, forward strand.
TGTTACTTTGTAAATGAGTATAAAAATTCAATTGCGATAATAAATTAATTGGAAGTTTTATGATAAATCTGACAATATTTATCAATGAAAATACACTACTTGTAATAATGACGTAAATAAAAATTCAAGAAATTTTAATGCAAACGAAGGTAGCGAAACAAAAGTAAACAAAAGAAAAAAGTGAGGTTGCTAGATCATCGCATGCATGCCGATTTGCGACCATACCTCATGGCCCATATGTTTTTTTTTCCCGGCGGGAAAAGTGGTTTTGCACCAGGCACCAGTAACTAACTTTTTCAATCAAGGTAAAGTGACCTATATATTTTAATAGTCACTACAAGGTCATTACAATAACTGATTAAAGAAATTTACACTAAAGAATACGTCAAAATACGTCATTATTACAGAATTACCAAAGAATGACGTCGGTGTGTAAACCCGCGTATTCAAAGTAATTTGTTTCAGAATATCCGCAAAATATTGCCGTTTTAGATAAAAATTAATAATAATTTCATAATCCATTTGTTTTCACTTATAATTACAAAGTAATTACTTCTATAAATGCAATAAACTAAAAGCGAGTTTCGCATATGTTCCGTGCTTGAAAGAATTAGCGTATTTTTATCAGGCGATAAATCAGTGGATGATTTGGCGTAATTCGCCAAGTGATTTATTACGTGCAATAAAATTAAAAAATAATTTTCTAAAAATCAATTTTTTTACTTTCTGGTATTCCAAGACGATGATACAATATCATTAATAACGCCAAAACACAGATTATAAGTTATTTAATGATCTATTTTAAATCTTAAATTTTTAAATAATTAAAAAAATAATCTTTACATATAGCATATGTTTTCAAAATTGAAAACAAAAGTTTTTATATGAATATCACTTGAAAAATTGCGTTTAACTATAAGGTAACATGGTAATATTGAAATCACTGTAAAAAATTAAATGCTTAACTTTATTCATCATTATATGCAGTATTTTTAAATTGTCTTTAGAAATTTAATTGTTACTATATAAATAAAGTTGATGTTTTAAAAAAATTAAATAGAATTATTTACAAATTATCTGCAATATATATATTTTTTCAATAATAATTATATTTGACAAATAATTCTAAAATTCAAATAATTTAGGTATCGAACTAAATGATTTGTATTGGTTAAAATGTGAATACGTCATATTCCGATGGCAAAGAACATTTACTATATAGAAAAAAGAAAAAACTTCTCAGCTCTTATCAGTTTTGTCGCCTTTGTACATTGTTTAATAGGAATAAAAAAAACTAACCTGGTAAATTATTGTTAATATAGATGAGCATCATTTGTAAATTTTAATTATAGCAGTTGTACACTAATTTTTCGTATAGTCATGTACTTTCCGTGTTAAATATACGTGATGATCGAACGCAATGCTACGTCACTAAGTCAAGGAGTGTATTGCCTAGTTTTTCTGGGTGTGTTTTTATCTACTAATTTTACGTCTTTTTATGAATAGGAATCGTTCTAAAAGGAACAGGAGTAAAGAGAAAACCATTGTTCCAATTGCCCTCGGTCAAACTCGAGTATTTCAGGAATATTTTAGTAAATTTTAAAAGATTCAGACTTTTGTTACTTTTTTAATATAAAAAATGCATCCGAAAATTGGGCAAGAAATATTTTTCAATATAGCTATTTATAATCTATTCATTGAAAATATTTTCAAAAATCATCCAACAATATGTAGACAAAACAATTTAATTGTACTTTTGTCGACTGCCCATGTAGAAATTAATAAATATTTTTTTTTTATTGGTCTTACAGTCCAGTTAAATTTGATTGGACTGTAAGACCAATAAAAAAATATTTATTAATTAATATATAGACAAGTTTTATATAAACAAAACTATTATGTATAGCCGTGGAATATAATTAATATTATATCGATTGTTAAAATTATGGCTTGAATTCATCCTATAAAGGACAACAAATTTTTTTCGAAGTGCTCTTTATTACCCATTTATTGCCTTGTTTCTATTATTGAAAATAAATTTTTATAATTTATCCCCTTCTTCCTTTTGTATTGTTTTTTATGTTTTTATTTTATTTAACGTCAATCTATATTTGCTCCCACACACTGGTGCTAATCAGCGACGGAGGTCTGCGATGTGTTTGTAAACAAAGCACATGTAAAATAATCTGTATTAAATAATCTATCTATTCTAGTTCTATCGCAGAAAATGTTATGTAATATAACGTATAACGTGTGAATTTTTCTCGAATAAAGTTTTTCTTCTGATTTTCATCAATTCCAATCTCTGACATTATAAATTATATACTTGTCCTGTATCAAAATTTACAATATATATATATATATATATATATATATATATATATATATATATATATATATATATATAACATGTAACTAATAACTAAACTATATATGTTACTTTTTCAATGCAAAAATAAATTTTGAACGCGGGGTCTTTGAACCCCTCCTTTCCCCAGCTCTGCTGACGTTGCCATATAAATTATGACTGTTTAATTATCAAGGAAAAGCCTCTATGTAGGCGATTAAAAATGAAAAAAATAACTCTTTTCAAATTTAATATAACCATTTTCTACGATCACACTGAAAATTATTTCTAACTTTTTTTAAAAAGTGTTATTTTACAAAATTATAAAAAATATGCCATTACATAAATTATTATTGAAAATTGGGGAAAAGAGTATCAGAATTTTATAATAGTTATATTTTGATATTATATAAGTCTTCTATATTATAATATTATATTAATTGTAATTTTATTATATTATTTTTAAATTATTACTAACATAAATAATACGATTTTTCTTTCTACGCCCTGGACTGGAATAACCGTATAGTTATTTAATCCATTATTTTAAACTTATATTTTTATTCTTGTTTTTTTCATTAATTCTATAAATTAAGCTTTATATTAAATATATTGTTTATTAATATGTTGTTGAAAGAGTATATCGATTGAATTTTTATTTTTGTAAATATATCTTACAATTGAAAGATAATTTTAAGATTTTTTTAATCATAGTTTATATATTTAAATTATAAATATAGGTACTTGATCAAAAATTAAATTAAGAAATACATTATTTTAAATGATTTTCATTTAACTGGGATGACAGCTTAATTGGCATTTATTTTGTAAAATTGCACTTATTGGCTTGAAAATTATCATTAATTTTATATGGCTTTTTGAAAATGACGTTTTAGGATTTCATTAAAACGCAATGTTAAAATAATTTGTACAAAAACTTAATGAACAAAAAATAACATACTTGCGGTGTTAAAAAGTTCACCGCAACTGTATAATCTGTCCCAAACGACTGTAAAATTGGTAGCTTTTTATATTCTTATATTTTTTATATTTATATTCTTATATTCTTATATTTTTTAAAATCTTATATATATATATATATATATATATATATATATATATATATATATATATATATATATAAGCGCAAGATAAAAAAAGATAAGGCGTATAGCATAAATCCCATAAGAACAAAAGGACAATAGGAAAAATACGCGCGATTATCATACAATATATTCTTATATAGATATATAGATATAGATATAAACACTCGTAAAACTGAAGATCGTCATGCTCGTTTGCCCGCGTCCCTCACTCCTGCCCTAACTCCCTCTCCTTCAATTATACAATATATATATATATATATATATATATATATATATATATATATATACCCATGTAGGTTTACTACAGTACTAGCTCAACGCCATCAGATAGCGTTCGGCTTCGGCAGTTCGGGCTTTCAGCACCAACCGCAAGCCCGTGATATTGTGTATGTCCGTTCCGTTCGTAAGTTATAATATTATTATTGCCGCGCGACGATGTATCGCGGCAGCGCAGTCCGATCTAGCGCGCTCTTAGAAACTGACGTACTTTATAGCCGCTTCTCCGCGTCGATATCGCCGTCGTCGTCGGGACCCGCTCTTCTTGCAGCTCCGTCGTTCTGTATTTGAAATAAATAAAAAAAAAAAAAAAAATAGAAAAAAATAAAAATAAAATAAAATAAAATACAAAAAAAGTTATGTTTAAATAAATAATTAAAGAAAAGGGCATCGAGGTTATGTCGGCGAATAACGAAGATCACCTCACGTACGTATATATATCCAGCTGCTTTTAATTAAACTATTAATAAAAATATAACGTGATTCGTCTCTTTGACATGAATTTTAACATTTAATTGCCGTCGGTCATTTTGGCAATTTTGCAAATCTGCAAATGTAACAGCGATGGCAATTTGCATGACAACCGAGTTACCATACTCTCATTTCAACTCGACTTTTCAATTATGCCCATACATTAGATTATTTTGCATAGAATAAGTCGAAAAATCCCGGTGTATCTTATCAGTTTATCACTTTCGCCGCTCAGTGCGACTAAATTTGAGTACACTTGACACCACCGCGTCTCTTTTATTTACACACATCACATCACCGACTATTTTATATATATATATATATATATATATATATATATATATATATATATATATATATATATATATATATACAGCTGTCACGTGGAGTCGCTTTGGCAGATGGCGTACTCAGCGTCACTGCTACTACTGACGAATATATGTATATATATGCTCTCGCGCTTTTCCCACTCGCGGTTTATATTTACCATACATTTATATACGAATTTAAATTACAAATTGTGCTTCATATAGTATAATGTGAGTTAATGCATTTATTTTGCACCCGCCAAATAAGCGCCCATGATAAGTTAATTGCAAATACAATTGTTATTTGACCGTTATTATAATTCAATAGTGTTGTGAGTTGAATCAGAAAGAAACTAAAGTCGTACGAATAATTAAATTATTGTAGAACCAGTGCTCCGTTCGCGATTTCCATTGATTCGCGCCGATATTAGATAGTGTTAAAACAAAACATTCTAAAAAAGCGATGCGAGTAATTTTATATATTTCTGTTTCCTTATTTAGACACTTATTGTTGTGGGTACACCTATTGAATATAGATTATACTACACGAACATGATTTCCTATATTCCTTTTTGTACCTCTTTACTCTGTGGAATGCCATTAAATGTGACATTGTTTAATGCATAAAATTTATGAGAACTTTACTAAGTGATGGAAGGTGATTAAATAAAATATAAAATGTGTGTATGTGTTTGACAGTGTGATCGTTTACTAAAACAAACGATTCATGAGATTATGGAACACTGGAAAAAAATTTCGCTTCAATCATGCAAACGTAAATAAATGTCTAATAAAACGCTCCGAACGTATTATGTAAACCTAGATTTATTGTATTTATGTTTTGTAATTCAGCAGCTTAGCACTTCTTTCTATTTCTAACTGTTCTTAGTTTTTTTGTTTAATTTAAAAAAAATACAATAATTTCTTTATTATTTTGCATAACCCATTTTATAATCTGATTTTTATATATTTAATTAATCGAGTCGTTTCGTACGAAGCTAAATACTGTTTCTTGAAACGGTGTTCTGTTTTAAATCGCTTTATTGAAATTAAGCGGGGTTTTAAATTTTAATGTTTTTTAAATCAACAACCGTATACTTTCGTTTTTACGAAACAAAACATAAATCTATCGATGATTGGTACAATGAGTATAGAATAGAAATTCATAGTTATTGAGAAACGTTCATAAAAAGATTTTTCAAACTTTGTATTTAAAATTGATAATTTGAAAGATGAAAAAGGTTTATTTTATCTATAAATAAATTTATATAGTTAAGATAATAGTGTATTGGAACGATTATCAGATCGCAATACAAGTGTCATTATTAAATCTCAAGAAATAAAGCGGCCTCGTTCAAGCGACGAATAAAATCTATTCTAAGATATTTTTTTGTAAATATTACACATCTTAAAGTATAAATATTAATAAAATACGTATAATAAAAATTATGCAAAGTAAATGTTCCGCTATGTAAAATAAATCTGAATACATTTTCTATATGGACTTGAATTTAACGTTACAAAGAAAAAAAAAAGAAAACATAATAGGTGTTGAAATAATTAAAAATTGATTTTTATTACCGATGTACTTAGCTGCACTTAACTGCCTTAGATTTAAAACGAAATCCTTGCGACATATATGCCGAGTTCAAATGCTGCCATAAAAATTGAAAATGTGTTTAACAACAACAGCAAGAACAACAAAACAGTACATAAAACAACGAACAGATGACGTTCTTCCGCAAAATTTTCGTACAAATGAAAAAGTAATTTCATCAAAGCATTGAATAATATACTGTGTGTATACACGTGCGTAAATAAAACTCATCGGCAGTATCGAGAGGCATAGAACGCCTGCTGATTTATTTCCTCGCGCACGTTATGAAATAATAGCAGATTGAGTTATGAGCATAGCGATGTTGTATTTTTTACAACTTTCAGCTCAATTGTTTCGATCACGTTACCGGCGTCTGAGCACATCGGAATTGTTGCAAGCAGAAAAGAGAAATAAATAGAAAAACAAAAATAAGGCCAATGTAAAAGAAAATTTATCACAAGACATTTCCGAATGCACGAATTTTCACATTAATATATTATAATCAACGGTACCTTTAATATTGCCTTTTTATCACTTTTTATATATACTTATATTACTTTGGATATATATATATATATATATATATATATATATATATATATATGTAGGCAATATTAAAAGTATTATGAATTACATTATTTTAATTTGTTTATTACAATATATATATATATATATATATATATATATATATATATATATGCACACGCACACAATGTTGTTAAACGATGAATTTATTATATCAATTTACGATAAGTAAATACAGACTGAAAAATTACCACATACACAAGATTGTTTTTTTTTTTTTTTAATGATATTTTCAGCTAATACCGGTGTGTGATTTAAAAAACAATTTGAATTAGAATTGAATTTTTAACGACGACATTTTAATCGTAAAAAAAATATAAATTTAAGGCAATAAATTCTTGTACTTCCATTTCATTTGATTAAGTAAAGAAATTAAACTTTTTTTTTTAAATAACGTTTAATAACTTTTATAAAATAAAAAAATCTTTTTTTTATCACGTTGTATAATAATTAATTTTTTTTATATGATTTTTAACTTAAGACGCCGTTTATTGTTATTTTCACTTGGCTAGTGATACGCGTAATAACAATCAATTTATTAAATTCAATATAAAATATTTTTTTCCCTTGCGAGGGATCGGAAAATAAAACGCCCAGAACGTTGGCATATTTATATTCATTTTTTTGTCCATTAACATTGTCAAATTTTAGTTTGATCCAGAAGATATCCGTATAGATACTTTACTTTATATTTTACATTGAACAGTTTCGTTATAAAGGAACTTATTATATACAATTTTAATAATATCAGATAACAAAGCATTAAAATATTTGAATAATTTACTATAAATTATATTAAGTATAAATTAAGTTATTAATCATAAAATTGAAGGAAAAAAGGTGTAACAATATAACGTTTATACTTTAATTTTGATTATATTTATTTTATATTTTGATTATATTCTACTTTACTATAAATGTTGCTGTACATATCTACTGTAAGAGTCTTTTTAAATTTAATATAGTCATAGATTTTATATAATTTCATAATAAATATAACTGTTATATGTATTATATATATATAAGTGGATGATTGTTAGTTTACGAGACAGAATTTTTTTTAACTGCACGTAAGGAACCGTTTGTACGATGAGTATTATCAGACATTACACATCAACGTAAATCTGGACATGCGTATCATAACATTTGTATATATAGACAATGTAACTATAAAATAGCTCTACACGCAATATAGCATTAATCCTCATTATATAGACTTGGCATAATTCTGTTATTTTCACTGTTTGCGCATATCTTACCTCGGCATATAGATATAATACACATCCGCGCGGCTGTATGCGATCCCATACTAACACGCGGTGCGTTTAAATTCGTCCGTGTCAAAATTTTTCTTCTTCTTTTATCATACGTTGATATAAATTCCCCGGAACGCGGCGATAACATTTTTTATAATAATAATTTTTTTTTTTTTTTTGATTTTTTTTTTTTTTTATTCAACAATAATTTTAACCTGCAATAAACTTTTTAAGTTACAACCGTTAAAGTTTGCAGACGTCCACTCGCGAGGTTTGTTAAAAGCTTTACATCCCGATAATGCACGTGGCCGAGAGAGGAACGAGGACGAGCTCCCAGGCCCCGACTGCGGGCGAGGGGACGACGACGGCGGCGAGCACGGGAAGGACGTGGGGCGACGAGACGCCGGTCATGGGGCGGGATGCCCTGAAGCTGCCCGACGGCACAGCCCTACTGGAGACCCAGGTCTCGGGCCATGGCTTCAATCTCGAGAAGTGTAAAATAGGTATATAATATATACATATACATACATATATATATATATATATATATATATATATATATATATATATATATAGCGTTATCCATAAAAATCGTTTCGACCCGACATGTATATATGCATGTACACATATTACAATAGAAAAGTTTTATTTTTAATTTTTTATTTTATACTTTTATTTTTAGTGCCAATTTCTATTTCATGCTCTATGCGGCAGTGATTAAAAACAAGGACATTATAATTATAATTCGCATTGTAACTAAGTATAATTACATTATTGAATAAAGACTGCAAGAGCGATAAAGCCTATTTGTTAATTTAACGGAAAATCGAACTTCCCTATGCAATCTATACTTTTACGACGTTTTAACATTTTATTCGCATCTCGCCACGCGTCTCGTAGTTTTCTTTTTTTTTTTTTTTTTGTTTGCTTGTACTTTTATCGTTTATTCCCGCAGATTATTTTTTTCTCCGTGTATTACTTACAATGCGCGCGCGAATTTTATAATTGTATATGCATACTTGGTGTACTTTGCAATCGCTGCTGACTTGCGTCGTGCCGAGCAAGAGCGTGCGGCTATATATATATATATATATATATATATATATATATATATATATATAAATAATCAAAGAGGATACGCACGAGAAATATGCGGAGGAGAATCGAGATGTATTACATTGTGTGCGTTATGTTTTTCTTTTTCTTCTCGCGCATTAATTTTGTCGCGAGAGGAGCGCGAATTCCCGCGCCGCCGAAGCTACTCGCACGATTATACAAAGCTTTGTTTATTCTCTCTCTCTCTCTCTCTCTCTCTCTCTCACTCTTTCTCTCTCTCGCAAAAATTCGTGATTTATCTGCGCTACATATGTATATATATATATATATATATATATATATATATATATATATATATATGATACTATAATTATGGTGACCGTACATACGTTTTTCACGCGCGCGTTCGAGGCGAGCGACGCCACCTTCTATATGCTTTATCCAGAACATTACGCGAGTTGCGCGTCGTCCGCGGAAAAGTTTCGAAAATGTAAATTGTATTATTTTATATACATTGGCGCTGCTTATCAAATTAGCCAGTGTGTGTGTGTGTGTGTGTGTGTGTGTGTGTATAATACGTTAAGCGGCGCGTTGTTAAAGTGTTTAATGGCCTGATAATGCGGCATAAGGTAAAATGCTTATAGATTTGTTTCTGAATAATCAGCTCTCACGCGTCAACGTACGATTGCCCCCCTAATACTGGATTCTCCCTCAGTTTTTTCGTTTTGCTGAAGGAAATTTCTATGAGTATTAAGTTTTACAACGTAGTACACAGCTGTGATCAGAAAATTATTGTATACCTTAATGAATCACATACGATTGCGTCTTACGAACCAAATTTCATAATTTCATTGCTGATTTAGCTGTATTGTCGGAATAATGCACAATAATTTTTTTTTTAATTTATTGATGTTTTATATAAAGTACATAATAAAAATGTCTATTTATGTGGCTAAATTTGAAAAGCTGCTATTAATATTAATTTGATATATATATATATAATATATATATATATATATATATATATATATATATATGCGTGCGCCAGTGATATTTTTAATTATAAATAAAAATTTACAGTCTATGCTTATAATACAGTTACTGCAATTTAAAAATTATTTTAAAACTATAATAAATATTTTATAAGCTCTCAAATATCGTGCGAGAGAATTGCCACATAAAACAAAAAGCAAAAAATCAAATCTATAATAAAATTCGCGTCACACACACAAGCGCGAGCGCGCGCTCTCTCTTTCTCGCTATGTGTGTCATTCCTTTTCCCAAAGTGGCACCTTAACTTTAGCTTTAGCCAACTTTTTATCTTTTTTTATCTTGCAAATACCGCAAATACGATTAAAATATACGCGTCCGCGTATCTTCCATATATTGTACGATTAAATAAGTGTTCGATTATGTTTTAAATACAAATGAATTTAGATTACCTATATATATATATATATATATATATATATATATATATATATATATATATATATATATCAATTTGGCCTTGGATATATGTTGTAATCAATGTCGTGATTTTATTGTGTACATAAATTGTGCTAAAAATTAATTATTGTTCCGTTCGGAATGGGATTAGATTTGGCGAATAATAATTATAATGGCATACATTCGTTTCGTCGATATAATATATTTATTTTTACGAATTTGATACAATGAAGAAATTATCATTGTAAAAATTGAATTAGCTTAAATTTGTCCTATGGAGATATTTACGTGTCAATGAATCAGGCGATAAGCTAAAGTGCGCTTATCCAAGCAGGAAGAAACTGTTTTGCATGTATATACGCGCACGAGTTCTTTTTAACGTCTTTCATTTTACGCTCAAAGAAGCAAAAAAAAAAACATCGATTATGAAAGAGTAATAAAAGTATAAAAGCACTTTATTCTTTCCGAGCCTATAGCCTCAACAATCATCGGCAATCTGCCTCCCTCTTTCACCATATATATATATATATATATATATATATATATATATATATATATATATATATAGCTGTCACTTCATAAAACAATATTTATATATACACATACGCATATGTACACATAAGAGCCAGAGTGCTAATTATGAAAAATGACGTAAGCTTGTGTTTTGGTGCCCCCGCAGGGATGCTGCGCGGGCCGAACGGCCGGGTGTTCAAGCCGATCCTGAAGCAGGTCGTGGGCGAGCGCGAGATAGCGTTTTACGAGAATCTGCGGATCTCCGGCAATCCCACGGACATGGAGATGCTGAGATACACGCCGGCTTATTACGGCACCAAGGAGATGAGGATTTTCGAGAGACGTCAGTACTCGCGGCTCGGCGCCCGCGTTGTTTATATTATTATTAATATAATAATGTGTGTGTGTGTGGGTGTGTGTGTGTGTGTATGTGTGTGTGTCCTTCATTTCTGTATATATTAGTGTTCATAGTATAAGGCCTATATATAACGGAAGAATGATGTAGAATGCAGATTTAGTTCTTCTGATGGATATATATATATATATATATATATATATATATATATATAAATGTTTATATATATGTATGTATGTATGTATGTATATAACAATAGATGTACAATCGAGAGCGGGTCCGCTCGCGCGCGCACGCGCGAACAGTTGGGTTTTCTTTCTTACTCGAACAGCACGATATAGTCTTGTACTTTGTATAGGAAAAAAAGTGTACATAAAAAATTATACTTTATGAGACTTTTATTGTAGAATGTGATTTTAGATAAAAATCTCGCGCGATTACGTCAGGCCTTACGCTGCTTCTGTTCTTTTATAGAGCTCGTTATATTTTATCAAGTATTATTTCTTGTTATGTCTATATAGTTCACCGATTACGTTAATAATTCTTTTTTCTTCTTGTTCTTTTTTTTCTTCATTTGATTAGGCGATAATTTACGGCTAAACATTGTTTAGAACTTTTTTTCCTTGAATTTATCTTCTATACAAAAATGATTGATAAGAAACGATTTTCCTTGTTTTCATTAATTATTTAGCTTCTCGTCGATTGCATAAAGTGCTTTATCTTGCATTATTCAGGAAATGCGTAAACCTGCGTGCCTTTTCCTTCTTCCTTAGAATTAAAAATTATTTTCGATTTTGTTTTTTGATACAGCAACTTTAATCGCGACCATTGCGTTTTGCGGCAGTAAAAATTATTCGTTCCATTTTGAAATGTACTCTTTAAATTGTCCAACGTTGAAGGTTTCGGTTTGTAAAAGTACAATATAAAATTTTATTGGTTTTCAGCTCAGCGATGAAATATTATATAGTCATATTATAATGAAATTATAGGTTAAATTTTATTATAAGAGTTTTCAATTAACATTATCGAATGACACATTTTACTGGCATTATCTGATTTTTATTTATATACAGAAATACATTTTTCAATCGATTGCATCGAGCACGTTACGCAAAGAAAAAGTACGCAAGCACATTATATATATTATCGTGTAAAAAGTAGTAATAAAAATTTCAATAATACCAAAAAAAATAACCGAAATTTCCAAGATAAGTAAAAGGCCATGTAGAACTTTACGAAGGGAAAGAAAGCTTTCATTCCCTATAATACAACTCGATATATATATATAAACACGCACGTAACCGAAATAATTTTGCGAACCCTCCTCTCCATCCCGTTAGGCGTGAGGTTCATGGAGCTGGAGGACATAACCGACGGCATGTCCGAGCCCTGCGTGATGGACGTGAAAATCGGCAGGCGCACTTGGGACCCGCTGGCCAGCGCGCAGAAGCGCGCCGACGAGGAGAGGAAGTACGCGGAGACGAAGCGCAGCTACGGATTCTCGATACCGGGCTTTCAGGTGTACAGGATGCCGTCTGGCAGCCTGAGAAAGTACGAGAAGGATTACGGGAAGCAGCTGAATTCGGAGAGCGCGGTCGAAGGTGAGCCGGCGACGGATTCAGTTGTTTTGGCTTGATGATTTTTCATTCGTGACAAATTTTCATCCGGCTCCACGAGTGTTGCGTATTTTTTTTTCTCGAATTATTCACGACTGCTTGGATTTGAAAAATTCTTCGTTATTATCAGGTCGGATGTGGGGAAAAAATGGAGATCTTCCGATGTTTTGGTTTTTTCTTTTCTTCCGTTTTTTTTTTTTTTTTTTTTTTTTTATACTAAATGTAACGGCAATAGCTGTAAATTTTAATTATATGTCTTCCTGCTTAAATAGAAAATTAGAAAATAAAGCAAAAAGTAATTATTACTGCACAAAACTTATATAAATAACAAAAAAAAAAAAAATTAAAAAAGAAAAATGTAAGTCCGAACAGAACGGTAACTTAGGATTGAGTTTTAACGTTGATTTTTTTTTGTAGGTAAAATTGTTTTAATCCAGCAAATATAATTTTGTTCATAAAATCTATAAATATATCTTTACTGTATTGTGATAATATAAATGCGTACAATATACTTTCCAATTAATACTAATAATTTTCCAATAAAATTCTGCTTTTTTTTAATTTACTGCTTCACTAATCTACAGTATTGGTCATGAATAATCATAAAGTCGTATATAAAATTTTTTCTACTTCTATTTAAGTTAATAATTCGAAAAAAAGTAAGACATTAGATTTATGCACAGAAAAATTTGTATTATCAAGAAAACATATCTTATTCCTGTCTGGCGTTTATAATGAAACCGTTTTCTTAAATTTTAAGAAAGAATCTCGCTCGACGCAAGAGAAGATATTTATTTGAAAATCAACAAATTCATCCTAAATCTAGTATATATCATTTTTTTAATTTCAGGAAATATTTGATGATTTACTTTAAGAAAACGATTCACTCGCTACAAAACAAGATCATATTTAATCCATTAACGACCGAAACAATGAATTTCGTAACATTTTATCGTTCTTAAGTTTCATGCATCTAACGAAATAGTAAATTTGTCAACGGGATGATTAAAATGAAATGTGGCGGTTTTCGTATAAAACAATATGAAAAATTGTCTTATTTAAAATTTTTATGATTTTTTTCAGACATCAAATAGAGCATTATTGGGAATTTTCTGCAATCTATCGAAGAATATTTTTAATTTTTTTTCTCAGATTTTTTGACAATTTTTTTGATTTTGCAAAAACCACAATATTGAAATTTTGAAAAAAAGTTCTTTCAAAAATACGAAATAATTCAAGAGTAATCTACAACTATTTCCAAAAATGAAAAATAATCTTTAAAATATCTAAAAAAAATTAAATGTAGGCTTTGGCTGATTCTAAGACGTTTTTCTTCTTTGAAAGTTTATGCTAGACTCTTGCAGTTTCCGAGAAAAACAACAATAATATAAAATGCAGACTTTTGGGAGGTTTTCGAATCGTATCCGTCGTATTGGAAGTAAAAGCACACACACACACACACACACACACACACACACACACACAAATTTTCTGTTAAAATTCAACAATTTTTTGCACGGATAGTTGCTAAGATTGGTGCGTTTAATATCTAAAATGAAAAAAATTTTAAATACGACAATTTTTTATACAAAAACCACCCAATGTAATTTTGTAAGACAAATTTTCGAATTTTGCCCTCGGATTCTTGCTTAGGGCACCTAAAAACATAAGGTATGATACGTGTGACCTATTTATTATTTTGTTATACATGAAATTCGAGATCGAAAACATATTATAAAATTCATTGTATTGGTAGTTAATGGATTACTTGATAATAGAAACTTTTTCTTTAAGCGCATGTTATTTTTAAGTCATCATTTCACATTATTTTCAATTGTCTCGTTCAAGAAATAACTGTGTTTAATTAAAAATTGTACTTACGCCGACTGTTGTAAATTAAACTAATAAATATTTTTATCGGTCTTACAGTTTTTATACAATAATCTAATTAAACCAGTATAATGGTAGTCAAACTGCCAGTGTTTCTGCCAACTCTTGTGAATCTGAAATAGAAATAATAATTCAAAATAAAATAAAATCGAATCGCTCCGGTTCATCCTCAGAAACTAAACTGGAGTTTATAATTGAAAGCTAAACTGTTTTGAACGGAATTTCAGATTCTACCGAGGTGAATATGAACAAGTCAGACTGTTATAATATCAGTAACAGTAGATTTTTGTATAAGAACCGTCAGGCCGATGAAAATATTTGTTAATAAAATAACCGTTCCTACATTTTTTATTATTAAAAAAAATTAGAATTAAAAATTGTACTTATATCGACTGTTCTGAATTGAATTAATAAATATTTTTATCGGTCTTACAGTCTTTATAATATAATTTATTAGCTAAAATAATGAGTCAGACTGTCCATGTTTATGTTCACCTCTGTAGAATTGAAACAAAATTTATTACTACAATAGATTATGTTAAAAATTAAAAATAAAAATAAAATAGAATTAATAATAAAATAAAAATAAAATAAGATAAAATGAATAAATGCAATATTCTGTTAGTAAAGGACAGCCTGACTGCCCTCACCACCTTAAATTTAGAATCACCTTGGTGTCCGACGTTTCGAACCGCTGCGGTTCATCATCAGGAACTAAACTGTGTATTTATTATTTTTATTTTATTTTATTATTAATTTTATTTTTATTTTTTAATTTTCTGATATAAATTACTGTAGTAATAAGTTTTATTTCAGATTCTTCGGGGGTGAACATAAACAAGGACAGTCTGACTGTCATTATTTTAGCTAATATATTATATTATAAAGACTGTAAAACCGATAAAAATATTTATTAATTTAAATTAAATTAAGTTAAAAAAACAAAAAAAAAAAAAAAACAACAACAACAATAATCCCAACGCACGTAGCACTGGAGATCTTTTTGAACGCCAGCGCGAACCGACCTCCCTGCCGTGAGCTCGTTGTCCAGCTCCTCTCCACCCTGTGGAAGATCCTGGCCCTGTTCCGCGACCAGCGCCGCTACCTCATGTACTCGAGCTCCCTGCTGATCGCCTACGACGCCAAGCGGCTGCGCTACCACGTGAGGCGCCAGCTGAACAACAGCCTCGCCGAGACCCTGCTGCGCGCCCCGGTCCCCCGTAGCCGGGCCTTCGGCGGTGCAGCGGCGCGCAGCCTCGGCTCCCTCAATCAGATCGACCGGCTCGCCTATCCAGCCGGGGCCGCGGGCACGCCGACGTCGCCGGAGCCGCCCCAGTCGCCGCTCGGCTCGACCGTAGGCGCGGGCCGAGCCGGCCCCGGGCCCGCGTCGCGGCCGGGCTCGCCCCTGGCGGCCGAGTCGCCGACGAGGAGTCCCAGGATCAACAGGACCCTGGGCAGACTGCAGAGACTGAAGAGGAGCATCAGCCTGCAGAACTGCGAGTCGCTGCCCGAGAAGGCCGGCGCCGATTACGCTAAGGACGGCTCGAGGTACGCATAGAGCGCGTGTCCTCGGCAGGTTCTTTCTTCCTTTTTTTTTTTTTTTTTTTGATACTTTTGAAAATACAGAAATTCGTAGTGCGACGTTCGAATTATAGACTGATTTTTTTTTATTATTTGGCAATTAAATTATTAC
The DNA here is from genome assembly GCA_018907035.1 of Sycobia sp. Sy_11. Classification (NCBI taxonomy): domain Eukaryota; kingdom Metazoa; phylum Arthropoda; class Insecta; order Hymenoptera; family Epichrysomallidae; genus Sycobia; species Sycobia sp. Sy_11. Next base: position 422,418 of record JACCIC010000288.1, read on the forward strand.
CATAGTCTATATTATTGCGAAATTGCGAGTGGATTCGTCAAACGGTCTGGAAATGCTTAATGAAATGATTAATGAAAAAATTATATTTCCATAAAGCTTAAGGAATGTATTTCCAATTTCTATCGTTTGAGATAGATATAAATAAAGGTCACGATTAACTAAAATTCTTAATAGTTTAATGTGACGCGTAGAAAATTTTTTAGAACAGTGAACTTTTTACTCAATCGGTACCCAATGAGCGGTCGATATCCCGTTAATGTCACGTACGACTTGGTATCTTTCAGTTCTCAAAAAGAAAATCTTTTTTTCCTTAACGAATCGAATTTATTAAAAAATTTCTCAAAGCCCGTGTATACATCATTGAAAGTATAAATTTAACGACAATAGAGATTTTAATAAAGTAGATTTGAGAAGAAGACTTATACCGCAAACCTGCGCGTTACTAATTTTGTTTTTCTTTTTGTTCAAATATACCTGCAGTAACCATAATTCATGCTTCACAGATCCATTATGCTTTAAAAGAGTTGTAAAAAATTAGAAAGCGATTTGAGATCCGATGTACGATACAAGTAATTTTAATAAAATAAAGTTTTTAATTAATTAAGAAGCAAAAAAATCGGAAATTTACCCAACGAATCTTGTTATATTACAACATCCTGCTAAAGGGAAAATCAGACCTCCCGTTTATCAAATAATTCATCGAGATACATTTTATTTCAATACGTTGATAAATATATTTACCTACATAGATATCACAGACTGGTTAAAATATCTCTGCATATACAAATCGATGGGCCCCGCGATAAACGAACCGATCAATCACGCATATGTAGCAGTGACACTCGTTCTGCCGTCCAGTAGTCTCTGACTTTAATACACATCCACCATAAATCCACTATAATGAAGCCGATTATCTTTGCATCTCGCTGAGTTTGACGAAGAAGAAACAAACAAACAGACAGAAAACAAAAACGAAACAGCTCTGCATTATGAACTGAACGTCGAATGTTTAATTTTTCAGAGACGGGACGAGGGCGACGACGCCGAAGCGACTGCCCGACATTAATGTCCACAAGCTGTGCAGAACGCACTCGTACTCGAACAACTTCGACGCCGACATCATTCAAATGAAGGAGGATTACGCGGCCCTGCTGTCCGAGCTGAGCAGCACCTGCGAGGAGAAACAGAAGTGGGTGAGGGTGTACATGATCGACTTCGCCCACGTATTTCCGAACCAGGACGGCGATCTCGACAATAATTACCTGGAGGGCATCGAGAATCTTGTTAAAATACTCGAGAAATTCCTCGCGTGATCTATGATCTTGTGGGCGCTCGCTGAAACAGGTTAAAAATGACGCAATATTCTTTATTAAATAACTGTACGTCGGTGCCGGATCGACGGATGAGAGGCGCAGGTGGCGCATTTTTCGCGCAACAGTAAGAATTTGCAGTTCCGAGACGATGCTTGAAGAAACTGTTGATTCGTCATGCAATTTCTCATTTATTGCGAATTGAATGGATACGAACGCAATACCTGATAAATTCGTTTGATCAAAATTCTGATGAATTTTTATTAAGAATGCTTGGAAATTTGGTAATTTGAATAAAACTTATGATAAAAAACGTATTCTTGAGTACATAATGGTATAAATCTATGACACGTATAAATAGTTCAAAAAATAGTTTTTAAAAAACAATCCGAAAATCAAACAAAAAAAAAAAAAATGCAATCGAGCAGAAAACTTTGAAAGTTACTTTCTGTTTTTCTCATAACAGTAAAAATTAAAATTAAAGAGAAATATTAAGATTAATTTTATTCATACCCGCAGAAGCGCCAATGTAGAACGCATTCATCATTTGTTTTCATCCCGATTGCAAGATGATTCCAAATTTATGATTTATAAAATTGTAAACTTATGTGAGAACATTTTTTATATCTATTTTAGTCTTTTAAAAGCATTCGATTTTTATAAATTAAATTACAGAAAATTTTATTTTTTTCATTAAAATTTTTGACAATTTTAAATATAAGTTTAGGGTTCTTTTCAATTTATTTGTATTTTTGATGTATCCTTATACCTTTATAATAATGCGGCACTAAAAAAAATTAATAATAAAAAATCAAAATTTTATTTAGGAATATTGACTCAAGATAATGTTGATAAATTTTTACATTGACAATACTAGATAAAAGAAAAGGATTCGTCAACATCAACTTATGATGTTTCAACACAGTATTGATTGGTTCTTTTGCTGTGTAAAAGATTTGTGATATAGGATATATTATTTGTATTATGCGTGTTACATCTGATTAGTACGTATCTATTTAAAGAGTAAAGTATTTTTACTCTTTATATATTGCATTTTTTTAGATATTTGATTCGTTTAATGAGTTGCAATGTTATTTTAGATAATTATATTTTCTTTATCTGTTATGGAATAAAATTAATTTTATTGCTTTCAGTATTTTTAGCTTGTTGTTTAAATATGTTTTAGGAAGATGTGTATTATTCTTTTATTACCTTAATATCAGCGTAAACCAATAATAAAAATATTGAAGTGATAATGTAATGCTATGAAAAATAGTTGGATTAATGAAATAACAGGCAAAAATAAATGCCTTTATAAGAAATCATTATTCAGGAAAGACTTTAATAATCATATTTAAGTAGTATACATTCTTTCTAATAAAATAAAATATTGTTTATCACATTTTTGTGCACAAATATTGAGGGATTATGCTGACTAATTGCAATGGTTACAAAATCATGTAACGTAATGATTCTAGAAAAAATTTCATATATTCTGATAATATAAATGTCTGTGAAATTATTTTTATCGAAATTGAACAGTAAAATTTTGGAAATAATGAAATATTGTATTTATATACATAATTCAAATTATAGATTATATTAGACTCAAATTCTGTGTCTCTGAGAATAAGCTCAATTGATACAAACAGCGTATAGTTATTCAAATCCCCGAACCTTTCTGGTTGAAATATCAGGGGGTTAATGCCGCATGTGTGCATCGTAGGGTCGCGAGTCTCACGGAGTTGCATTTGAATTGGTATTGCGATATATTAGCATTACACCTCGTTCTCGAACATATTCTGCGTGTCGCTAAATAGCATATATTGGTGCACTGAATTTTATACTATAAAATTTCCCCCTTTCTTCCGGAAAAATCTGCTTTTCTAATCTACATTCTGGCAAGCCCAAACCTTTTCGGAACTGAACTTAAATTCATTTAAAAGTATAATTTAAACTAAGAATGGTGTTTCTTGTTCCAAAATGGAATTTTATAATGTTTCTTCAATTTAAAATTACACTTGCTAAAAATTGTCTGATAGAACTGTTTTTTAGTTTTAAAGTAAGAAAAAAACTCATTTTTCAAAAATTCTAAAATGATTTAATCCCTGAAATAAAATTTCATATATTGCTTATAAAACTATTTTGCAGCTACATGTCCTCTTTCAAACGAAAGTCAAAAACTCTCTATGTATGTTATTTATTGAAATGAAATGAAAAAACTAAAAATTCACAAAATTATTTTATTTTCTTTACTTTACTTTCTCGACGTCTGGAGATAAACTGATACCACGTTTCTCTGGAACAGTTTTTTTGGTTTTATTTCTTGTGCCGCGAAGTTTCTGCCAAACTCTCTCTAATAATCTTAATTTTTTCAATCGCTTTTCTGCCCCCGCATCTATACATAGTTTGAGGATGTATAACTAATTCGTACCGGCAGATATTACCAGAACTACTGTTAATTGCTTCAAATACTGCGTGTAGCAGCGTGCCTTTTTCGGACGCTTCGGAGCTTCGAAAGGCATTCAGTAAATAAGCTATAAAATTTATTTCAAGTTTGACGGCCAAAAAAATTATTGAAAATGATTATCGTTTAAGACAATAAAAAACGAGAAAAAAAGCTCGAAGAAAGTGTAACCCCCTTAATGCGCATTTTTCTCCAAAAAATTTTACAGGTATAATTTTTAATAAAACTTCCGAAGTTGCTAGTGAATCTATTATGTTATTTTCAGACTCTATTGAAACTTGAGAAATTTTATTATTCTGAATATTTTTGTTGTGTAACGATTTATGATATTTTTTCCACAGTAAGAACATTTGACATTTTGACACGCATTTCTGTTGTGTCCTTTTCTTCATTTTCATATTTTGGACAATCAGGACAACGATGAGAGTCTATTTCACAAAAGGAACAGACGAGATTTATTTCAGAAATTTTTCTTTGATTACTGCTGCGTTGTTTCTGTGTCGTAATATTCACTATTCCTGAATTTGTAAATCTATCTCTTTTATCATTATATACCTAACTTTTTCCTTCATTTGAGGTTAACTCGATATTAAAAATATTTCCAGTAACAGCAATTCAGCTTCCGCAAGTAAAAATGCGCTAAGTATTTCTAAAGCAGGTTTCGACTGATCTTTCTCTGCAGCGTATTTATTAAGCATATTTTAAAGGTAAATGTAATTTTTCACCAATAATAGTTATTAATTCCGGATTATACAAATATGAATTTATATCTAATTTTTTCACGCTATTACCGAATTTCGTAATTTTATTGAAAATTGAACTAAACCAATTTTGCCTATGCATGGTAAAAATTTTATATCTTTAAAAATTTTTCTAAAATATATTTTTTATTTCCGACATGCAATTTTAATGTTTTCAGTATTTTTTCCGGATCATTTGTTGTGAATAAGAACGTACCAACACATTTTCGCGCCTCTCCTTTTACAGCATCAAATAGTCTCAACATATTTTCGCGTGCAATATAATTTCCAAGTTTCGAAGATAAATTATACGTTTCTTTGAAATGGAGCCATTCTAATGGATCTGCGTAAAAATTAGGCAACTTCACCACAGTTTTTAATCTATTTGCTAACCTAGAATTTCCTTTACTACATGAATTTTCGCGCGCCGCATTCAAAGTGTTTGGAATTGCCTTTACTAAGCGTTCGGTCTGATCGAAAATAATATTAGAGTTCTCTTGTCTTATAGTTAAAGGTGAAAAACTCGTCCGCATATCTCCATCTTCAACTGATACTCATCGCGTTGACGACGGCAAAATAACCTCCTGACTTCTCAGATGTTTAACCTCCTCTTCATTACCACCTTGAAACACGACAGCTCGATGGTCGCTAATGGGTCGTGAATGAATAGTCTGGACTGGATTTGGATGATGACGGTCTGCTACAACTGATGTTGCCCGCTCGCAGCTTTGCTCGACATTTCGATGCCTCTGTTTTGCTGCTGCTGATGTAGTGGCAGAGATTATCGATAATCCTTTACTTCTTCTTGACGACATTTTATTTTTATCTCTGATGAAAATAAGAAAAGAATATAATTAATTATTAATTAATTATTTTTGTGCCTGAAAATTTTTTTACCCCAAATTCCCGGGTTGCGGCACCATTTGTTATTTATTGAAATGAAAACCACTAAACAATTCAAAAATTATTTTATTTTAATTACCTTATTGCTCGACGTCTGGAGATAAACTGATATCACGTTTCTATGGAACTATTATTCTTTTTTTTTATTTGTCGTGCCACGAAGTTGCCGCCGAACTCTCTTTAAGAACATCAACTTTTTCAATCGCTTCTCTGCCTCCGACTCGAGAAAGCGCCTCGCCAATGTTCAGAGCACACACTTATTGCACAAAAATTTGAAATGTATTACTTTTCGAACAAACCTCTTTGGTCAAATATTTCATAATTTATGCCCGCAACGCAGGTTCGGTCAAATAATCATTATTTAACAATTTTTTCTGCATTGATTCTTAGATCAAGGGCCGAAGACCATCCAGGATCAAGTAAAACTCGGTTTTGGTCGATGTTTTAACATCGCCAAATACGCTAAGGCGTCCAGGCCACGCTACACGTCGCGGCAATAAATGTGACTGCGCACAGTTTGACCAAAGTGTTGTTTTTAATGTTAAATGACTAATGAAAAATTGTAATTAACGTGCTTTCAGTTTTTATTTTAAATAGACGTTAAAGGACTTTCAACGATTTTAATATAAGTGGTGATTATTATAACTTAATCTATAACAGTGATATAAGGAAGAAAAGGGTAGTGGAGGAGAATCAGGTTCCTATTTTTAAGAGACCACACTTCTGTCCAAGGAAAGAATAAGATAATAAAATTGAAGAATGATATTTAGTAAAAATGGTAGTTTTCTTTATTTGGACTTACTTGTTTTTAGAGAGCGTGAGAGATGCTTTTCTTAGCTTCTTGACTGTGGACTATCTAATTCAAATAATTAAATTTACCACGGAGATCATCGACATCATCATTAAACATCTCGATGGTATAATTGTTTGGGCAGATGTCATCGGGGTTGCGCAGTACAGGCGCAGCAGGATTAGTCAGATCCCACTTAGCTCTCGGAATTGGCGAAGTTTGGTAAAACGCTAACCGTACGTGGGCGTTGGACGTCGGATTAGCTAATTGCTCCACCGTTGGGCGAAGGTTTGAGATAAATACCTGCTCGATTTCGGTATTATCTTGTGGTCTAAGGTGAAGTTATCATGGGCGAGTTTCGGTATAAACAGGGAGTCAAACACTTTGATCTTCCCGATGGCATTGATTATCGTGCTGAGCTGATCTGGAACTACAATTACGGACTTAAGCGCCTGCAATCAATCCTCGTTCAATGCGGGGTGACGATAGTCATCTTCATTATTTAAAATTGAAAGTACACCTCTTTGTATTAACTGAACTTTTGCTTCAAATATGGTCAGAGCTACACGATACAATTGGTAAATTGATCCTTTAAGGGGCACGTTATTTAATTCAAATATACTAGAAAATATGTGTACAGTGGAAAAGCTAATTGCTCTTGTAGTGACTGCGAGGGTGATCGCCTTCATAGTATTGAGGGCGTCGAGGCGCTCAAGCGCGCTTATCCCATCCTTCACTCCAGGATATAACTTCTTCTTTCGTTCCTCACTGAGGATAGCTCCAGTTTCACGATTTCGTACGTCACGATGATTCTCAATCCGAGTTGACTGATAAGCAGATGGAGAAATACTTGGCCGGCCTGGTATCTGGCGGCCTGTGCTTGGAGGTGGTTGAGATTGACGTCTTGCCATCTCGTCGGCACGGTCCACATCGGATTCATGAATACTATTACGACTACGACTACTTTTGCCACTACTACGACTGCCAGTGACACAGGCACTCGCACTGACTGCGCTGCCTTTTGTGGGAAAATTCGGGACTTTATATACCCGATCTGTCATTGCCATGGGAAAAATCTTTTTCTCAGCCTCTCAATCTTTTATGGATTCTTTATTACATTAATCTTTCGTTAATTTTCCTTATTTCTAATATTTGATTATGTTACAATTTGATAATATTTATAATATTCATTATATTTATAAACATTATTATAAATAAATCTTTGTTGCTATAACTAATTATTTTATTAAAACTTCGAAATATTCAATATTTGTTCATATATTATATAAAAAAATTTTACTTACTTATGTCGCCTTTTATAATTCTGGTCATTTTGACAATGGAAATTCACATAATTTGACCTTCGATGAAATGAACTTTATTGTCTGTGATGTATGTGGTGTCTCAGGATATATGTTTGGCAGATTTGTCGGTTTTCGGCATAAGATAATCAAGTGCTGCGTATAATGTCCATTTCTGAAATTCCATCCTTGTTTACCCATCCAGTGAATTGACAAATATAACATTTGTATTTAGTATGATTCTTATCCACACTTGAAGAAAAAGCAAAATATAAAAACTGATTTTTAATAAATAAATATATATTATTTTACAAAATATCTTATATATTATCGATAACAAAAAAATAAAAAAATTTAATGTACAAATGAGTTATTTCAAATTGAATAAATGAATAAAATTGTTTATATCTCAATAAACTGGTTCAACTACTTCGTCGAAGAAATGTTGAAATTTCCTCAAAATCTTCAATTATCATTTTTATAATGATTTCTAAAATAACTGAAATGCTTTGTTCAAGCAGTATAATAAATAAAAATTATTGCTGTTCAAGAAAGTTTTATTTAATTCTATTTTATACAGTAAAGTAATAGTTTTTTGTACAAATGAAAGACAACATCTGAAAGGAAATAAATTTTCTTTATATTACTGTTCTATCCATATTTTACAAAGTATCTCTAAATATTTATGTGCAAACTGTTATCCTATACATTGTCTCTAAAGTCTACCATGTCGAGTGTACAGAATTTCAGGCGAATTCCAATTGCATCTCATTAAGAACTTGGTATTTTTTCAAAAGTTCAGGTATTGAACTTTTTGTTTTTATCTTCCATTTTCTATCCAAACTTAACAGAACTTATCTAATTTAAGAAAATATTACATACTTGTGGCTGTAACTGAAGCTTTCGATTTCATCTAACAGAGATACTTGAAAAAAAGTATATTGTAGATATTGTTACTTTCTGAAAAATTTACACTTGAGTATTTAGACTATAGAAATTCTTTTGTAAAAAATGGGTGGTTGGAAGATGTTTCAACGTATGGGTTCTCTAGCGTAAAATAAGAGTGTGACGTCCGGAAGGTTAAATAACTGTAAGTTATTTTCACTGTTATAGTCTCGGATTTTTTCGAATAACAGGGTTCATCGAATTCGGATAATTTATTAAATCAATTAAAGGATGGTTTTTATATAAGTTATTGTTGATTAATTCTTGATTTGTAAACATAGATGAGTTATTCTGCAAAATTTTTAGTTTTATTGATTTTAGTTATTTTTATTTTTATTAGATTTAGTTCCTTAGTTAATTTAATTATTTTTTTTTATATTAAAAAATGATTGAACACTTACTACATACTTCTGGTGTGATGGCAATAGAATTTTTAAATGTGGTTGCAACTGATTTTAGCTTCAGTTTTTAAATTTCTTGTGCAGTATTTGTATTTTCGGCTTTTGTGATGTCGATATCATCTCTTTACACATTTCTCAGATGAATCTATGGCTGGGATTCATAAATCTCAATAAGCCGGATCAAATCTGATCCTTCGCCTGCCTAAATCGAAAGGAGACGTATCAACCTGGCTTCAAGCCACTACTCAATGATTACCTAAGCCCGATAAATCGGGAAATTCTCATAATTATAATTATATGATTCTAGTAAGTAAATTACGCAAGAGACGGTCTCAATGTTAATCTCAATATAAACGCGCTATCGGTTGATAATATATCTCGATTAGATAACACTATAATCGTTGTTTCATAGAATAATATTCACTTATTTGCCTTCTTCACGTGAGAGCTAAAGTAGTCTAACACCATCCACCATACCATCCAGTGTCCCAGATCTCTGCATATTCAAATTCTTTACTAACCCAGTTGACTATCTTCTATATTAATTAGTTTGGCATTTTTGTAAATATTAGTATGACAGTCGCTGTTGAAATTCTTTATACCGATTTTGCTGAATTACAATTTATTACTTAGTTTCAACTTCTTTGATGCCAAACGCGAAGCTGCGATGCACGTAGGCTATTATTATTTCGAGCGACTGATAAAATAACCATATGTTATAAAGGGACTTCGACTGGAAGGTCGATCAAACCTTTGTCTCTTTCTTCACCAATTACGTACGCATGCGATATACCTGCGAAAGCTTCCCGAACTTATTCTTGCCAAGCAGATTGTTCTCGTAATTTCCAGAATCCAAAGTTAAAACGTGATTGTAGAGTTCCAGGGTAAGATGAAGATATCTGTACTTTAGAGTTTATTCATCCAACAAAAAAGCGGAAGTACATCCATTTCCTAAATTACGATATCCTTACCATTCCTTTTGAATCCTTGTTCAGTTCGACGATTTAATCTAGGACTGGGAATAATTATTGTGAATCCATTGGGGACTAATGCATTGTAAATAATTGAAAAAACAAAAACACTTCTAAAAAAATGTTTTATCATTGCACTAAATATTCTATGATATTCATTGCGATTGGTCTACCAAATCTCTCAGTATAATAAAAAAAATACCAGAATGAGTTCAAGAGTGACTCGTTTATCAAAGCGATTGAACTGTAATACGCCGATCCCGACTTTAATTTTATAGCATCTACCAATCAACTACTCAATTCAACGCTGATACAATGTGACCCAATGATTAACATTAGTATAGACATATATATGCCTGCATAAATAAAGTCAATTTATGAAATATTACAAAAAAATTGTGTTTATATTGAAATGTTCATAATAAAATATTACAATAGATTAAAAGTCGAATTACTAATGTATTTAGATACATATTGTCAAGAATCTCAGTGGAATTAAATTGGTCTGCTGATTCGTAACAGTTATTTTCTTATATTGTTGTACATTTTCATGAATTTTAGTATGGTCATTGGCATAGTTGAGTACTATTTCTCGCAATGTAAATTTTATTGTAGATAATATTTATTGAAATTTTTACGTATTCTTGCTGCAGATAAATCTTGTATCGATGTGTAAAATGACAGGATACACTGTAACATTAATTGGACAATCTTTACTATTAATAATGACCATTTGATAAAAAAAGCATCAGAAACTACTATGAAAGTAGTGTTGACGAATAAATTCTGAAATAATCTTTTATTATCATATTCACTCAAAGATATGTTTATTTCTTAATTTTCTCTGCTGTTCAAGTAGTTATGTCAACGTCTAAACCAAAATTTAAAATGTTCTTCAGATTAAAATTAATGTATTAAAAGGATTTGCTTAAAAAATAAGATATTCTCTATAAACTTATTAAGATTATTTTATCACGGCGCATCTAAGAAAGTAAAAATTATACTTTCTTGAAATAAGATGGTATTTCGGTTGAATTATTGAATTATGCAAACACTGAAAAATTATAAGTCTAATTGTAAATTTTATTACTCTTGTTAAAAATTTTACAGAGTTCCACAGAATTCAATATAAATATAATTACATTTTTTTTATTTTATAGTAGGAAACATGGAATAGTTATTATTAATAATAGTTATGATATGTTTTTATTCATTCTACAATCTTAACAGTTATCTTCTGTAGTTCGCATAATTATAATATAAATGATATTGAATTTTGTTTTTGATATTGTACATACCATTTTAAATAATAAAATATATTATAATATTAGTTACCTATAATATGTATATATATATATATATATATATATATATATACCTATCATAATAGTTCTATATAGTTCCTTAAGTATATGATTCTTTAATAATACAAAAATTTTCAGTTTTTATACTTAAGAAAAATGTTATTGTTATAAAATTGTTATTTGTTAATCATACGTACAAATAAATACAAATTTATATAAATTATAAAAGAAATTTATAAATGCGAAAACTATTTAATTCTCCAGTTTTTGAAAATGATAAAAATTATTATTAATAACAGCCATTATATAATTTATTTGTTATTTATTCAATTATATCTAACTAAAAAGAAAAATATGTACCTGACACATATAATTTCTTCGCCGATGTTCGGATGCAATTAAACGGCCTAGATGCTAAACAAACAACTTACGAAACAACCGATCTTTATAGTAAAGTGAATATTTTATTGTTTATAATTGGCTTATAATACAGAATGTAAATACGTCCTTCTTATTTTTTTTGCAGTTTCGTACGAGGCGAGGACCGACACGAGGTAATCACACAGCGAATGGCATAAATTTAACATCGTTAAATAGCAATAGAGCAAATATTGTGCACCCGCATAGGACGATTTACTTAAATTATTACTTTGTTCGATGATGAATAAATATATGCCATTCGACACGAGGGGACTAAGTTGCCGGAGTCGTATTTTTGGTTTCGCTAAATATGAAATTGCCGCCTGTCGTCGAACGAAAAGAAAGAAACAAAGAAATGCATATTTTTAATTAATTGCAAGCGAAATCTATACATTCTGCTTGTCTATTTTTTAAAATGAAGCTGCAACCATGAAATCCGAACGGAGGGCAGCTTCGCTTTAAAAAGTGTAAATTACATAAAACGGAAAAAATCTTTGGTTATTTTTTTACCAATCATTTATTGGTTAAGTATAAAGTGATAGCTACAACGAACCATTCGGTTAATTAAAAAAATCGCCACTCGATGTATGTAAATATCTCGAGTTGGTGACAAATATTAGCAATAAAATTATTCATGCAAATATGCTGGTTCATATCGAAATCCCTCGAAATGTAGATGAATACTGTTAACGAATTTATTTGTAATTGTTACAAACAAAAAGTGTTTGATATGACCCTTAAGTATGTAGTAGAGACTGTACTCGTATATCCGTATATTTTCGGCAAGCGAAAAGCTGCTTCCAGCCTGCAATTGTGCCGTAGCGCGTGTGCTCCTCCGTAAATATTATCCGCCGCCGTTAAAATAAATGATCTCGTCCCCCTGATTAGAGCTGCGAGGCTGAAGCCTCTCGAAATCCGCTAATAAGAGGCCAAACATCGACGAATGATCCCGGCGCAAATATCGCGCGAAGCAGCGGAGCATCCCCCGGCAGTCCCCTACTGCTCGAGCATACGTCATCAAGCGCTTTTGACATTTCCGTGCCGCTCCTGCTATTCGTCACGCTCACCTAAACCTTCCCGCCGTGCGCGTAAGAACGAAACGGGACGAGCGAGTTGACAATGCGGTAAACGCGATCGATCGGTGCATCGAGCCGTGGTATTTAACGAGCGAGCAAATCTCCAGTAGGAGAGACGACGTGAATGGGCCGACGAACGAAGGGAGAAGGGCGAAGAGGTGGGGGGGGGGCGTGGCGGACAGGGCGCGGATAAAACAATCGGTTCTCCGAGTTTCTTTGTTCGTTCATACGCGGTTCACGAGCGGAGCGTACGAATCGTCATTTCGATTGGGTGGAATTGCGGCGATTTCAATTTTCCGCCTGTACTCGCGCGATACTCGTTATGCCTCGCTTGTAGCCAATCGGCGAAACGACTTGGCTCGATCGGCCCGTTTCGCCGGCCGTAGCGATTGGACGATTACCAATGGTTTTCGGAACGTTCGATGCCGAGATATCGGCTTCAATTGCCACGGCGCGCGACCTCCTCGTTAATTATTAAATATTGAAGTTCCGTCGGGATCCGATCCTGAATCTGAATATCTGTTTCGCGCCATGATTGAGTCAGGTGCGCCACAGAGGAGTTGTAACTCTCAGATATATCTGGATTTAGTGTAAATGTCAGTATCATAAATGTATATTTCGAAATTGTCGGATAGTCGATGGGACTTTCTATTTTGATTCGTAAATAGTATTTTTATCAGGTAATTTTTATTGTTAAATTTAATATATAATAGCGTACTTTATATTTGCAATTGTTATTTAAAAGAAAAAATTTCAAATTCAACCGAAATAACATTATTATGATAGATTATGGAAAGTAAAATAAAATTACAGATATGAAAGCGTACGAATCTATATATATATATATATATATAGTGGACTATATCTATATATGAAATGATACGCGCGTTTTTTAACGCAATGCTATTTCAGTGACATAATGATCAGAATACTTCTCATGTTACAGATCAACTTGTCTGTGGCGCACTAACGTTCGTCGAAAGGCGCGAAATAGAAAATTCTAGGGTTTTTGTTCTATACGGTTTGCAAAGACAAATTTTACAATAAAAATACACATTGAATACAAAAAATAACTTGTCGAGTAAATGCTCTTTTCGATCATAAGCTACCGTTTTCAAATAAAATTAATCAATGATACAGCTCCCCCATTCCTTAATGAAATTAGTCCAATAGTGCAATGCAGTAATTGAACTATTCGTCGTGTTGGCTCTTCGTTCACCACGCGTTAGAAAATAGAAAAAAATTCAAAGTATCGCTCTACGGAGCTGGAATAAAATTAATATCGAAACAGTTTAGACCTTGAAGACGAATCGGAGCGATTCGAAATATCGAAAATTAGAGGTAAATGTAAATTTAAGGTGACGGGGCGATTGGCATTATCCTTTGTCAGCGTCAACTATGATTATGTTATTTTTATTATTAATTATTTAATAAATTAAATTTTTATTTTATTACTTTTCAGTAGTAATTTCCACTTCAGATTCTACGGGGGTGGAGATTATAAACAAGGAAAGCCGGACTGTCATTATACGACGTAACTATGAAGAATAGGACAAAATATCTATATAATACGTATTATATATAAATGTTATTTAGATAAATCTACGTTTCGCTCAGTTTCATTGTATACGAAGACCACTGATATAGTTGTTACAGAATTGTAAAGAAAAAAAAACGGATTCCTTAAAATGATTGTTTCTTACATGGAATTATTCAAAAGGCAGAATTAAGAAATAGTTATGTAAAAGAAAAAATTTCTTGAATAATTCAGCTTGGCTGATGAGAATCGGAAATTCTTCTCTCGATTTAGAAAAGACAGTAATTGTGGGCAAAGCGTTAATGTGACCAGCTGCACGAAGATAATGCGCTAACCGTAGTATTTAGTTACAAGAGAGGGTATACAACCCGGTACAACTTTCGGTCGTATAAAGTGTCTCTTTACGTTTGCGACGGTAATTAAGTGTACTGACGTTGGTGCCTGTTTTTTTTTATTTGCCTTAAAGCGTTTGATATTGATACTGCGCGAAATACGAATTCGATCGAAGGAACGTTTTCTCGATAAACGAAAGTAAAGTATATATTTTTGCAAAAACAAAGCAAGAGAGAAAAAAACGAACTAGAATCTACATAAACGAGCATGTGAAACTGTGCGCTGGAACACTAGCGTCGAGTAAAAGAAAAAAAGTTCACCGATCACGGCATATAATATATTCAAACCCTTTATTCGCTCGTCGACTCCCATTTATGCGATATTTCATCGGCATTTTATTTGCCAACCGCGCAGAAAAGGCGGTTCTGTATACTCTATTTCACTCCCCCTCCCCCTATTGTCGGATAAAAAAAAAAGAGTCGCGCAACTATGAAATATAGCCGTAACGGTACAGTACCCCGTATACCGCTATCGTAAAAAAAAAAAAATAAATATCTCTTCGATTCACGTGCTTTTATAGCTGCGGGTCATCGCCACGTTCTATCCTGTAAATATAAGTCTATGTATATATATATATATATATATATATATATATATATATATATATATATATATATACATACTTAATAAGAGTAGAACTTTTTAAGAGTAAATAATGAAAAGATCGCGAAACTTCGGGATATAAAATTACGGGTGCATTAAAGAAAAGTCGCTTGAGAAACGAAACAATTTTTCTAATCTTTCGTTCGGAATCGAAATCCTACACGCCGGCCATTATTCCCCGATCCCGATCGCGCGTCGAACTTCCGTGCGCGATTTTTCCGACAGCTCGGCTCGATGCTCCCCCCCCCCCAACCCGAGGTGGTGAACGCGCGCGCTCTCAGCGACCATTCCGGCGTATCCCCGTCGATCGCGCGGGCCGAGCGGGGAGAAAATCGGGTCGGGGGAACGGGGCGCGAACGATTCAATTCCGCGGTTCGGCAGCTCGCGTTCGCGCGAATCGACCGCCCGCGTGGATGTGCCGCTGCGTCCGGCGCAATCGAGGGGAGAAGGTTTTGGGCAATGATTGCGGCGTCGAGGTGCGGGAAATTGGTTCGGGCCTGGGCCGCCTCTCAACGAGGCGCGACCCTCTCGAGTAGAGTCGTAAGTACGAAGAAAACGAGATTTTCAGGGTTTTTTTTTGGCCCGCCACCTGTTACGGAATTACGGTCGGGACGCTCGGCCCGATTGGCAAGTTTGTGAAAACGGCAATTCTTTACGGCCGATACGGAAAACGGTCGTTAGTATGGAACAGAAAAGGCGCAAGCCGCTCCGAATGTACCAGCTGTGTACACGGCCATAAATGCCTCGCCCCCCCCCCTCGTCCGCCACGACTGCGAGAACTTGCTGTCCTGACGCACTGAACCCGAAGTCCGTAATTGCAGTAGGCTGTCCACCAGGTTTTCGGAATGACGAGGAATAACAACCTTCAATGGAGCAATAATTTATTATAGCGACTTACCGAACTATGTCAAAATAAAATGTGAATTTCGATTAATGGAGTTTAAAGGAATATAGATAACTAATGAGACTAGTAATAATAGTAATAATAGTCAAATAAAAGTAAATACATTATACAACGATTATTGTAAATTTAAAGAAATAAGAATAATGACAAGTTAAGAAAGTTTAAATAATTAGGTATAATTATTGTATGCTTAAGCTAGTAGTTAATAATACTAAGTTTAATAGAATAAAGATGAATATTGTAACTTAAACTGATGATAATAATAAGATGATTAATCGAGTCTAAATAAATAACGATAATTGTTGTAAACTTAATATAATAGTTAATAATAATAACTTAAGGATTGTACACCTAAGAAACGAATTACGAACAGCGAAAGGCGACAGAAATCAGGAAAGATGAAAGAGACGTGCCATTTCCCATAAGGAAAAGCCCTTTTCATCTTTCGCCACCACCGACTTCTCCATCTGTGCGGCGAAATTTTCGGCGGTGAACTACAGCCCGGGAATAAATACTGATCCTCAATATATATATATATATATATGAGCCTCTTATACGTTACGAGACTCGTGCGGAGTGATACGCGCGTTTTCCCACCTCCTCCATAAGGTCTTGGCAATTGCTCGGTTTTATTATTTCTTATATATATATATATATATATATATATATATATATATATATATATACGTAATATCTTAGTGCATACATTGGCGATATATGTAGAACAGATATTTAAGTGCAATAACCGTATTCGTTCCTTCGGAATGATTATTTTACCAGAGCTCGGAAATGCCATCGATGGTGGCGATTACGGTTTCAAACAATCACGTTGATGGCAGTTGCTTTTTCTTCGAATTCCGCCGCCCATCCGATTATGCATTTGGACAGAGAAAAAATTTGTTTCGCTTACGAACAAGTAGTTTTTAATGTAATATAAGCTTCTATTGGATATAGTACAGAAACGAATTTACAGCGTGTCATAGTATTAAGGCAATACGATTTTAATTGCATAGTATATTAATGATGCAATAAAATGACTCATATCACGTGGCAAATATCGATTGGAAAGAATTCAATGCCGCGCGGGGTTCGCTGACTTAACGGTCTCCGCCGAACCTGCTGCCGAATGCAGCGTCGATCTTTCACAGCGTCAGGAGCATCTCGGGTCAGAGGCTTCGATCGACTTCTCGAACGAGGATTTGCATCGAAAATTCAGAACGACGATGTGAAATAAATCGACGAGTTTTGATTTTTGGACTCGTGGCTTTTTCACAATTTGTATCGAGGAATCGACATCCTATCAGGGGATCGATCCGATTTTTCCTCGCTCGATGAAATCTTTAGGATTTTTATCATACCCCAAGGCAGCTATTAACATTATCGGAAAAATCATATTTATCAGAAAAAGAATCGTCCTAGCTTCGCCGTTATCGAAATATATAAAAATAAATGAAACAAAAAAAAAAAAAAAAACGAACGAACTTAAGTTGTAACGCTTTACACGGCGTCTCAGCGGACGAGCTATGTACTAATCAACCTTTCGGTCTATAGAATTTCGAGCATACAATTCGTAATTTTCAGAGCAAAAACAGCAACAAATTAATCATTAGAATATGGATAATGGAATTTGGGGAGACACCGGTCCCAGCGCGAGTTTGCGGCTGGCACGAGAGATTGAAATTCCCATTAGATCGAGACACAGTGTTGTACAGCACTGCCATCGAGCCGTGCACTTGCCTTTTTACGCGTCTTTACTTTGGGACGTATGTGAAGGCTGTTCTTTTTTTTCGGATAGGAATGAAGTGTCGCGTGAGGGTGCAAGATGCAATATTTAGTAATATAACACAATATGCTATTCATAGATTTCCAACCCGTTGAAACTCCTTAAGATATTGATTTTTAAAGTGTACCGAATTAATTATTATTATTACCGTCCAATTATTTATTGTAAAAATCAACACTCACATTATTAATATTCGCAATATTAATGTTCAATAAAAATTTGAAATAAATACTAGATCTATAAATACACATATATACATATATATACATACAGTTGCGAGTACTTCTTCGCGAAAATAACATACTTGCTCTCCGAACCTCCTCTCCCCCTCACACTAAAGGCTAATAAACTAACTTTATGGCAGGCTCTGAAAATAGTCCCACTGGCGTTCGTGGCTCAAGTTCGACACAAAGTCGTTCGATTCGAGACGGGACGCGTCGGCGCATAAAGAGACACCACGCAGAAATTCCAAGCGCTGTTTTTCGCACACTGGCCATCCGCATTCCCGCCGAATCTCCATATATATATATATATATATATTATTCATTAAAATCGGAATTTTATATACTTATGTTCCTACATTAAACCCGCATAACACGTGCATGTACATTAAATGCATACATAAACGTTGCATTACAGCGATGATAAAGTATAATTTTAACTGTCAACAGGCGCAACCTTAATAAAGAAGAAAAAGCCTCGACACTGTTTTTCTCCCTCGCGATAAAACCTCATGTACCCTATTTGCTTCTTGATTTCCAGCAAAAGAATGATTAATATTATTGCGCAACGATAAAAATACACAATGTGTGTGTATATATATATGTGCGCATGCGCGCGCGTGTGTGTGTGTGACGCACTGGATTTACTATTACGTACTATTATTTGTTCGACACTGTGCGCTCGAAGCGAAGATTAAATTTTTACGACGCATTCGCGAATCTCGCGCCCCGTGTCCGCTGCGTTGGTCGATCACAGTAGACTCCGCTAATTGCCGATTTCGCGCGCGCCACAATCGAACGATGCAAAATTTCGGTAGCGCGGCTGCTCTGACGAGCGATCGAGGCGAGCGGAGAATTATCGATGTGTCTTATCGCCAAGGAACGATGTAATCCGATGAGCGTTGATCGACTTCGAATCTGGAGATTTGCAATTGTCGACGTTAACGAGATGTAATAATGCGTTTGGTGGCCGCGCGGGTGCTGTTACGATAAAATGATTTTGGAGGAAATTTTGCGGACGAAGCGGGCGAAGAAAGGGGGGGGGATTTGGAGAAACGTCGTTCCGACGATCTTAGGAAAAATATCGTTCGAGGTGCTGTTTCGTTCCGTTTTTTTTTTTTTTTTTGGTATTGACGAGAGAGAAAAAAATAAAACAAAAGAGAGGGATGAGAAAATTATATTGGAAGGGAGATAAGATATGAGAGAAGAGATTTGAATGAATCGCTAAACTGAATAAGAGTATTTGTATAATTCACTCCTGACGCGGGTAAGGGATTTGTTTATTATTTTATCAATATTATATATATATATATATATATATATATATATATATATATATAATTTATTATCGATCAGGCGCTTACTTCGGTGGATCAGTGATGCGCCGCTGTTCATGCGTATGTCGTAATTTTTTTCTTCCCGATTTCTGTCGCCGTATCCCAAGTAAGCCATTCAATCACCCTCAG
Source organism: Sycobia sp. Sy_11 (assembly GCA_018907035.1). Lineage (NCBI taxonomy): Eukaryota > Metazoa > Arthropoda > Insecta > Hymenoptera > Epichrysomallidae > Sycobia > Sycobia sp. Sy_11. The sequence continues at coordinate 441,953 of JACCIC010000288.1, forward strand.
CCGTTCTTCGCACAGAAATGGGTAAAAAAAATTCCAAGTTTTCCGAGCGAGCGCGGGAAGTTCTTCGCTCCCGCTCGACGCTCGATGCGACGAGGGAAGCGACGGACTGACAGCTATGCGTTGATACTCGCGATTCCGTGAATTGCGGGAGCGCCATCCCCCGTCGCTAGATACGGCTCGCGCGACGTCGAGTCCGTCGCTAAAATGACTGACTTTGGAAGAGACCGCGTTGGAAAGGTTCCTCATTGTAAGAGACCGTGTAGAAAAAGCTTCTTCTCATTTCCGTTCACGTGAAAAAAAAAAACAAAAAAAAAAAAAAAAGAATGCAATGGTAATTGCATTGTAAACTCCGTGCAAAATTTCGATCTGCGTCGATTCGTTACAATAGTACCGCCCACCCCATACATATATATTGCAAGCTATCGACGATTCAAGAATTAAAAAACATATACATACATAGCATATTTACATATGTTTATCTGTAAGAGAGTCCATACCTTTTCACCGACGATTGGACGATCGCGCACCTCCTTATCGGAAGACACGCATACACACGGATTGGCTATTATTATATTATACGCAGAAAGCCAACGTCGCGCGCAGCCAGCAATTCTTTAAACGAGACGTTGACCTGATTTCGCGGGCACGCCATATTAGATTCGCCTTATATATACTCCCCCTCTCGGTCTCTCGTTCTTTGATCTCTGATTCTATTGTAGAGATATATATACACATATACTTGCGTCGTCCATGGACACGGCTCTCAATATACTCTGCACTTCTTCGGCATAGATAGCTGATCTACGAACTGTCACGTAATATATATATGTGTGTGTGTATCAAAAATGAAAATTCAAATTCTAGAAAAGGACGCTTAAAATTTCATACAAAGTAATTTTTAAAAAAACAAATTTTTCAAGGAAATTCTGAAAATTGACGGAAAATCCAAAATTTGGATAGGATATTTCATATTTTTTATCCATTAGCAATGTAATTTTTTCATCGTAAATTTTGCTTATGATATTCACATTGATTAACTAAGTATATAACATTGCCTATCGAATTATGATATATATATATATATATATATATGTGTGTGTGTGTGTGTGTGTGTGTGTGTGTGTGTGTGTGTGTGTGTGTGTGTGTGCTTATACAATTCTTGCATTATAATAGCAATAGCACAAAATGTAAATTTATCTTGCATTTTATTCCTTTTCACATATACGTATATATGTTCAATGTTCATATAACAACTGCGTTTAATCTTTATAAAGCGTAAATGTATTCAAACCCGTTATAAAACCATAATTTCCGGCTCGCGCTTCTTACACACACACACACACACACACATCTTGAAATCTTTCCCATTATAAGCCTTATATAGCTATTCTCGTCGGCCTTCCACTGGTGTCCCGGTTCGCCTTCGGAGTTTATGACAATAGATACGCGCGGGATGTATAATGCCCCCGTCCAGTGGCATTTCGGTCATATACCAGCTCTCTTCTTCGTTATCTTACTTTTTTTTTTCATCGTTTTTTTTTCTTTTTCTTTCTTTTTCAACATCATTCGTTCGTTTATTTTACTTTTCGTTTTTGTTTCTTTTTTTTTTCTTTTTTTTTTCTGAAAAGTGGCTTGAGCTTCGGTCGAGAGTGCCCACCCCCCCCCTCCTCCGCCCCTTTTCAGCCGCGGACAGGGAGGCTACCGTGACTTCCATATAATAACGGACGTCTTATTTACGGCTCGAGGACCTTTGCGCGATTCGATCCTATTCTCCGAGGATGACTCGGACGTTGTTATTGGAGTCGCTTTTGCCGAGCCCCGTTTTCAAGTGGACGGCAGGAATTCATCACGAGCTCTTTATATCGGAATGTAAATAGCACCTAATGGCTTCTCTATAATGATTGTACGATACAATGAATTTATGTTTTGGATAAATAAAAGTAGATTTTATGATGATGATTATTATTATTATTATTATTTTGTTTACCGATACGTTTGCTGCGATTCTACTAGTTTTGTCTCTCCTCGAGCCCCACTTTAATGATTCAGTACGCAATTGTCATTTTAAACTGGCACAATGCCAATATACCAAATGAAAAAAAAAATGAAATTCACTCGCTAGTCGACGAAATAGTTGGTCAAACAAGCAGTATTTTACAAATGTATGCATGTTTAATCTACTGACCTTAGTTACTAAAAGAAATTTTAGGATTCCCAGTTTGCGGACCTCGCCGTTCGTCGGGTTAAAAAATTAAATGCCATTAATTCAACTCGAAACATGGAAGTTTACCACAAAAATCATAGAAAAATGCCCGCATGAAAATAATGCAATTGCAATTACAGTCGCGTATTCCTTGAAACTTGAGAATTTCTTCGGCAAGGCATCGAAAGATAGATGTCAATCCCTGCGCAAGTAGTAATATTCAGATGCGGACAGACGCGGCGAATTTCGTGTATTTCTCTACAGACTCCTTTGTTTAATCGCCTCTACCTGATCGATGCCTCTTTTCATTTAATCGTCACGAAATGCAAAGCAATATTAAAAAGTTTAATTGAACTAAATAAATATATTTTGATTAAATTTTGCGCTGGATATTAAACCCGAAGATAGAAATTGACAGTTCCTTTGATTTCTATTCATTGCGAAGACTGTTTCGAGAATTATATTGTTTTTCAATAAAATAATTTGTTCTGAATCTAAATTAATGTATATTAGTACTTTTATGGACAATTTTATGGTTTTCCAATTTTTCGTTTATAAATATTGAATATTAAAAAAAAATCCGAGGATGTATAAAGGAAATATCGAAAATTTGAAAATTACTTATCTATGATTAAGAATATGACATCAAAAAAAAACTCAATCAAGTTCTTAGCTATGAATCATATAATTATCTTTGAGATTTTTGTAATGAATGTTTTGCAATGAATGTTTTGTAATGAATAAATTTTTGTAAAGAAACTTTCTATAATCTACGAAATGATTGTCACATTTACTTTACGTCGCATCGTTCGTGCTCAACGATACCGCATGATATTATTTCATTG